>OX579633.1:14727268-14790431 GCA_951230915.1 Antitrichia curtipendula
AACCCTGATTTTTGGAGAAAGATAAAACGAATGATGATTATTATGAACCTCAGTTGAAGAGAAGCGTGGGAGAATTGAGGCAGAGGATAGTGAAGAGCCGTCATCAAAGAAGAGGCCTCAAGTGCAAAATGATCCTATAAAGGAGTTGAGGCGTAGAGTTCCGACGCACTCAAGGACACAAAGTCCAAACTTTGTGCACCCTGGGGATGCTCCGCTTCCTGACAAAGACTAGGGACAATCTAGTGGGGACAGAAAGGACCAAGAGAAAAAAAACTCTAGCAAGCCAAAGGAGAAGGGTCCTGCTTACAAGCTCCAGTCGGACATTGAGACTTCCATTGACATGAAAGGAGTATTGGAGGAAAGGATCGTGGATGCCAAGATCGAATTCACTTTCAGGGAAGCTCTTGGCATAGCCAAAAAAGACTTCCATGAGCTGATCATCGACATCATTAAGCAAAAACGACAGATGACAGCAAAATCAGTGATGGTGAGTGTTTTAGACACTCACATGACAAAAGATGAAGAGATGGAGATTGGCCAAGTGTTTGCCATGATGGTTGACCCTGTAGCTCAAGATGACAAAGTCGCAGGCACAGAAATGACAAGAAAGGAGCTAGAGAGGGTGCACCGCTGAAGTGCAAAGGCTAAGCCTTCTAAAATTCAAAAAGAGGAAGAGGTAAAGATTGATGGAGTAAAGATTGAGACAGTTGGTGATGAAATAGCAAAGATTGAAGTTAAGACCTTTGAGTTTCACTATGATCATTCCATCAGTGGAACTTATGATGCTCAGCTAGAGTTTCACCAATACTTTTGGGCTAGAGCCATCACTGAGACAAGAGTGAAGCTTGGTGGATTAGATGAACATGTTTTGGCCCTTGTTGATCATGGTTCAGAGATCAACATTATATCTCGTAAGGTCTATGAGAAAGGCAACTGGCCAATCGATACAAAACATGGCTGGGTGATGAAGGCGACCATTAGTGGGCGCAGTCAATTGTATGGAAGTTATCCTTCAGTGCCAGCAAAGATTGCAGATGTGGAGGTTGAACAAAATTTCTTTGTTCAAAACTCCAGGGCATATCCAGTGCTCTTAGGCCAACCTTTCATTATCGCTTCACGAATGGAGACCAAAGTGTTGGATGATGGGTCTCACTACACTCGAATTTGGAGTATTGATGGGAAGAAGTGAGTGCAATTCTTGACTTTGAGATCTGACAATGAGAGGCATCGAGTGCAACTCAGAGAAGTTCATCTACCAACTTCTCTAAAGTTTCCGGATTTTTAGAAGGCATGCGTGGGATGTGGAGAGCCACGGGTGCCAAGGGAATTGAGACTGAAAGATTCCCAATGTACATACCGATTTCAAGTGTGGATTTTTAAACTTGACAGAGTATGGATTTGTGAGTTTTACGGGTGCCAAAGACTTGGACCCTGTACATATAAGATTTATCAAAAAGATAGAGAAAAAACTAAAAAAGATGAAGGTTCTAAAAGAAGTTGAAAGCATTTCTGGTGTTTACGAAGAGAATGGTATGCTAGATGATATTTTGCAAACTTTGCAAGATTTAAAGACAAATGAGGTTGCAGAGAGGACTACTCATTGTCTTATCAATGTCCACACAACTGCAATGCATCATGAGATTTCCATGGCAATGACAAAGCTGTGTTATTTCAATATTGATGAATATAGACCAGAAGTTGCAGTTCATACAAAGTACAAGTTTGTGGCAAAAAAGGTGAAGTCGGTAGCTACTCAATTACCATTTGACACTGAAGATCACATCAAACAAGTTGAGAAAGAGCCAAATTTAAAAGAGTCCACGAGGATTGGTCACAAATTCACAAAAAAGACTCTAGCTGACTTAAAGATTGGAGGAGATGATTTCTTGGCTGAGCCGAAGAAGAAGAAGTTTCAAGACATGCTTTTGATGCATGGAAAAGCTTTTGCTTCTTCACTAGATGAAATTGGATGTGTGCAACCAAATGTTGTGGCATCAATGGTTGTATTTACAGTATCATATATACCATGGGATTTGAAGCCAATACATATGCCTAGAGCTCTGCTTCCAAAGTTAGTGGAGTTGCTAAAAGAAAAGACACACATGGGCATACTCGAGCCTTCAATGGCTCCATATTCAAACCAATGGTTTACTGTGTCAAAGAAGTCAGGAGCATTGAGGTTCATTCAAGATATGCAACCTGCTATCAAAGTAACAATTAGAAACAAAAGATTAGGCTCTATTGTTGATGAAGTGGCAGAAGCATTTACTGGACATGCAATCTATTCCATTGGAGATTTATACTCTAGTTATGATCAATTTCAACTAGTTGCTGAAAGCAGAGATTTGACAACCATGAAGACTTCTCTTAGATTGGTGCGGATGTGCACGTTGCCTCAAGGCGCTACCAATTCGGTGGCACATATGCAAAGTGCCATGAATCAAATTCTAAGAGACTTTGTGCCAGAGAAAACCATATTTTTTGTAGACAATATTCCAATAAAAGGATGCGAGAAGAATCAAAGAGACTTAATACTTCAAAGTGATGGTTGTCGAGCCTTTGTGAGCAACCATATCAATGATGTGGCCCAAATCTTGAGCAGACTTGAAGAGATGAATTTGACTCTATCAATTGATAAGTCAAAATTTGGGGTGAATGAAATTCTGGTGGTTGAACACTTGTGTGGCTCTTATGGAAGAAATCCAACCCTGAAAAGATGGATGCTATTGGAAGGATGAAAACCTGTAGTAATATCACCGAAGTAAGAAGGTTTCTTGGAACTTGTGTCTTCTATCACATATGGATTCCTCATTTTGCTCATATATCAGAGCCTCTATACAAACTATTATGAAAGAGGACCAAATTCTCTTAGAAGAACGAGCAAAGCTTGGCTATGGAAGAGTTGAAGAAGATTTTGGAGTCACCACCAGTTTTTAAGCAAGTGAACTATGATTGCAAGAGACCGGTGATAGTGACTGTTGACGCAAGTCCGATTGCCATAGGATGGGCTATTGGACAAGATGATGAGGAAAAAATGAGATTTGCTATCCGATTTGGAGCAAGAATTTTGACAGAGCGTCAGAGGGCATATCCACAAGTGAAGAGAGAACTATGGAGTGCTCTTACAGCTCTAAAGGCAAACAGAAATTATCTGATTGAAGCAGAGGTGATATTAGAGACTGACTGCTTGCCTTTACCGGGGATGATAGCAAATTGTTCCTCACCAGACATTGCAATGCTTCGATGGATAGCCTACATCAAATCTTTGAATCCGGTTCTAATTCACATTGAAGGCAAAAATAATCCTGTTGCCGATATGTTGTCTAGAGCAAGATATTTTAATGAAGAAGAGATGACAGGGCACAAAAATGTTGAAGATCTATTGCATGGAGGTTATGTAGTGAGGATAGATGTTGAAAATTTATCTACCGATGCTTTGCCTATCACAGCAGAGCACTATGAAGGAAGATTAAGAGAATTGAACTCTATTTGAGCATAATGAAACAGCTAGAAGGCTGGACGGATAAAACATTCAAAGACATCAGACATCAGTCCTATGGATATCTTTTAAGAGAAAGATTTCTATGGAAAAAGACAAAAAGAGCTGGTGAAGTACCATTGAGAGTGGTGAAAAATTTTGAGACCAAGATTGAAGTTCTAAAAGAATTTCATGACATACTTTGGGCCGGTTACAGAGGTGTTTAGATCACTTACACAAAAATCAAAGAAAGATACTGGTGGAAAGGGCTATACAAAGATGTTGAAGAGTTTGTGACTTCTTGCATAGTGTACCAATTACAATCTAAGGTATGACACAGAAATAAATTACATCCGACTTATTCTTTGGCAATCCATTTTCAATGGATGATTGATTTGATTGCCATGCCAAATGCAATATGGGGAATGAAGTATCTTGTTTTGGCACGAGAAGAGCTCTCAAACTTTGTTGAGGGAAGAGCTTTAAGGACCAAGGCAACGGAAAATGTATGCCGGTTTACACTTGAAGACATCTTTAGTCGTTATGGCAACATTGGACAGATGAGGGCTAATAGAGGAGAGTTGAATGCTACTGAAGCTAAAGAGTTCTTCAAACGATATGGTGTGTAGTTGAAACTGACAACCGCTTACAATCCTGAGGCAAACGGTAAGATTGAGAAGGGACATCCTCCAATTATTCATGCTCTAGTTAAAGCCTGTAAAGGCAAGCCTAATATGTGGCCAAAACTGTTATCATTTGCGCTATGGGCTGACAGAACCACACACAGCACAGTTACTGGTTACATGCCTGTGGAGTTTATATATGGGCAAAAAACAATTATGCCGGTAGAGGAAGATATCCCCACATGGGTGTTTCTTTCATGGGAGGACAATATAAGCAAAGAAAGGCTGTTGGAACTTCGCATTCAACAACTTGGGAAATTGCCAAAGAACCTTGACATTGCACTGGAGGAGATGAAAGCAACTTGACTCAACAACAAAGAGCGGTTTGACAAGACACACCGATTGAAGATGAAGAAGATTAGAGAAGGGGATTGGGTCCTTGTGTTTCATAGCACTTTGGAGCATCAACACAGTACAGTGCAAAAATATGCAAATATTGATTCGGTCTGTTAGTTTCATGTTGATTTGGACGTGTTCATTTGGACGTGTTCATTTGGACGTGTTCATTTGGACGTGTTCATTCGGACGTGTTCATTCGGACGTGTTCATTCGGACGTGTTCATTCGGACGTGTTCATTCGGACGTGTTCATTGGGACGTGTTCATTCGGACGTGTTCATTGGGACGTGTTCATTTGGACGTGTTCATTTGGACGTGTTCATTTGGACGTGTTCATTTGGACGTGTTCATTTGGACGTGTTCATTGGGACGTGTTCATTGGGACGTGTTCATTTGGACGTGTTCATTTGGACGTGTTCATTTGGACGTGTTCATTCGAACGTGTTCATTGGGACGTGTTCATTTGGACGTGTTCATTTGGACGTGTTCATTTGGACGTGTTCATTTGGACGTGTTCATTTGGACGTGTTCATTTGGACGTGTTCATTTGGACGTGTTCATTTGGACGTGTTCATTTGGACGTGTTCATTTGGACGTGTTCATTTGGACGTGTTCATTTGGACGTGTTCATTTGGACGTGTTCATTTGGACGTGTTCATTTGGACGTGTTCATTTGGACGTGTTCATTTGGACGTGTTCATTTGGACGTGTTCATTTGGACGTGTTCATTTGGACGTGTTCATTTGGACGTGTTCATTGGGACGTGTTCATTTGGACGTGTTCATTTGGACGTGTTCATTTGGACGTGTTCATTCGAACGTGTTCATTGGGACGTGTTCATTTGGACGTGTTCATTTGGACGTGTTCATTCGGACGTGTTCATTTGGACGTGTTCATTTGGACGTGTTCATTCGAACGTGTTCATTCGAACGTGTTCATTTGGACGTGTTCATTTGGACGTGTTCATTTGGACGTGTTCATTTGGACGTGTTCATTTGGACGTGTTCATTTGGACGTGTTCATTTGGACGTGTTCATTTGGACGTGTTCATTTGGACGTGTTCATTTGGACGTGTTCATTTGGACGTGTTCATTTGGACGTGTTCATTTGGACGTGTTCATTCGGACGTGTTCATTTGGACACTATTCAACAAAAACTTATTAAATTTTTTGTTGATTTGATGAAATATGAAAAGAAAAAAATATATATATATTCAAATTGGCTAGTTACATAGTACCACGTTGTCGGGTAGAGAGGAGCGCGCTTAGGGAACACACGGGGTGTCTAGCTGCAAGTTGTTGAATAATATGGGTCGGTCTCTTGAAAACTCGAATCTTCACTTGAATCTTCTTTTGATCTTCCGTTGGCCTATCCTGTAGTGGCTCTATAGGGCCAAGGATAAGGGTGTGTGATAAGAAACAAGTCCTCGGACGGGTAAAACGGGACGGCCAAACCACGAGCTGACCGTCCGAAAGATTGGCTCTTAAATTTCAAACCCACGGTGACCAGGAAGCGCCTTTCACCAGTGGGAACAACATAAAAGATCGACCATATGGGTGATCAATCCCACTTCGTCGCCACAAACATAAAACAGGGCTTTATTGGATACCCACAAGCCCTCAACAGGTTTTACAAAGCAAAAAGGAAATATGCAACTAGCCTCCAAAACCGGCTGGGAATAACATAAAAGACAACGAGCCACAAGCCACAACACATTGAAGATCCCTTTAAGGATCTTCAAGTCTTCAAAATCCTGAGTCTTGAGTCTTCAAACCTTTCTTCATTCGAATTTGAAGAATCTGAACTAATTTCAAAAGAAACTATTTCCCCACACAAGCTGTCATCTTCAAATTAGTGGCACATATGATCTACAAGCTTAAATTCTAAGTGTCTTAGCTTTTTGGAAAGCTAATAACATAATACAACTATCCTATAAATTTCAACTCAAACTAAGCTACTGTCCAAAAGTTATTAGCGAGCAAAGTAGAGGTCCTCTTCTCCCTTAGCAACCAACTACTGCTTCTTCAAAACTCAATAACTTTTGTTTAACAACTCCAAATCACAAGTGTGATAGCAATTTGGAAAGCCCTCCCTACCATCTACAACTTGTGAAAATTTCACTACAATCAAAACTACTGTCCAAAAGTTATGAGGTGTAGGGTCTCGGCTTTCTCAATTAAGAAGGCAAGAAACACCTCAAACTTTATTACTACTTAACTTTTGCATATTAAGCTCAAATCACACAAATGAACTCATTCTAGAAAGGTGAGCTCATATTCTAACTACTCCCAAAGTTTCAACTTCAACAAAACAACTGACCCAAAGTTGTGGCCGTCGAAGTCTCAGCCTTCCTCCTCCAAGCTCAAGCTTTGCTCCAAGCTTCAGCAGATGATAACTTCTCACTCCAAACTCCAAATCACAAGTTTAATAGCTTCTTAGAAAGCTATAAACAAGATCTACAAACCCTCTAAGTTTCAAAATGAACAAGCAAACGATGCAAAAGTTATGGCTTGATGAAGCCTCTGCCCTCTCAATGGAAGGCCTTGGGTCTTCACAACTTCAAACCTTAATAACTTTTTGCTTACAACTTCAATTGCAACTTGCAAATACTCTATGGAAAGCTCTCATCATCAAGAATAACATACTCAAATTTTATTACTCAAAAATCCATGCTCCATGAGCTACATACATCACAAGTTTCGGTCCTTTCAACCTTTTCTCCACACACACAAAACTCTCCCTTCCTACCCAACTCAAAGATTCCTCTCTCTCTTTTTCTCCCTCTCTAAGGTGGTGGTGGGAGCACATCAGCTCATACTCCTTATCTCCCTACCTAAGACCCCACCAAAGATCCCATCTACTTCCCTATTCACACTCATTTTTCTCTTCTAACTCCTTGGCTATTTTATTTAGTTCAAAACTATTCACACACATCTATCAAAGCCAATATAAACTAGAAATTAAAGGAAAAAAATGCAAGGCAAGCAATCGTAGGATAGCCACGTGCCACTAGAGTGTTTAAAACTATCTGGAATCACTTTTCGATCGCCAAGTCGTGACCTTGGTCGGCCGGAAAGCGGTGGTCAAAGGCGTTCCGCTGATCCGGAATCGCGGGTTCGAACCCCGATGGGACCGTCGAGCGGCGGGGCGCCACAGCTTGGCACGCTGGTGAAGAGGCAGGAAACAAAGGCCGATTGCCCGCTACCTACCCCCTGAGCTGTGCTTTGCACTGTGACAAGAATTAAAACGTGGTTCTCACCACGACCAACCCTTTTAGTTCTAATCACTCTTTTATTAAAAACAAACAAATATATATATATATATATATATTTACATGATGGAAGGATTTCCATCAGGACAACGTGGCACTGCCACCTAAGCATATTGAAATATCACGCGAGCAAGCCACCTAAGTAGTCTGCCATGCAGGCGCACAAGGACATGGGGGTTTGAACCCCACACTCATCAATTGATAGGCCATTAACTTAGTCACTATACCGTGTACAAATCCACTTGACTATAAAAAAAATAAAAATTTATTAGTATAGTTTTTTCAATTTTTTTTTCAATTTTTTTGTTAATTTAGTTAATTATATTAAACACGCTTACTATGTATAATTAATGGATTTTTATCTTATTTACATGCGAAATTTGGATATAACTAAAGAAAAACACTTTATTTAGGTTCAAATTTTTTATTGGTGTGTAACATATTTATTTTGGTTTGACACTTTTTTTTTTTAAATTTGTATATAAAACTTCACTCAAAACTATAAAAATCCAAAAAAAATAAATTATGAGTCCTAAGTGACTATATGGGAATTCACATACACTAATAGTTACTAAAAGTGGTGCAAAAATTGGCCCTCTTCTAGTAATTGAACCAGATAAGGACAATTCTCAAGAATCCAATTCATACAATAGTATGCATTTGCATTCATCTTAGGATTCATTATAATTCTTTGATTCACAAAGTACTTTAAAAGAAATGCAAAAAAAATAAAATTTCAAGATAATCTTCCCACTCAAATAAAAATGAATGAAGACGAGTTCCATTATTTTTTAAATATCACTTGATTACGCTATTATTTAAATATTTATAAGAGCTCTAAAAAGCACCATAAAAAATTTAATTATTGAAATACATATATTTTTTAAGGTAGATTTGAATCTAAATTTTATAATTATGAATAAGAAAAATAAATTTTTTACTTATATATATTTTACTATTGTTCATTTTAAATCTATAAATTATATACTTTTATGAATGCATTGGATTTAATCTTATGAATGCATAAGATTTAATCTTATGAGTGCACAAGATTCAATCCAATGCATTTAAAAGTTGAGTTCAATTCAAATCATTAAAAATTGCTTTGTTGTCAATAAAATGAACATATATTTATAGAACATTACACATAATAACCATAATGATGAAATAATTTCAAAAGAAGAAAATTATGCAAAGAGAAAAAAATAAAATAGAAAAAATAGAAATTTAAAAATTATGAGCGTCTTTGTTGTTATTTGGGACTCAGAGGTTTTTATTTTTTTATTTCATAAGTTGATTTTATATACCAAAATTCTTTAAAATGGTGTTGTATAAGAAGTATATTATATATGCTAATATATTAATTCGTCTATACTAGAGTATAATACCTATAATACCTAATTTTAAAATCTATAAATTTATATATATATATATATATATATATATATATATATATATATATATATATATACGTTTTATAAATATATATTAAAATACCTAATTATGATTACTATGTGACAATTTATGGCTAAAATTGTCCAATGAAACTCCAATTAAATTCTCAGGTCATTTCAATTCAATTAATAAAATTCAATTAATTTTAAACTTTTATAAACTCTCCTAAAGTCTTAATTACAGCTATGTTGTCTAATTTTTGTGGTTTCTAGAGCTTTGAGTTTATATGATTTCGGTGTAAAAGTTTTTTTTGTTATTTTTGATAAATTTTATTATGTTGAATTGATTCACAACAAAGTTTTTAATTGAATCTAGTAATTAATACACATTTTTGTCATCCATTATCTATTTCTGTTAATAGCTCTTTTTCTTTTTCTTTTTTTGTATTCTCAAACAAATCTCATAAAAAAAATTAGTTCAAAGTTTAAACTCAGTTTATAGTAGTTTGTGTTTTAGAAAATATATATTGTTTCATGTACTTATTCTTGTCAAAGAAAAACTAAATTAAAACAATGGGATTAAAAACAAGTTTTTCTGTTACATCTCTAAATTGAATTATTAATTTAATATTATTTTTTTGCAATCACATATTATTTAGATAATAATATATTTTTTCATTTTCATGTATATTTTTTCAAAAAACGACCAAATTTATCTAGCAAAAATAAATACATGTGAGAAATTTTAATATCCTCATAAATTTTTTAATTTAATGCCATATGTACATAATAATGAAAATATAAAATATTTTTTAAGATATTGAAAGATATTGAAAGATATTGAAAGATAAAAAATCAAATAAATCATATATATAACTTATACTTATATAAATCAAAGAATAGGTATAGATATAGGTATAGATATATTTATAGGTACTTATATAAATCAAAGAATAGATATAGGTATATTCATAGGTATTTATATAAATCAAGGAATAGGTATAGATATACTTATATAAATCAAGGAATAGGTATAGATATACTTATATAAATCAAGGAATAAGTATAGATATACTTATATAAAACAAGGAATAGGAAAGTTAACTATTCAAATTTTTAAATATAAAATTTTAATTTGTAATCATGCTAATATTAAGCATAAATATTTTTGCAAAATAAATAAGTACAATAGCAAAAAAAAATTTTGTAAATAGAATTTCATGAAATTTTTGAAAGGGTATATGTCTCACAAAGAGAGTGACAAAATTAATGATATGAATTAGCAAATCTACTGAATATTGATTATCTATAATAAAAGAAAATAGAGATTACAAAAAATTCACAAAAGCACTTTACAAAAATAATAAAAAGTCTCATGTTCATACATCAAATGTTCAAAAGTTTTGATACATCATCGCCATACAAATCATTATAATTTATTTTTCTAAGGTGTTATTACAATTCAAATCTTTATAAAAAGAATTTTAAAGGCGTGTTTTTGTTTTTTTTAATTTCAACTTGAGAATTTTATGAATGTCACAAATTTTTATTCTTTATTGCATATCTTTGCCCTTCGCATGCTTTACACTTAATATTTTCACTTGTTAAACCTATTCATTACTTACTTGTAAAATTGTTCATATCGTTGTATAATCAAGAATAATTGTTATTGAAATATGTGAGCGCTTTTTTACCCACCCTTGATAAAAAAAGTAAATACAACCAGGTTCTTGATCATTTGAGAATTTATCCTATGGATGTCCTAGCGTTGATCCATTGTACCTTTCAAGCAATAGATCTTTTCTAAGTTTCTAAATGCTCCTACTTGGTACTAAGATAGGCTTAGTTCCCAATTAGGGTTGTTCTTGAATTGGTTCCAAATTAATTAACTATGTCACGGTGATTTCCAAGTGGAAGTTGCTATAGTCTAAATATAGATTGCTGAAATTGTAGGCCATGTCATGCCATTTTTAAAAACCCTAAATTCACTTAATTTGGAGCTTCCTAGACAAAGTTATGGACGGATGAAGTTGGGCCTTTAAGAGGCCTAACCAAACTTCATCCACTACTTTTGGACTCTTTCCTAATGAGCTTGAATTTTTTATCCTAACCTATCACTCTTATTTACTACCTACTTTTGGAAGTTGGCTTCATTTAGATGAATTCCTCCTTATTTCATCCATTTTATGCCCCGAACTTCATCTTTTGATATCTTCCTCAATTGAACTCCAATTACTACGTGTGATATGGTTTTGAAAATATCTAAATTTGTTCTACAATGCTAACTATCTGACTTTTGCAAAAACCTAATATAGACCCACTGAATTGACTTGCTACTTCGGTTCTAACTACATAAGTCCGGATTTTGATAATTGAAATAGAAAAGTTGCATTTAGAGACTTACCTCGGGATTTTCGTCGTTGTGGAGGTAGTCGTATATGCCTTTGATCTCCATATCATTTGCCATCTTGCGTGCTTCTTAAGTGTTTTTGCCTACGGCTTAAAAGTAGCCAACTAATACAATCTCGCCAATTTCTTGGCCCTCCTCCTTATCTTTACCTTCCCTTCTTTCTACTCTAAATTATTCCACCAACATTTTTATGGACTCTTATACACTCTCTTTTTTGTCATACAAATCTTCCTCGCAATGGTCACCACAAACTCCTGACATTTCTTTCCCAAGCCTACCTAATCTTAAGCCTACCTAATCCTAAGCCTACCTAATCCTAAGCCTACCTAATCCTAAGCCTAGGTCACTATTTACCGTCTCTCACCTTCTCTTGTCTACTTCATCTTCTTCTCCCTAATCTCCTTCTATTCTTCTTGCTGTTGTTTTTGTGGAGTGAGAGAGTGCTTTTTTGCAGGTATGCGCGCGAAAGACTGGAGGTGTGCTTCTATTCTCTCCCTTCCCTTTCTTTCCTTTTCCTCCCTTTCCTCTTAATCTATTTTCTAATTTTCCTATCAAAATGCCTTAGCTCTCAGTTTGACTTTTGACAGCTTACTATTTTTAGACTTCCAATATATTTTCCTTGTAGAGGCTAAAACCAACTTTCTAAATTTATGCAAAACTTGCAAATCGGACTTTCCTAGCAAACGTTAAGCATGGATGAAGTTTTGAGTACTAAATAGTGTTTGAAACTTCATCCGCTTATATCTCTCTCAATTCAACTCGGTTTTCTTTGTATGTTATGTTTTTGGAAAACTCTCGTTCACACTTTTTGAAGGGAATCCAGTGTCCTTCAAAAAGTGCTTCAAAAACAAAAACAAAAAAGCTTGAAAACACTCTCAAAACACACGTTTGCAACATTGGCTCAAAATAGCCAAAAAGTCCAACTAAATGGATCAACATGTATAGAATGAGCCAAAATATGGCTACAAGGGGTGAAAAGAGAGGAGAATGAGCCCCCTTATATACATTTCCAAGCGCACTCACCCCTTCTCTTTTTCCTAGTAGTAATCTTATCATCTAAGATTTTCATCCTAAATAATTAAATTTTGACTTTCTACGTTGGTCCAAACTTCTAACTTTTGGAGATTAACTTCAAATCACAAACAGATTGCACCATTGGATTCAGAAGGCCATTTTTAGTCTAAAAAAAACCCCAACCCTTTTTTCTTATGCTCAAATCTTAACGAATATTAGTGTCAACTAAACGACCAAAAAGGGTAAAAATCCAACTTTTGGAGGTTGACTTTTCTGAGAAAAGTAACTAGTCTAGGATCTTTATAAGGTGTGAGGGAGTAAGTAAAGACCTAATTTAGACCTCATTCCAATTCTGTATGTGTTGGAAATGCCGGTCAACATCCCGAACTTTCTTCAATTTTGCTGGTTTTGAAGAATCTTGCTCGTTTGGGTACTTCTGGCTATCAGAATGTTCCAAAACCTGATGGAGCGTCTTGTTAGCATAAAAAAAACTAATCTAATTTTTAGTGAGATTTTACCGCAACCTGGATGATTTCTAGGAATTTCCTAGCGTAGATTTTGGCGGTTGACTATCTGGAAAAGCATCTTCTGTAAGTCAAAAAATTCCAAAACTTTTTATAGAACCTCTCATGGAATTCTACAAAGGATGTGCAAATTCGTATTCTTACTTTGCACAAAGGTCAAAGGAAAATCAAATTTGTCTTCTCCTTTTAATTTCGGCAACTAGGGAATCTTTCACATACAAGGAAATCTTGGCAAGCTGATTTCGCCACTGAGTCCTGTGAGAACTTTTATCTATTTATTTTGTCTATTTTTTAAATTATTGTGTGAATGCGTTTAAATTTTAAAGGGATATTTGGAAATGAATGGAAATGTATTTAGTTTGTTGATTTTATTTTGAATGAATGAAATTGGAATTTGTTAAGGTAGTTAGAGTTGGGAAGGTTGTCTCTCATGTCTTTTCAAATCTTGATTTGGGTATTAATGTGTTTTTTTCTTGTTTTCACTCTCTCTTGCATTCCTTGTTTTCATGTGTTATTGTGCGAATTTATTATTGTATGTTCTTGAGTGTTCATAGCTTGAGCTTGCGTTAATTGATTTTGGTGTGATTTTTAATATCATTGCCGTGAGGGCAATTGTGTGTGCGTTAATTTATTAAGTGTGATTGATATTTTTATAAGTGTAAGTGAAGTTGGAGAGTAATTGGAGTTTATTGATAGTTGTGGAAGATAATTTTTGTGTTATCACTTGTCATTCTTTGAGTATTATTTGTAAAAGATAATACAATTTAATATAATTGAAGTTTCATTGTTGAGTGTTAATTGTGAGGAATTAATTTATAAATTGATTTTGAATATCTTTGCCAAGGGAATTGGAGAGATAGTTGTTGTATTTTGATTTTGAGTGTAAAGAGAAATTTGTAATTACTTAAAGAATTAATTGTTCACTTTTAAGAGAGTTATATTGTGAGATCATTTATTGTAATCCTTTGTAGTGTTTGATAATAAAATTGAGTGATACAAATAATTTCTAAGTGGAGAAATAAATTGTATTTTGTTGTGGAAGCAATTTAAGAGTGTGAATTTTTAATCAAGTTATCATAGTGTTTTGTGATTTGAAGAAAGAGCCGGTTGGCCAATTGATTAATAATAATTGATTTTTAATATTTATTTCCGAGTGAAAAAATTACTTGTGAGCAATTTAGACCGCATATAGATTTTATTTTCGTTGGAGAGAATAACCGTGGAGTATTGTGTGATAATTTTGAGAGTTTAATTTTTTTTAAACAATTATTAAGAAGCAACTCCGAGAGGTTGTAAGGTTAATAAATTAATTAATAAACATAAAGTCAATATAAAATTTTGGATTAAATATGTGAAGATGAAGTGAAGGAATTTCCCGGTCCTTTGGGACTGGAAGTCTTTGATATCAAAATTAAATAAAGAATGATTTTAAATACAAGTGATTAACATTGATATGGATTGAACCGGTTACAAAGACGATTGTTAAAACGACCATTGTTGTGAATTTGATCTCAACTTAAGAGAACATTGATCATTGAACATTGCTTATTGATTCATTGATTATTGAAATGCTATGAGAAGCATAGAATAATGCCAATTGTAAATGATTATTGTTTATTGGCTATTGAGTATTGATTATTGAGTGACTTTGCTACTACATTGCCTATTGAGATGATCATGTCAGACATGCAACTATGGATTCCGTAAACTATTAATGTTGTAGTAGTAGTATCCCACATTGGATTTTCCTTAGCTTTGAACTTTGGAATTTTAAGTTAGAAGTTAAAAGAAAAACTATGACATAGATTGTTATACTTTATATGTAGTTTTTATATTTCTATCTAAATTAAGTTATTGCAAGTCATATTTTCAATTTTAAATACACCATAGATTGTTGATACATTCTTTTGTGTACATTCTACTTTATGGTTGTATAATTGTAAATTCAAATGCCATGTTGTCCTTTGTATATGTTAAGTTGACAATTGTCAAGTGACTATCGATTTACTTCTTGTCAAAATTGACCATTGAAAATGATTATTGAAAATGAATACTAACGTTGTGATTATTGATTTACGACTATTGAAAAGCGACAATTGAATTTGACTATTGATTTACACTCATTTACTTTGACATTATTTGAGAAGATAGTTTTACAGACATAGTGGGATAAAAACTTAGACATTGCTAATTGACGGACTATTAGTGTGAGGAAAATAGAAGAAAATCACTTTACCCCAATTCCTACTAACATAATCCATTGAAATAAATAACATGTTTAGATCATAAATTAAGAGCGATTTACCTACAAAGTGACATTAGCTAATTAAAACACTAAGCTAATTTGAGCTTTCCCTCAAACGAACCTTTTGGAATTGCCTTGGTTGTGTCTTTAAAAATTGTACTACATTTTGGCGCCGCTGCCGGGGAAAGCTCGGCTAAGTGGTAGCTAAAATGTAGGTAGAATTCTTTTTATAATTAAGTTGAGAGGAATTTAATGAGGAAATTAGTGGTGAGTAAGGATTTTTAATTTTGGTTAAATTAAATCAATTATAATTTGATCATTCTATGGTGAATGTAAAAAAAAAAAAAAAAAAATGGATCGCCGTATTCCTAGAAGTGATTATCCTATTCAAAGTACAATAGATTTTCTATGTAGGAAAAATCTTGAAAACAAATCAGATAACATTACTAATGAAAAGGTTAATATTAAAACCTATAGAAAAAATATTAGGTGTCATTTTTGCGGTACTTTTGGGCACATTAAGAAAACTTGTGGAAAGAAACAAGACTTTGATATTAAAAACCGTTCTAGACAAAATTTAGATTGTAAATTCCAAAAACCACCACACACTGTAGATTGTAGATCCATAAAACCATTGCCTTATGATTTTGAATTTTTGAATATTATTAGACTTCTAGATATTTTACAAATTAAACCTACATCTCTTCCAGAATTAAAACAACTGCGAATTGTTATTGATACTCTTATTTATTTCCATACAAAACTTAAAATTGATAACATGGAAGTTGAGAAAAATAATAAAGGGAAGTCTTGGCAAGGTTGTAATAATTTTGTGTAGATGAATTATATTTTTCCTTGGGAAGTCCCAGAAATTTTAGAAGACTTCTTTTCTGGACCATGTCTTTTCAAAGCATTATATAGACTTTATAAGAGAGCATATTTAGGTGAAGGATTTAGAATTATTGGAAATTATCCTAGAAATAAAAACTTTATTTATCAAATTGATAAATTCCCTTTAGATATAAAACGGATTATTTTTAGTAAACTTTGGAAAGAAAGTGAAGAATTTAATAATAAAATAAAAGTTGTGGATGGAGAATTACTTCTAGATTCTTCTCTACATTATTTATTTTTACAACATAAAAAATTAAAAGTAATTACTAAAAACCAAGTACCAAGGATTTATGCGGGTTGGAATGGAGTTAAAATTGAGAGAAAAACATATGTTTTGATTTATGGACCAATTAATCTCCTATCCACTCCTTTTATTCCTGATTTTATACATTTAAGACAAAATCCTCCCCATATAAATTTTAAATTAATTTGTCCTTAAAAAAAAAAAAATTTAAAATCAAAAAGTCTAAATTAAAAAATTAAAAAAAAAAAAAATTATTAAAAATTAAAAACAAATACCCAATTGGTGAGATTTTGTTTCCATTATATGGAGAAAATTAATGTCAAGAGTACCTTCTCCATCCCAAATTAAAAAAGAATTACAAAAACTTGCTAGGGATAAACGTGCCAAAGTTAGGGATCATAGAAGGAAACTACCATCTTGTGATAAATCACATTCTCATTCACATTGTGAAGAGGGACATCGAACATCACCTTCAGGATCTCCTTCTTCTCCTTCAGTAAAGACTAATTTTATTCAAGTTGAGTGTGATGAAATTATAATTCCAAATCCAAGAGATAGACTAGAAAGTGAAGAAGAAAATGAGAAAAGAGCCCAAGAAGTAGAACGTCTTCTAAGTACTCCTACTTATACTTATGGACAAGGTGGTTATGATTTAAATACCACACTTCTTTTAGAAAGAAATTTTATTGAAACAGAATCTAATACACAAACCGTTAGGGAGCGAGTTCAAGTTATTGAACAAAACTTTTCGCCTGCAAATTCACAAAAGGATAAACCTTTTGATTTTGACTCTTTATGGAATTTAGAAGATTTTGATCGTTTAAATTTTTCTGGAGGTAATCTAGAGTCTAATAGTTCAAAGGAGTCTTCTACTTCCTCAACAAACTCTAATAATATACCTTCTACTCCTTCTTCATCTTTATCTAGTAAAAATCAAAATAATTCAATGGCAAATCAAAGACCTTTGAATCTTACTCCTATGCCTATTTATTATGGCCAAATAGGGACCGACCCTGATTTTCATTTATCTAGATTTATAGCATGCTGTTTAGCAAATAGAATCCCAGAAGCTGATTATTTGGTCACATTTCCAGCAACCTTACAAGCAAATGCTTTTTCTTGGTATCAAAGACAAAATCAGGCTACCTTTGTAGATTGGGATACCTTAAAAAATGCCTTTCTTGCACAATTCCGATCAATCGGATTTAGTGAAAGTTTGCGAGAAAGATTAAGACATATAAAAATGGGAGTAGGTGAGAGTGTAGATTCTTATTATGGGAGAATGCAAGATTTATTAAATAGATGGACTAATCACAACATGCCTGAAGATTTTCTAATAAGTTTATTTGTGGGGGGTTTGTACCCCTATGAATTAAAACTTTATACTAAAGAAAAACGCCCTAACACTTTATTAGAAGGTTTGCGTCATGCAAAAATATGGGAAGAGTCTAGGATTGATGAAGATTATATACCTTATGCAGACCAAACAATTTATCCAGCTTTAGAACCTCAACCTAGAGTGACACCAAATCAATTACAAGGGCGAATTCGTCCAATTGTGGATCAAAATATACCCTTGTATCCACAACCTTATTTAATGCCCCAACCTCAACCTATGGTTGTTACCCCATCTAAAATTGTTGTAGAAAAGTCACTTAATGAAAAGCCAATTGTTGATCCTAACATGGATCGAATAGAAAAACTTACTCAACAATTACAAAACATGAAAGTAAAATTGGCGGGGGGTAGACCTAAACGTTTTAAACCTAACAATAACCGCTCTAATGTTTGGTGTTCAACTTGTAAGGGTCAAGGACATATGGCTAATGAATGTCCATCTCCTCCATACCAAACACTTAAGTGTTCTTATTGTGGTGGAAATCATGACATTACTAAATGTTGGAATTTACAAAGTGTTCAGCAGGTGGATAGTTCACCTAATAATAGACCTTGGATTAATAAAGGAGGGAATCAAATTAATATGAACAAAAGACCATTTACAAGACCTAGAGCTAATCCCCCTTATAAACCAAATGACAATCGTCCCAGATGGAATGATGAATATGATGCACCACCTATCTGGAACGGACCACCTTATAACCCAAATACACACCAATATAACACACCACAAAAAGGGAAACATGTGGTATGTTACAGATGTGGTGAATTAGGCCATTATGCCAATGAGTGTCCAAATCCTAGAAAACAAGAAGGATATGTCCCTTTATGTGGAAGATGTAGAAAGCCAGGACATACAGCTAATGATTGTCAGGAAGACTTGCCTAAGTTTTCACCTTCTGAGAGGGATTGGAATCAAGGGAAGCAAGTGACATTTAAAGATGAATCTAAGGAAAAAGAAGTCCATAAAATCTCTAAAACCTTACAAACTCAAACAATGGAACTCCAAATTAAACAACCTACTTTTGCAGTTAATACCCGTAGTGCAACCTTGAAAAATAAATTAAATTTAAAAGGGGCCTTCCAAAGTAGTTCAGAGGACGATAGGAGTGAACGTGCATCTTTAGATGGCGATTCATTTTCACCAACTTCACCCTTAAAAAAACAACCATTTATATCACATGTACCTTCTCTACAACCCACAAAAAGTTTAGAGAACAATGTATTATTGCCAAAAATCCCCAATACACCTTTAATTCCATCTACAACTAAAATACCTATGAGGAGGCTTCCAATTTCATTACCTAGTAAAAATGGGTCTAAATCTAAAAGAATTAATAAACGTTTGATGAGACTAGTAGCTGGAATGAAATCTTATAATATTTTAGAGAATTTAGACTCTATACAACCTCAAATATCCCTAAAGCAACTTTTAGCTATTTCACCTAAGTGTAGGAGTGAACTTAGCCATGCTTTAGTAAAAAAGAGGGTTAAGGAAAATGAAATTCATGATGTTTCCTTAGATCCGGGTGCCCCAACCATTGAAGTAAGAATTGATGGCACCTTAATCACGGGAGCTCAAATAGATGGGGGATCTAGTGTTAACCTTATGAGTAAGGAAACTATGGATGAAATAGGATTAACAACAATGATTCCCACACCCATAATTTTACGTATGGCGGATCAAAGTAGAGTCAAACCTTTGGGTATGCTATCCCAGATTTCTACTTTTATTGGTAATTTAGAATATAAAGTGGATTACATTATATTCAAAGTCCCCAATGTCATTTCTTCCTATCCTATTTTACTTGGCCGACCTTGGTTACATATGGCCAATGTAAAAGATGATTGGGGAAAAGGCCTAATAACTATTGGGAAAGGAAAACAAAAACTAACATTACCTATGTTTCCAATTACATATCATGGGGAAACCCAAGAGGATGAATCAAATATCACATCGGCAAATTCTTCTGATAATGAATATAATACCTCTTTTGAAGAATCTTCTAAAACTATATCTAAAAGTCCCTTCCCTTACCAGTGTGTTGGACCTGGAGAATATTTTACCCCATTAACAACCTACGGTGATTCAGATGATGCAATTCTAGCTTGGCAGACTTCTGAGGTTGGGATGGTTGAGACCATAGAAGAATCTGAGTTAGAACCGCATTTTGATTTAGATACACATGACCTAGAAAAAATGTTTTTGGAGGATGATAAAACTCCTATTAATTTAGGATCTTTAAAAGATATATGTCAAGATATGAATTTAGGAACGGAAGAGGATCCAAAAAATATAAGGGTCTATTCTAAAATGACTAAGGTTGAATGGCATTATTGGAGAAATTTCTTTAAAAGAAATAAGAGTGCTTTTGCTTGGACCTATAAAGACCTTAGAGGAGTCCCTCCAGAAATTTGTGAGCATAAAATAATTCTATGAAAAAGATGCTAAACCTGTACGCCAAAGACAATACAGAATGAACCCTAAATATTCTTTGATGGTAAAAGAGGAAATTGATAAATTATTAGAATGTGGATTTATCTATCCAGTACCTTATAGTGAATGGGTGTCTGCAATTGTCATTGTTCCCAAGAAGAATGGCAAATTGCGTATTTGTCAAGACTATAGGAAATTGAATAGTGTCACTCGTAAAGACTATTTTCCCTTACCTTTTACAGATACCATGTTAGATACAGTGTCAGGATACGAGTGTTATTCAATGATGGATGGATTTTCAGGTTATAACCAGGTTCAAATTGCTTTAATGTATCAATTACTGACCACCTTTACTACGGATTGGGGAAATTTTGCGTGTAGAGTAATGCCTTTTGGTCTTTGTAATGCACCTGCTACTTTTCAAAGACTAATGACTATAGCTTTTCAAGAATATCTACGAAAATTTATGGAAATTTTCTTAGATGACTTTTGTGTCTTTAGTAGTAAGTCTAATCATGCTACTTGTTTAACTAAATGTTTTGAACAATGTGAGAAATTTGGGATTTCTATTAATTCAGCTAAATCTCAATTTGCAGTACCTTTTGGAAAACTATTGGGACACATAGTATCCAAACAAGGTATTGCCACTGATCCAGATAAAGTTGCAATTATTGCGAATTTGCCAGTTCCAAATACTGTCACTGGAGTTAAAGGATTTTTAGGTCATGTTGGCTATTATAGAAGATTTATTCATAAATATGCCACTATTGCCCTACCCTTAACACACTTATTAAAAAAGAGTGAACAACCTCCAGTTTGGACTGAGCAATGCACTAAAGCGTTTCAGACCTTAAAAATAAAACTAATAAATAGCCCAATTTTAGTAAGTCCAAATTGGGAGAAAGATTTTGAGGTCTATGTTGATGCTTCTAATTTTGCAATTGGTACAGTTCTTAGTCAAAAAGATGATAAAAAACATGATCACCCTATTTACTATGCAAGTAGGCAACTTACTTCTGCTGAGAGGAATTATTCTGTTACAGAGTGGGAGGCTTTGGGAATGATTTTTTCTGTTCAGAAATTCCGCCATTATCTTTTGGGCTATAAGTTTACTTTTTATGTAGATCATGATGCCCTAAAATACATGATAAATAAACCCCAATTAAGTGGCCGAATTGCTAGATGGGTACTTTTATTACAAGAATTTAATTTTACGATTAATGTTAGACCTGGAAAATCACATGTAAATGCGGATCACCTTTCTAGACTTAATGAACAAGTTGGCACCGAACCTGTTGATGATAATTATCCGGATGCTCAACTTTTTCAAGTTGATGTCATTCCTTTAGAATATGCAGAAACTATGAACTATTTGTCTACAAGAAATTTTCCTTCTGATTTCACTAATAAACAAAAGGAAAGATTAATACAAAGATCTAGACCTTATACCTTATTGGATGGAATACTATTTAAATTGGGACATGATGGTGTTTTACGTAGATGTGTAAATCCAAGTGAAATAGAAGATGTTTTAAAAGGGTGTCACGAATCTAGTTGTGGAGGACATTTTGCGGGATTTGTTACCGCTAAAAAGGTCCTTCATTCTGGATATTGGTGGCCTTCTTTGTTTAAAGATGCCGCAAAATTTGTTAAAAAATGTGATCCGTGTCAAAGAGTTGGAAAGCCTACTGCCACTTCGGCAATGCCCCTAACCCCCATTTTGGCTCAAACACCATTCGAAAAATGGGGGATTGACTTTGTTGGACCCATAAAACCCCCCAGTAGAAACGGTAGAAAAAGATATATTCTTGTAGCAACTGAATATATGACTAAATGGGCGGAAGCTCAAGCTACAAGAACAGATGATGCACAAACGGTTGCAAAGTTCTTATATGAAAATATAATTACTAGGTTTGGTTGTCCAAGAGAATTGGTAAGTGACCGAGGGACCCATTTTATAAATTCTATCATTAAAAATTTAACCAACAAGTACTTAATCAAACATAGGAAAACTACCCCTTATCACCCTAGAGCTAACGGGCAAACTGAAAAAA
Source organism: Antitrichia curtipendula (assembly GCA_951230915.1). NCBI lineage: Eukaryota > Viridiplantae > Streptophyta > Bryopsida > Hypnales > Leucodontaceae > Antitrichia > Antitrichia curtipendula. Next base: position 14,749,653 of record OX579633.1, read on the forward strand.
CAAATGGGATTTTATGCAAAATCATTACTAAAATTGTACAGGGGTCGAATACAGATTGGGATGAAAGACTTTTTGACGCTTTATGGGCCTATAGGACTGCATATAAAGTAACAACAAAACACACCCCTTTTCAATTGGTCTATGGCCAAGAGGCTATTTTGCCCATAGAATTAGAATTGCAATCTTTGAGGATAGCCCTTGATCATAAACTTAGTGACAAAGAATCTTTAGAAGAACGCTACGCAATGTTAGAAAAATTAGATGAAACTCGTGCTCAAGCTTATTTAAATATGGCTAGCATTCAAAACCGACGGAAAAGTTTTTATGATAGCAAATTAAAACCTAAAATACTAAAAACTAATGATTTGGTACTTTTGTTTGATAGTCGTTTTCAAAAGTTTCCAGGCAAATTCCAGATGCGTTGGTTTGGTCCTTATAAAATTCTAAAAAGTTTTGATAATGGTTCTTTTGAGCTAGAAGATTTTGAAGGAAAAGTGCATCTTACCCGTTATAATGGAAATCGACTCAAATTTTATTATCAATAAGTTTAAAAAAAAAAAAAAAAAAATTTACCTTGATCAAATGTTATTCCCATTTTTCATTTAACATAGAGATAGTTTTGGATTAAATAGTAAATAACTGAGGGTATCAAAATTCAACTTAGCCCTTTCAAATTTAGTTTACTTTTACCGGCTAGGAATTATTCTTCCTTTTAATGGGACCTACAATCCTTGGAATGATTAAACTGTTACTAATGTTGTTCAATGTCTTCTACAGATTATTAAAATTTAATAAAACTTGGGGACAAGTTTTAATTTAAGTGTGGGGTGGACTTTATTTATTATGAAATTTATGAAAACATGATAAATTTGGAAGTATAGATAATCATAATTAATTCAAATTAAAAATAAATAAATTTAAAAATTTTAAAAAAAAAAAAAAAAATGAAAAATGAAAAATGAAAACATGATAATAATAATAATAATAACAATATTTTCCTTAATTTAATTTAGTAAGTATACTAAGTGCCGAGTGAATGGTAAGAAGTAGATTTGAATTAATAATTAAAAAAAAAAAGGAGCAGTAACAAATAGCAGTTAGTGCCATGTGAAGTAATTATGAGAATGACTGTGAGTTTTAAGTTTTTGGGCGGCCGTTATTGAGAAGTTAGGTCATCTTCTTGCCACAAGCCACCACAGAAGTGCAACATAAAAACCTGTTTGTTGAGAGCAACTCAGTAGTACATTCGCATTGTGCAACGGCTGTAGTCTGCGAGAGCTGTGTTTTGGAGCAAGTTGACGGAGACGATGAGGGTTACGATCATTGTCATCTTGTAGAAGCTTGGGTCTTTGTTTCGTCATTTTCTCAGAGTGTGGTTAGAAGCCAACAGTTCTTGCATTGTGTGACAGGGAATGTGTTCCAACTGATTGTGAGGTTAGGTTTGTGGGTTTCTTCGTTTTTTTTCCAATTGTCAGTTGTTCTTCGGGTGGAGTTTGAGTTGTTGTTGCTGAGAAGAACGGTTACTTTTGTGATAGTGTTCTGGGGCGTTTGAGTTTTCCTGTAGTTTTTTGAGAGATTTTAAGCTTCCGTTTGTCAGTAACGGCAGCGTCAGCGACGCAGCTGAAGCAGCGATTTGGGCGGCCTGATCAGGACCTGTCGGGAGTTTTGCAAGCCGGAGGTGGTGTGGCTGCTGGAAGCTTCAAACAGCGATAACTTTTGAAGATCGAGGAGTTAGAGGGCGTACCTTATACCGTTAGAAAGAGGAGGAAAATTGAGTCAAAATGGGCACCGAAATTTCTTGAATCGGGCAAGTATTTGATGAGATATCAGTCGCCGAAGTTGCTGGCCGGAATCGCAGCAGCGGACTGAGCGGCGAATTGAGCCAGGTAATTTTGTTGGCTCCTGTTGAAGAGTATGATCAGCAGTATACGTTTTTTGAATGGTGTTTTGATGGCGGTTAAGTTGGATGGTGACAAGTCACGCTTGTGTTTTAGCTCCATAAAGCTCCTTGTGGTGTTTCGTTGTGTTGCGTGACCTGCTTTTGTTAATGAGGAATTGGTGCTTAAGAATGAACTTCTGGTGTGTTCATTGATAAACGAATGGAGGTTTCAAGGATTTGAGAGATTTTTCTTAAAAGATTATGAATCGCAGTCTAGCCACAGCTGAAATGATAATTAACCAGGCAGATTACATGGTTCATGAACCCTTTTTTTTTTTTTTTTTTTTTATGGGTATGCTTATGGAATGGATCCTAATCTGAATAGAAAATAAATTTTGTTGTGATGGAGAAGCTCTTGATCCTCTATGTATGTAGCGTGTTCTTATGTTTGGCCTATGATTGAGCATCAAGTGAGCGACTGCATGTTATCATACACTTTTACACTGCAAACTACCGATTGGTGGTAGTTACAAACTTGTTCGACTAATTTTCTGTCCATTGTTCTGGAGTTGCTTATGGAGGTTAATACTAAGGTTCCTTTATCAATATTGTTCAATTCTCGTTTTCAAATTGCAATAAGGTTGTTGCAGCAGATAGACCAGACTATGAAGCTGTTTATTGGAAGAAGTTTTTGTATTGTGCATACATGAAGACCTATGATAAATAGTTTGGTTAACTATGATTATTGATTAATGCTGATGAACAATTTGATTATTGAAAACTGATTATTGATTATGGTTGTTAAGTCGACTATTGATTATCTTTTGAACTCTTGACTATTGATGGAATTTCTACATATATATAATAACTCCATGTATTAAAAAAAATTATATCTATATATATTTGAAAAATGACTATTGATTTTAAAACAAAGTTGCCAATCGATTGCCTTGATGAAGGTTAATTGCATAAAATGCCATGGATGTAAGTAATCATTCAAGTAAAGTTAATTTAGAAGCAGCTGAAATAAAATTCTGGTTTGACATTAAAATGACTTGATTTTTAAAGTGACTATTGATTCTAAAGACTATCGAACAATGAATATTGATTTAATATTAATAAATGATTATCAATCATATTAAATCATTACGATTATTGAGGAATTCTTGACTATTGAGTTGGCTTCACAAATGATTATCGGAAATTAATATATTAATGACAATCGATTTCGATAATTGATTTGATAGATCAGATGGCTGGAAGAAAGAAGGGCAAGGCTCTTCAATCCGTAGCAGATTCGGTGTACACACCATATTTTCCAGCTCAGACCAACAAGAAGCTAAATGCACGAGACCAGTGGCTTCCAAACAAGGCCAACTTGGAGAAAGCGGATTTGTGGCCAATCATTACCATAGACCCTTTACTTGGACCACGAAGTGACATTGTAAGTCAGTTTGTGGACAATTGCAGCTCTAATGTGCATTATTTTCATACTGAAGTCTGTGGTATGGATTTATTTATTACATCAGAGCTTATTAGCTTTTTGTTCAACATACCACGTCAGCCCCTTGCTCCACCTTTGAAGCAGTTGAAGAATTTATCGGAGGAAGCTTGGCAATTGATTTTTCCAGAAGGGAAGACTGAGAGCTTTGATGTAGAGTACAAGGGGTGGGACATTGCCAAAGCTGCTGGTCATTGGGCCGATTGGCTGTCTTACATTAATGACACAGTATTGATGGATCATTCCCCTCTCATGTCAACACAAGTGGTGAACATGGCCATAGCAGCTTGGAGAGGAGAAATTGTGGATTGGGCTTCAATCTTCCGCCTATATTTATTCATGGAGATTGATGGCCATGATGAGAAGAATCCACTTTCTAAGCGTGCACGTTCAGTCATCACCTACATTTATGAGCAGGTGTCTTCAAAAGATTACTCGGGGCCATTGATGAAGCCACGAAATCAAGCAGAAACTGACATGATTTTAAAACGAAAGAAGAAAGTGACCCAAGAAGAAGCTATCACTGAGTCATATCAAAAGGGCAAGGTGAAGAAGAGGACACCTCAGTCCAAGGTGGGTGCTAAACGTACACGGGTAGTACTCTCGAATGACAGCGATGAGAAGGTTGCAAAAGTACCTCACACCGTTAATCAAGTCAAGGGAAAAGCTGTGGGTGCCACGAGTCAAGCTTTTGAGCCATTGGCAGATATGCAAGACATGGAAGAGAAAATTTTGCATCTTCAAAAGGAGGCAATTGACATTGCCACTCAACATCAAGCAGATGTAGTGGCCATGGAATCTATTCATACAACTCAACTTCAAGAAATTGAAGGTGTGAAGGAGAAGCTCACTCAAAGTAATGAAAGGGTGGAGGAGCTGACAGCATTGCTACATGAGTACAAATCGATTATTGCTACACTCAAGGAGGATAAAGCCACTTTGCAAATCCACAATGATGAGCTCATGAAGGAAAAGGTTCGGTGGGATAGTCAATCTTCCTTGGTGGGAAGGTCACTTCTTGGATCACTTCCACTGGATCATAGCTTGGAAGATAAACATCTTGATAGTTTGGTTACCCCACCAAATTATTTGGGCAATTATCATGCCTTATTTAATGATGTGGCGGAGCAGCCTTATGTAACTTGGCCGGCACTTACTTGGCTTTTGAAAGATTATGGCCTTTCTCGTGTTGAAACACGCCCTGCTGACGTTGTTTATAGAACGGAGTCAAGACTTGGGAACTGGACCTTGGATCCACCACTTGCGGTTTCCACAGATCCTCAATGGTGTTCATGTCCAAGAAGAGGAAGATGGAACCCTGCAGCTACTCTTTCTAGTGTGCCTTATAATTGGCCAATTGTTGATGGATCATTCACTACTTCACAAGGATGTGTGATTGCTTATCGAAATTTTTATGAGACACATAAGACTCATCAAGATCCAGTCTGCTTCCGTGCGGCAATTTTTTGTGCAGCGATGGCCAAATGGTGCAGTGATTGGGACGTGACTATAAATGTTGCCACTTTTGCACCACACCATCCAGAGATGCAGTTTGTGCTTAAGATGCAATGTTTGAGTACAAGGCATCTACGTTTACTTGAGGCGATGGCAATTTCACATTCCATATCGGCTCCACATCCTACTTTGATCAATGAATTTGGTCACACTAGATACCCGGCGATTACTCGGTTTAAAAAGTGGCAAGAGCAAAACAATGCAATTCGGCGTCATTGAAGTTTGACGTGGACGTCAAACCATAGAGATGGGGGCTATGTGAGAACTTTTATCTATTTATTTTGTCTATTTTTTAAATTATTGTGTGAATGCGTTTAAATTTTAAAGGGATATTTGGAAATGAATGGAAATGTATTTAGTTTGTTGATTTTATTTTGAATGAATGAAATTGGAATTTGTTAAGGTAGTTAGAGTTGGGAAGGTTGTCTCATGTCTTTTCAAATCTTGATTTGGGTATTAATGTGTTTTTTTCTTGTTTTCACTCTCTCTTGCATTCCTTGTTTTCATGTGTTATTGTGCGAATTTATTATTGTATGTTCTTGAGTGTTCATAGCTTGAGCTTGCGTTAATTGATTTTGGTGTGATTTTTAATATCATTGCCGTGAGGGCAATTGTGTGTGCGTTAATTTATTAAGTGTGATTGATATTTTTATAAGTGTAAGTGAAGTTGGAGAGTAATTGGAGTTTATTGATAGTTGTGGAAGATAATTTTTGTGTTATCACTTGTCATTCTTTGAGTATTATTTGTAAAAGATAATACAATTTAATATAATTGAAGTTTCATTGTTGAGTGTTAATTGTGAGGAATTAATTTATAAATTGATTTTGAATATCTTTGCCAAGGGAATTGGAGAGATAGTTGTTGTATTTTGATTTTGAGTGTAAAGAGAAATTTGTAATTACTTAAAGAATTAATTGTTCACTTTTAAGAGAGTTATATTGTGAGATCATTTATTGTAATCCTTTGTAGTGTTTGATAATAAAATTGAGTGATACAAATAATTTCTAAGTGGAGAAATAAATTGTATTTTGTTGTGGAAGCAATTTAAGAGTGTGAATTTTTAATCAAGTTATCATAGTGTTTTGTGATTTGAAGAAAGAGCCGGTTGGCCAATTGATTAATAATAATTGATTTTTAATATTTATTTCCGAGTGAAAAAATTACTTGTGAGCAATTTAGACCGCATATAGATTTTATTTTCGTTGGAGAGAATAACCGTGGAGTATTGTGTGATAATTTTGAGAGTTTAATTTTTTTTAAACAATTATTAAGAAGCAACTCCGAGAGGTTGTAAGGTTAATAAATTAATTAATAAACATAAAGTCAATATAAAATTTTGGATTAAATATGTGAAGATGAAGTGAAGGAATTTCCCGGTCCTTTGGGACTGGAAGTCTTTGATATCAAAATTAAATAAAGAATGATTTTAAATACAAGTGATTAACATTGATATGGATTGAACCGGTTACAAAGACGATTGTTAAAACGACCATTGTTGTGAATTTGATCTCAACTTAAGAGAACATTGATCATTGAACATTGCTTATTGATTCATTGATTATTGAAATGCTATGAGAAGCATAGAATAATGCCAATTGTAAATGATTATTGTTTATTGGCTATTGAGTATTGATTATTGAGTGACTTTGCTACTACATTGCCTATTGAGATGATCATGTCAGACATGCAACTATGGATTCCGTAAACTATTAATGTTGTAGTAGTAGTATCCCACATTGGATTTTCCTTAGCTTTGAACTTTGGAATTTTAAGTTAGAAGTTAAAAGAAAAACTATGACATAGATTGTTATACTTTATATGTAGTTTTTATATTTCTATCTAAATTAAGTTATTGCAAGTCATATTTTCAATTTTAAATACACCATAGATTGTTGATACATTCTTTTGTGTACATTCTACTTTATGGTTGTATAATTGTAAATTCAAATGCCATGTTGTCCTTTGTATATGTTAAGTTGACAATTGTCAAGTGACTATCGATTTACTTCTTGTCAAAATTGACCATTGAAAATGATTATTGAAAATGAATACTAACGTTGTGATTATTGATTTACGACTATTGAAAAGCGACAATTGAATTTGACTATTGATTTACACTCATTTACTTTGACATTATTTGAGAAGATAGTTTTACAGACATAGTGGGATAAAAACTTAGACATTGCTAATTGACGGACTATTAGTGTGAGGAAAATAGAAGAAAATCACTTTACCCCAATTCCTACTAACATAATCCATTGAAATAAATAACATGTTTAGATCATAAATTAAGAGCGATTTACCTACAAAGTGACATTAGCTAATTAAAACACTAAGCTAATTTGAGCTTTCCCTCAAACGAACCTTTTGGAATTGCCTTGGTTGTGTCTTTAAAAATTGTACTACATTTTGGCGCCGCTGCCGGGGAAAGCTCGGCTAAGTGGTAGCTAAAATGTAGGTAGAATTCTTTTTATAATTAAGTTGAGAGGAATTTAATGAGGAAATTAGTGGTGAGTAAGGATTTTTAATTTTGGTTAAATTAAATCAATTATAATTTGATCATTCTATGGTGAATGTAAAAAAAAAAAAAAAAAAATGGATCGCCGTATTCCTAGAAGTGATTATCCTATTCAAAGTACAATAGATTTTCTATGTAGGAAAAATCTTGAAAACAAATCAGATAACATTACTAATGAAAAGGTTAATATTAAAACCTATAGAAAAAATATTAGGTGTCATTTTTGCGGTACTTTTGGGCACATTAAGAAAACTTGTGGAAAGAAACAAGACTTTGATATTAAAAACCGTTCTAGACAAAATTTAGATTGTAAATTCCAAAAACCACCACACACTGTAGATTGTAGATCCATAAAACCATTGCCTTATGATTTTGAATTTTTGAATATTATTAGACTTCTAGATATTTTACAAATTAAACCTACATCTCTTCCAGAATTAAAACAACTGCGAATTGTTATTGATACTCTTATTTATTTCCATACAAAACTTAAAATTGATAACATGGAAGTTGAGAAAAATAATAAAGGGAAGTCTTGGCAAGGTTGTAATAATTTTGTGTAGATGAATTATATTTTTCCTTGGGAAGTCCCAGAAATTTTAGAAGACTTCTTTTCTGGACCATGTCTTTTCAAAGCATTATATAGACTTTATAAGAGAGCATATTTAGGTGAAGGATTTAGAATTATTGGAAATTATCCTAGAAATAAAAACTTTATTTATCAAATTGATAAATTCCCTTTAGATATAAAACGGATTATTTTTAGTAAACTTTGGAAAGAAAGTGAAGAATTTAATAATAAAATAAAAGTTGTGGATGGAGAATTACTTCTAGATTCTTCTCTACATTATTTATTTTTACAACATAAAAAATTAAAAGTAATTACTAAAAACCAAGTACCAAGGATTTATGCGGGTTGGAATGGAGTTAAAATTGAGAGAAAAACATATGTTTTGATTTATGGACCAATTAATCTCCTATCCACTCCTTTTATTCCTGATTTTATACATTTAAGACAAAATCCTCCCCATATAAATTTTAAATTAATTTGTCCTTAAAAAAAAAAAAATTTAAAATCAAAAAGTCTAAATTAAAAAATTAAAAAAAAAAAAAATTATTAAAAATTAAAAACAAATACCCAATTGGTGAGATTTTGTTTCCATTATATGGAGAAAATTAATGTCAAGAGTACCTTCTCCATCCCAAATTAAAAAAGAATTACAAAAACTTGCTAGGGATAAACGTGCCAAAGTTAGGGATCATAGAAGGAAACTACCATCTTGTGATAAATCACATTCTCATTCACATTGTGAAGAGGGACATCGAACATCACCTTCAGGATCTCCTTCTTCTCCTTCAGTAAAGACTAATTTTATTCAAGTTGAGTGTGATGAAATTATAATTCCAAATCCAAGAGATAGACTAGAAAGTGAAGAAGAAAATGAGAAAAGAGCCCAAGAAGTAGAACGTCTTCTAAGTACTCCTACTTATACTTATGGACAAGGTGGTTATGATTTAAATACCACACTTCTTTTAGAAAGAAATTTTATTGATAGAAATTCTTTTGGAATTGCCTTGGTTGTGTCTTTAAAAATTGTACTACAAGTCCCAAATATGATTTCCACCCTAGAATACTATACTCCACCCGTAGATTCCTCTTACTGTTCCATCTTGAGATTGTAACTTCTACAGGCCAACAATTGGGATTTCCGCTATTTCTTCGATGCTATAGGGAAAGTGAAACCTATCTCTAAGAATGGGTTAAGGACCTCAACGGTGTTCCCTCGGACCAATTTTAGCCATAAGATGTCACATATACTGTATGTTTGTCTGTTTGGGCTGTTTAGGCTAGATTAGCCTTAATTCTACTATTTACCTACATTTCCACATTTTAACCTATGTACAAGTAGAAATGGGGTTTATTTGAAAAAAATAATCTATAAAGGACCAAATGCTATATTGGTATGTGACATACCTATTTTGATTTTATACTTTTTTTGAGGGGGGGTTGTATATAAAACTATACTAAAATTTGAAAAAATTGAAAAACAAACAAACTATGAGTCCCTAGTGACGAATAGGGGGCTCACAAAATAGTACAATGAAATTTTGTTTTACTTTGTCAATAATTTGTACTATTTCAGTGCATTTATTGAAATCTAAGCATATTTCATAAGTACCCAAAAGAATTTGTCTTCCTTTGTTTTAAAAAAAAAATTTAATTTTTTTTAAGTAGTTATTGTCAAAAAAATTTCAACCTACGTACCAAAGATGTAAAAATTAAAATCTCTATTTTGATAGAAAGGATTATTAAAATATTTTATGGTATACGTTAAATTATTAAAAAAAACACTTTTTAGATATGCAAGATGTCAAATTCATTTTCAATAAACTTGGCATTTGTATGTTTAATACTTTCATTCTTGTCTATTAAAACAAAGATGGCGTCAATTTACAATATTTTTTCATAGATGAAAGAAATTTTAATGGCAACGTCTTTTATTGCTTTTAATTTTGAAGGCTAAAAATATCTTATTGAATTTGTTTATTGAGCGGCAACTTAATGTCTAAAAATAAATAAATTTAACTCAACTTTTGGACTTTTGGACTTTTCTATAAAAAATAACTAGCCTACGCCCTTTAATAAATATAAGAGAGTATGAAAAGATTTTACTTCAACTTCTTGTACTTTGATACAAGTTTTGTTTGATGATGTTTTATCAAGGGTGTACAAACAGACAAAATTATGGTTGTTGAATACTCTTTATCTATCACATCACAATGCAAATAAGCATAACCTCTATATTTTGTTTTGTTTGCACGTATATAATCATATGTGCCATAGCGGCTTAATGTTTTTCCTTCAAATGCTACATCTAGAGTGTTCTTGTCTATGTGGACAACTGACAACACCATTTACTAGCCATTATAGAGAAAGAACTAAACAAATTTATAATCAAAACATAAGAAATGCCATATTTAACTACTTTTGGACTTTTAAGGGAATTTTGGACTTTGTCCATCAGAAGATCTCCCGATGTCATAGATATCTAAAATCTAAACCTATTGTACATTTTTCAAACCACCTAGTCCAAAATCTATATCATTTCTAGACTCATAAAATCTATAGAAGTCAAAGTCTACAATTGTCTTAGATGTCCTTTTACCAATTTTGGACTTTGCAAAGTCCAAAAATAATTAAATATGGTATAGAAAATAAAAAAACATAGGAAACAAAATAATACAAGAAATAAAAAAGCAGAATTGAAGAACAAAGAAATAAAGAAGTGTATGAAACATTCTTCTACCATGTGCCACTCTTTGTTCACCTCTAGTGCTATGTTGTATACTTGTATGCCCCTACATTAGTAGAAAAAAATAGTGCCCAAATCAACAAAAATCAACACGGAAGTGTTGATTTTTTTTGTTGATTTGGACGTGTTAATTTGGGTATTTTTTAACACAAAACTGTTGATTTTTTTGTTAGTTTTTTGTTAATTTGGGCACTAAATTTTTCCTTTGAAAATTAAATTTTTTCTAAATTAGACCAATGAAAAGCTACCACGTGGGCAATCCGCCATGCAAGCAACCCACCACATGGCAATGCCACGCGGGCAGCTCCCAAATGGGGTGCCATGCAGGCAGCCCGCCACGTGGCACCCCATTTGGGATTGCCGGCAAGGTTTGAACCTTGCACCACACTCTTGGGGTGCAAGGTTCAAACCAATGCACCACACATACACATGCATGTGTGCGTGTGGATTTTATTTTATTTTATCTAGTTAAAGTGTTGGTTTTTTCCTTTTTTTGTTAAAGACAGCAGATTTTGAAGGCCATTGAAGCATAGCAAAACAACTTTTTTTAAAACTTTGAATTAATAAAAGTTGCTAAATACAAGTATCTTTCATCTTCAAAAATCCGTTTGCAATTTTAAGTCTCCAATCAAAAGTTATGACTAAATTTCAAGGAGGGTCTTTCATAATGTCAAAAAAATTCAATGGAATCCCTCTCTGAAATTTAGTCATAATTTTTGATTGGAGACTTAAAATCGGAAACGGATTTTTGAAGATGAAAGATACTTGTATATAGCAACTTTTCTTTAGTTCAAAGTTTAAAAAAAAGTTGTTTTGCTATGCCTAAATGGTCTTTGAAGTCTGCTGACTCTGAAAATTATCAAATTGGGAATGATTTATTAATTTTTTCCGAAAACAAACTATTTATAGAATACTAACTATGATAATTTACACATCTTTTCAAATAAAAAAAATTTACATGGAAATTTTTTTAGTCAAAATTAACAAAAAAGTGTTGAGTTTTTGTTAATTTAAAAATGCAGTACCCAAATTAACAAAATTGTTTGTTGATTTGGACAGTTTTTACGAAAATCAACAAAAAATGGTGAAAATAGACAATGCAGTATCCAAATCAACAAAAATTTGTTGATGTTTTGTTAATTTTAGCACTGTTTTTCTACTAGTGCTAAAACGCCTGCTAACTCCACAAACTTTCTTCAAATTCATTGGTTTTGAAGAATCTTGCTTGTTTAAATGCTTCTAGCTATTGGAATGTTTTGAAACTTGTTGAAGGTGTTTATTAATATAAAAGACGCTCTATAATTTTTAATGAGACTTTTCCACATTTAAGATAATTTCTACAAATTTATCATTCTGAATTTTGGTAGTTGACTATCCAAAAGACAATCTTTTGACTATTAGAAAAATCTTGAAATTTTTATGTAATCTCTTGTGAAAATCACAAAAAGATGTGCAAGTTCAAATTCTTACTTTGCACATGCAAAAAAAAAAAATCAAATCTTGCTATCTCTTATAAATTCTGATGAATAAGAAACCTTTCACATAGAAGGGAATCTTGACAAACCAATTGCGCCGTCAAACTCCTAACATGATTTCTACCTCAAAACATTATACTCCAATTGTAGATGCCCTCTTTTAGTCCATCCTGAGTTTTCTTCACCTGTAGGTTAACAATTGAAATTTTATTATTTTATGAAATCTAATGAAAAACTAAAATTTCTTTATGAAAAATCGAGAATCAACTAGAAGTTCTCACATAGGTTCTTTTGGACCAATTTAATCAAGATTTTTTACATGCAAGACATGCTTAGGCAATTTGGGCAATTTCTACTAAATATCTATAATTTCTACAAACACGGATTTTTATCCTATTTACTATAAATAGGGAATTTGGATTTATTTTAAAGAAAATATTCTACTTAGAACCAAATACTATACCAGCATGTGACATACCTATCATTAGGATAGATTTCGGGGTCTTAGAGGGCCGTTTCAGGCCTGTTCTCCTTGTTGTTCTCAATGTAGTGAAAGAACAATTCGCTATCAAATGTTTTATTTATTCTTCAAATGATAAAAGAAGTTGAAAAAAAAAAAAAAATTTGGTGACATGGCCGAACTTCGGCCATGTCAGACTGCAGCAATGGCACAATTCTCTTGTTCCCACAACCATGATAACTCACAGACCTTCAGACCTTCAAAATCTCCTCTGATGTTTTGGTTTACACTTTTTTTTGGTCTTTCTATATATAAACTACTCTCAAAATTGGAGAAACAACAAAAATTCATGAGTCCCAAGTTATTTCATAGTCCCTTTTGATTCTTTTTAGCTCTCTTAAGCATTATTGTAGGTCTCGGCTACCAAAAGCAGTAAAAAATAAAATCTTAAAATCTTTTTTTATTTAATTTTAAAAAAAAAGTTAAATAATTGATGCCCTTAATGAAGATCACATGAATTAATAGACTTGTTACGTATCTCCATGAAGACATTTGAGATTTTAGGATTTATTCTATAAGGATCTTAAGTTAGTCTAATTATTATTAATTGTAAATATGTATCATAAATTATAATTTATAATAATTTTATAATGACTATTCTAAAGTAGAAGTCGTATTATGTAATCACCAAAACATATTCATATGACTAGACCATTGCTATAGCGACCAATGTTTTTCAATAACATTCAACCTCAAAAATAGAACTGCCATTCTAAAATGAACTTTATATTGCATAGTGCATATTACTAGTTTTTCAAGATTTTATGTACTTTAAATTAAAAGTATTCAGTCAATTACATATTGCTGTTTTAAAATTTTCATTTCACTTCGGTATTCAAGTTGTTTTTGAAAGGATGTGTCTTAATTAAAAATGTTAGTTTCAAAGGTCAAATATATTGTTGCCCTTTGAAATTTAGAATATTTTATTTTCTTAAATTCAAAATATATACCAAAAAGATATTAAAAAATTAATACAAGAACCTGCAAATACTTTGATGCAAGAAAAAATATATATATTTACATGCTTCAAGAATATTAGTGCTCATTTGTACTTAGAAATTAGAAATTTTTGTCATGTAGTATTAAACATTAGATGTTTTTCAATTCTATTGGAGAGCCGTTTTAGGCGTGTCTCTAATTCTGGAAACTAGCCATTGTTGCCTAGAACTAAAAAAATTTAACAAAAAATTAATTATTTTTTAATTATTTTTTAAAATAAAAAAATTAACTTTAAAAAAATAAATTTAAGAACAATAATGATATTATTATTATTATTTGATGTGGTAGTAGTTCTGTTACATTAGACTACTCATTTGGGGTTAATTTGGCATCTGTTCTTGCATTCCAAGTAGTACGATACTCGCAACCCTTTAAGACTCCAAAAGAGCATCTAATGAGCTACCATATTTACAATCTTTATGTATACCTAAATATATACTATTACTTGTAGAAGGCATGCCAACAAATTTTGCACTTTATTGTAAGCCCCAAGTAAAAAATAGTAATAAATATTTCATAAAGCATTTATAAAAGAGTTTTTCTGAGATTCAAAAAAAAAAAAATTCTCTATAATTTTCAAAGTGGGTCATTGTGAGCCTCATAGTTGTCATTTGGGTCTCAAAATTTATTTATTTTTGCTTCAATAGTATTCATTTTTTATTCATTTTTATTAGTATTTTTGCTCAAAACCTTCTAGAAATAGTGTTTGCATCGTGTTTAGTAGAAGTCCCAACAAATATGATGTGTTATTCTCTAAAAATACAGAAGTGCCTTAAACACTTTCATTTATCATTCAAAGTGTCTAAATAGGTGTTTAGAATGTTGGTTAAGGATTATAATATATTTAAGCCCTGATAGCTAAAGTAGTGAAAAACACCAAAATTAGACGTTTATCATATATATCCGTGAAGTACAGTGACAAGTCATAGGCTAGGTAAGTGGTAGTACAAGTTGTCAAAAAATCTTACTAAAGCCTAGATATTTATACGGAAAATTCATATAGAGGTCACTATTGAATTTGCAAGAATTGAAAAAAAGGTATATTATGCTTTGTAGAATTGTAGGTAAAAATCCATTGTTTCAAAATATGTGTGATTAAAGATTGGAGAGATCTATTTTTAGCATTAAAAACACACTAAAATTTCAATGATGAAGTTGATTTATCTAGATTTTGTAGTATGGGAATGATTTCTCTAAGAAGGAATTAAATCAAGAGGTATGAATTTAGGTACTCTCACTGTTAGTGCAAAATAAAAAATATAAACCTGCACTTAACATTTGGAGGCTTTTTAGAAGCTACCTAAAAAAAATTATATTTTTTTGGATTGCAAATAATAATTTCATAGAAAGTCAATTGTATTTATTGGCATTGAAAAGTTTTCATTTAAATTATCCAAGTAGTGATAAAATACAACTAAAAATTAAGATAGTGTATTTTAGCATAAGTAAATGCATGGCAAAATTTCAAGATTTTTTATACCAATAAGCACACAAATTGTTGGTGGTAACAACTTTTAACAAAATTTCAAAATATCCAATGTGTTGACTACAATAAATTGGTAAATAGTGTTGGCAACACTAATTGTCCCACCTAACACTAATTGTGATTTGCAAGGTTAGTGTCAGAACATTATTTACCCATTCCAACACTATTTTAGCTCTATAGTAAAATTTGGTTGTTTCAACTTTTTGACGAAAATGCATTTAGTGTTAGATAGGAAATAATCCCTGAAATGCTAAAATAGTCCTTAAAATGGTGGATGTAGATAATCTAATTGGTCTGATATTTTGATATTTTGTGTAGATATTTTGAGGCTTTTTGAATGATTTTGTTATGTTTGTTTACCAATTTGGTGCTTTTGTACATACTAATAGCCAAGTTGGAGCGTGTTTTTTAAAGTAATTTTTGAGTGTAAGTTCTATTTGGAAGAATGAGTGGTCTGGGTTGCTAGCTGGATTTCTGCCAAGTTGGAATTGTGAGTGAATGAAGTCTGGATAGAGTCCTAATTGGATGACTAGTTTTCTAATGTGATGTGAGGATATCGAATTGGAGGCTAACTAGTTTCAAGGTCGGGCAGTTCCAATTTGGTAGTTTATTTTTACGGTTTGAATCTAGCGGTTTGGGAAATCGCCGTCTAACTCCTATTAGGTGGTTGTCTTCAATTTGGTTGGCACCCAGTGTTGAATGTGTCCGCTGCAAGTCCCAACCAAATTGTGCTGTGTATTTGATTTTTGTTTGAATGGATGTTTCGTTTTTTGTATGAGTGTCAAGTTGGGTATGACTTGTGTATATCCAAGTTGGGAATTGTGTCTGTGATCCAGGGTTGGATCATGTCCATCAGTCCATGTAAGTCCTATTTGGAAGATGAAGATGAAGGATTGTTCTGATGGTTCTTGTAGAGGGAAGAAGGAAAGATCCAATTCAGGTATATGGTGAAGGTAGAAGGTTTGAAGCCGAATTGGAAGTTTGTGTGTCGAAGCTTAAAGTTTTATCATGCGGGTGTGATTTATTTCCAAATTGGAAGTGTATGCTGAGTGAATCAGTATAGAAGTGAGCTGTTGTGGAAACGGAAGAATAGAAGAATGATTGCCAAATTGGCGTAGTAGTGATTCCAGCTTAAAGGAAGTAGCTGAGTGAGGAAGATGAAGAGAATTCAAGGGACAGTAGAATTGTAGAATTTCAAAGTCCAAGTTGAGGAGATTTTTATAAGAATCAGTTATGGTGGAAAAGGCATAAAAATATGTAAACGGTGATTTTGATTACCAACTCGGATTAAGAGGATGAAGATTCATACCCAGTTGTTGTCATTGTTGTTGGTTGGTGGAATTGTAAGTTAAATTGTGATTATTGTATGCAGTCCAAGTTGACATGAATGTGAATTTGAATGATGTGCAAGTCGAAAGGGATGAAATGTATGTGTTCATGGTTTATGTGCCGTTTCCAATTCGGTCTGAGAAGTTCAAGTGTTAAGCTGAATAGGAATTGTCGGAGTGATGTGATGACAACGAAGTCCAATTTGAAGTTAGAAGTATTCATGGTTGAATGTTGTCCAAATTGGTATTTTGAGAGATTGTAATTGGTCTGAAACAAGAAGAGATTTATAAATAATTGGATATAAAAAAAGTACAAAAAGAATTGGAGAGTAAAAAGATACCAAGTCGAGTGAAAGAGAGTGTAAGTTCCGTAAGTGCCAAATTATGTGAAGCCAAATTGTGAGAAGAAGGTTGGTGGTTGCAAGTTGGTGAAGTAAGATGCAGTGGTTCCCCGTAAAAGAGACAACTCTGGGAAGTGACATGTCCTAATTGGAGTCAAGTTGAGAGCTGCCAAAGACCAAATTGGGAGTTCAAGGTCGAACCAGTGCTGGTTGAGACAATTTGGGATTTACGAAAGAATCCAACTTGAAGATTAAAGATCAAGTCCAAATGGGGTGATACTTACCTTGGTGTTTTTAAGAGTGGAGTGAAATAAATCCAATAATTAATTGAAATACCGTGAGGAATTTAATTAATACTAGTTGGAAGTATGCCTTTCTTGGGTATTTTATTCTCTATTTAGTTGTTTTAGTGTTGTTGTAGAAGTAATCCTATTAGAAAGACCTCTCTTGGAACAAACTTTACTATTAGTTTAGATAATCCAATTAGGATCTAAACACAACTACAGTGGAATAATCCCTGAAATGCTGAAATAGACCCTAAAATAGTGGAAAAGACCCTAAAATGCTAGAAAAAAACTTAAAATGCTGGACAGACCCTAAAATGCTGGAAAGACCATGAAATGCTGAAATAGATCATGAAATGCTGAAATTGGTCATAGTATATGTATAAGTTGCTAAATATAGCAAGAACCATAGACACAACATAATAATCCTAGTTGTAGGCCAAAAATTGGAGGAGACATATAGTAAAATATCCAATTGAAATTGAAATTGTACAGCTCTTGCCCTTGAAAATATTGCAAATGTTTTGCAATAATCTCTTGGAGATGTGGAAACAATTGTCCTGCACTCCAAGATCCATCAAGTCCTACTGCTAAGCCACAACAAATCATTGTTTTTCTAGCATAGAAGATGTTGTCAACATCCACCTCTTGATTGACATCTTCTACACTATTCGCAACCAAATGTAGGAAAAATCGTTTGCACGGCTTTTTCAATTTTCCTGACCATTGTCCATCTGCCCGAAGTGCATTTTGCCAAGCATTGAATTGTATCAACTCAATTTTCTTGACTTCCCACCGTTTTGCCCATGCATCCTTGATTTTAGCAATGAGGAATGTATCTGCTGTTTGGCAAAGTTGAGTAGAACATGGAGGAGGAAATTTAAAAATCATATTTTTGGCAGCTAAGACAATAGCCAATGTAGGGGTCACAGTATGCCCGCTACAATTATCAAGCCATATGATTTTCATCCGTTGATGAAGATCGGTTTGATATGCACGAGGTTCCAAGAAATACTCGGGTAAGATGGTTTGGTCCATCCAACCTTTAGGGCCTGATCTATAAAAAAAACTGAGAATATTATCCATCAAACCTTGGATAGGGTAGCTTCTATTCTCATTTGAAAAAATGAGCATAGGGGCTTCTACTGTAGCACGCCGGCCCCCAGAAATCCGAACCACCATGGTCATGGATTCCCCACCCGAGACAACTTTGGCGTATTTCATAGTGGTATCTCCCGTGAATCCTAAGGTTCGTCCATTGTCAAGATTGACAACAAAATGCGTTTCATCTAAGTTTTCCATAAGGTTTTCATCGAATTCCCTAGATGAAAAGCCCCTTTGCAAGCCTCCCAAATGGTAGGCAATCTGCATTTTGATTTCAAGTTCCTTTTCAGGGCTACAAGTCAAACGACTATGTTGGGATAGCAAGATAATATTATGATTGTCTACGAACTGATTGATCCAATTTGCTTTAATTTTTTGGGCCAACAAAACACTGTCTTTGGGATCGACAGAGTGATCGGTGAAAATGGATCCAGGAGCTACGAAAATGGATAGGGTCAATTCACAAAAGAGGAATGCTGAGAATTTGACACTTGATTTGTAGAGGCAGTTGAATTCTTCAAGCAAAAGTGGGTACAAATATTGCACCCACTTGCTCTTCTTCTTGTCCCAACTCGGCCTTGCCTTTGGAGAATGGTGCCTCCTTTTGCCCAAGCAACTTTGGCTGCACGAGAATGGAGTCACGGGGCCTTCAACATTTTCTTCAAATTGGCCACGTTGTTGCCACCATTGGTTGGCTTTTATTAGATTGTCTGGACACTGCCCCTGGAAATGCTCTGGAAATGCTCTGGAAATACTTGGATGACGCAGGCATTGAAGACAGGCAAGCCATGAACGCCGACGCCCTCTACCATCCAATTGATGACAGATCAGCGTGTGGCTAGACTTGAAACTTGCTAAAGTCGTCGGGCAGGAGGAATCTCAACAAGTGGAGGCTGGTCCATAGTGAAAATTTTGGAATGAAGTAAAAATGCAATTTAAAAAAAAACGTCGCTAAAAAAAATAAAAATTTAGAAGACACAGAGGACAAGAAGACAAATTCAACTATGTCATTGAAAGTGCAATCAAGTACCTCAGTCAAAAGTTATGGACGTTGGAAGTTCAAATTTTAGCCTTGCAGGTAAGAAGTTTGAATCCCCAAGAGCGGCGAAAAATGACGGACTATAAACCCTCCACCCTCCTTGAAAAATTTCAATCTTCCCTGCAAATGAGTGAAGAAGGAAGGTGCACCTCCTACCAGCAATCTCCAATCCGGCAGCAGCAACTCCAAGGTACCAATCTAAGAAGCACCCGGCTTTGATGAAGAAGGCCAGTCCAATCTGGCAAGCACCTCGCTCTTACAAATAAGCTGTCATAGCACAAGAAAGCACAAATCCTACCTTTAGGCATTAAACATGCGTAAAACACCTAAAGGTAGGATTTGTGCTTTTTTGTGCTATGACACGATGAAGTGGCGCCGCTGCCGGGGATTTTTAGTATAGCATCCTTGAGATTCCGGGTTTGTGTTAGAATCCACTACAAGAGTCCATTCATTGTGGATAAATATTGAGTAATACTCTTAGATAGACAAACTTTTAGAGTTCTTTTATTTTGGAGGGAAGTCTTGGTGTTGATGAAGATTCCTTTTTCATGAAAAAAAAAGAAAAAGGTGGAACTATTGAAAGGAGGTCTACCCGTCTTAGGAGAGAGGAAGATACTGTTTCTAATCTTCTTGGGATTAGTCCAGAGCCAAGGGAACGTCCTAGTTTTGAATCAGAAGAGGAGTTGGCAGAGGAAATACGTACTAGTCCTTTATCGAATCCTAATCCGGTTGTTGCTGAGAGAGTTCCGGTTCATCTGGCGAGGAAGAGGGGCGTGACGATCTTGAGCTTAGGAATTCCAATGTCATGGGTTCCACCCGCTTGAAGTACAATAGTTTTAAAGGAGATGGAAGCCAAGATGTGGATGATTGGTTTTGTGAATTTGAGTCCATTGCTGTAGCAAACCAAGAAAACTTAGAAGCTAAGCAGCGGATTTTTCAGGGTCTTTTTAAGGGAGAGGCTCTAAAATGGTACCAGGATGTTCCAGAAATTACCCGAAATGACTGGAAACAACTTACCAACGTCTTTGTTAGGACGTTTAGGGAAGCTGGAGGTGAAGCCCGAGCTTTAGGAAGGTTGAGTAGAATGACTATGAAGTCATCCGAGTCAGTTTGCAAATATGGGCAGAGAGTGAAGGCCTTTATTCAGAAACTGACCACGAAAATTGCTCCAAGCATGCAAGTTGAATGGTATGTTGTAGGATTTCTGGAAGAGATGGGATTCCAGATCCGGCAGAGTCGCCCAACCACGCTACGACAAGCTATGGAGGCTGCCCAAAATTACGAGGATTCTGCCCAATCACTTCGGAACGCTTTGAAGAGGAGCGAGAGGAAGAGCAAAAAGCATGCAAAGAAGGCCAGAAGGAGGAAGAAGTACTCTGATAGCTCGAGTTCAAGAAGTGCATCTTCCATGTCTTCATCCTCATCAGAGAGTTCGGAGACTGATCATGGAGCTACATCCGGATCCAGAACCGGATCCAGATGTCATCAACTCAGGAGCTCGAAGGTAGACAAGGGCAAGGCCATCGTCAAGGTCAAGATAGAAGAAGACGGCTCCAAGAAGATGATGAAGAGCATCCAAGAATCACTTAAGGCCATCAAAGTCAACATGGCTGGGAACCGGATTCCAAGGCGGACTGTCCCTACAAGCAGAGCAAATGTTTGGTGCTCAAGATGTGGAGAGGCAGGACATTTTCTGAATGAGTGTAATAGACCCTATGCAAGACGAGTCCATTACGTGAATCCGGAGGAAGAAGTCTACATCACCATATCGGAGGATGAGGAAGAAGAGGATCTGAATCTTGTTTTCCAGATCCAACCGACTTATGGACGAGGAAGACCTCCGCAGCAGTTGATGAGAGCCAATGTCATTCTGAGGTCTGTTCCAATAGGGATGAACCCAGATATGATGTCTCAACCAAAACCTTACGGGTTTTGCTTTAATTGCGGAAGTCTGGGTCACTATGCAAACAATTGTATGTTCAAGGGTAGACAAAGAGCTCCTATGATTTTACCATGTCAAAATTGCCATGAGTATGGTCATAATGCTTCCGAGTGTCAAAAGCCACAACAAAATAGGATTATCTATAAACAAGTAGAGGCTCCTCCTAGAAATCAGACAACATTCAACTACGGATCTAAAACCGGAATTGAGAATCCGGATAAATGATCCGTAAGGGTGGGGCTACTGGATAGAGTAGGAGAGTCAGTTCATAGAGTAGGAACCCGTAGCTCCACCAAGAATCAGAGAGAAGCTAGAAATAGAGGTAGAATTAGAACAAAAAGTAAAAAAAATAGAAGAAAAGAAGCGGATTCAAGTGATTCTAATCACTCTGAAGAATCTGCTCAATCTCAACCCGTAGCAACCTCAGAAAATGGGATACACCCCAAGAGTATTCCCGAGGATATCAGTGAGGAAGTTAGACAAGAACTTAGGAATTCCGCATCCGCTCCGTAGGATAGACAAGTTCCGGTTTCCAGTTTACCAACTTCACAGCCGAGAGTCAGGTTTAATGACACCCCAATTTTCATTGAACCAAAGAAGAAGGAAAACAATTATGACATTTTGCAGGACATCAAGGATCAGAAGGCTAATGTTACCAGGAATGCTAGAATGTGAGCAGTGAGCAGTGAGCAGTGAGCAGTCCGGTGAGAGTAGTGAGCAGTGAGCACATTTTCTAAGTTGGATGCAGTACCCTATGACCATGGAATTCGGGTGATTAAAGGTGTGTAATTTGGCAAGAACTAGCACCCATATCTGTGGAAAAAAACAAAAAAATTGTTGGCAAAAAGGGGATTCAAAATCGTGAAAATCATTCTTTCAAAGAAATCTACCAAAAGTGGATGGATGATAAATTGGTAAAGATGAATGTGGATGAATAAGGACAAATGAAATATTCTTACCAAATTTTATTTTGTAATTTTGAGTGGGACTTGCTTGTTGCCTCTTTTTACTGTTAAGGTCTTAAACTCCAAAAAAATATTGATTGATGCCTCCTTTTACTGTTTAGGGGTGAAACTGCAAAAAAAAAATGAGGGCCAAAAGGCCTCCTCGGTACCGAGGAGGCCTATTGGCCTCCACAGAAATTATGAGGGCCAGAAGGCCTCCTCGACACCGAGGAGGCCTTTAGGCCCTCATAATTTCTGGGTGAATTTTAATGTATTGCTACTCAATGGTAAAAGAGTGCCTAGAGGCATGAAAACTATATCCCCAAAACAATTTTATATATTTTTTTGGTATTCAAGTCGGTTTAGCTCTACCTCAACCCTACCTCAAGAGAAGATTCTATTTTTGTTTGATGTGATAAGGTTGTCATGACTCATAAGGTGCGAAACTATCTCTAAAAAGATTTAAAATTCTGACATTCAAAATTCTATTGCTCCAACCCTAGGGGCACTATTTCAGCTTTCAATGAGTTCAAGAATTACTAAACATTGTGCAATACGTGCAGCGACACAAATCGGCGGTAAACAATATGATAGAATCAAGTAGACACAAAGAGAGATGATTTATTGTATTCTATGTGTTACTAAAATCACAAAAAGGCATTGATACAATGGTATATAACAGAAGTGGCGAATGATATCACGCATATTGAAGGAATCCACTATCAATAAAGTTCTAATGACATGGAAGCAAATGAAAGACAATACGAGAAGACGAAGTACAAAAATAAAGTGTAGTGGCCCTTTTAGTCTCACTACATGCAATTAATGAAAGCGTACAATGAAAGTAGTCAAGACTTGGAAACACAGTCTGAACTGCTAACACCCACATCAAACGCATCACTCGAAGTGGCACTAGAAACTCGATCAGTGCTGCCACTGCTAGTAACAAGAATAACCTCTGCTGCCTCATAGTCAATGTATCGACGCACATTCGGGTCATACCGAGGTAAAGTAGAGACTTTCACAGGACTATTCCTGTTCGCAAGGTCGATGGCCATTGCCTCAATGTAACATGGTAAAGACAACGGAGTTGGAGGACTGGGAAAAAAGTCTACCAACCTGTGGAGATTGAAAACAATGAAACGAAATTAGTTTTAGTTGTTGAAGGTGAAAAATTTGAAATGAAGTCAAATCAATAAAGGGTAGGACTTACGTACACATGCGATTCTTCGCAATCCTCTTTGTAGGTCTTTCCTTAGGGGTGCCTTTTGGGGCTAGTGGTTCTTTTTGTTTCTTCCCTATGGAACCCTCGGAGGAAACTGCAGCGGAGAGGGAAACTAAAATAGCCTCAAAGATTTCTTCATCGGACTCAAGAGCAATGAGGTGACGCCCACTTCGACGGCAAGCGTGAACGCTGGAGCTTAGAAGAAAATCAAATTTGTCGCATAAGAACCAAAGCAAATTGGTGAAAGACAAAAATTCACAAGAATAAAAAACAAAGGAGGGGTGAAGATTATACCAGTTGATGCATTGCAATCCAACACTACATCGCCAGGTTTGGAAAAGCTCTCAATAAGGAGTTGCATAAGAACTGGGTCTTTCTCACGCGCTCCTCTCCACATTTTATCCCCATGCTTCAAGGCCGTAGACAAATTAGTGTAATTGTAAAGGGCAGCTTGCCCTACAATATCAGTGCCCAAATTACTGAGGTCCCGATTGACTTCAATGGAGAATTTGGACTGAACAGGATTGTCAAAGTATGACTCCTTCATGTAGAGGATTATCCAGAACCGCTTAGTCTGGAGAAGCAATATACGAAATTAGAAGAAGATAAATCATTACCGTCCATGTGAAGTAAGGCCACAATATAAAAAGGATAAAAGTTGAAACCAATGGAACGGGAAGGCATGAAACTATTACCGTGCGATTGTGGTTTTGGTACGATGTGAGTAGCATATCGTTGACGCCCCACCAATCATACAACGTTGTGAAACCATAAGCTTCTGCAAGGGCATCTGTCGCTTGCCGAACATCTGGAATATCAGGGTGGAAAAGCATAACCGCCCCATCATCTTGGAGGGTGACACGAGCCACCTCAAAAATGGACTCTGGCCAATCCTCTGCCAATGCATTCCATGTGGGGACCGAAGCACCTATATCTGGAATTGGAAGACCATCTGGCACATTTGCCACGATAAGATCAAGGCAAGCCTCACTCTTGGGCACACCACCAAGTAGTTGTTGATGACCACGATCCACCTATGCAAGTACCAACACAAAGATAAAGATCTTTAGAACATGTAAGGGCATATTACAAAGAATATAACGAAGAGTTTAAGGAAATAAAGAAGAGTAGTAGGGCCAAACCTTCTGAGCAAATGACAAGAGCTGTGAAAACTCAGGGGCGGGTTGCTTGTTAAGGACCATGAACTGCGTGATAGAGTGAACAGAAGTCTTCAATAGGAGGACTTTGGCATCCACTCCATGTGTGTCCATGCGGTTAGCGGTCTTCTCATAAAGCTGAGATGGTGCAAAGATCTCCGTGGACATTGAAAGCAGTTCTGGAGGGTAGTGTGCAGGATTACTGAATGTGCTAGGGATAAAGGGGTCCTCACAAATAGTCTCCGAGGGACTCACACCAACTATTGCTTCTCCTTTACCCTTGCCTTTTGAACTACTACCCTTGGCCTCCTTGGTCTCTGTTGCCTTCTTGGTCCCCATAGTCTCCTTAGGTGCCCTTAAACCTTTAGTGTCTCTACCTTTCTTGGTAGATTTCTTCAACTCTGTCTCGGATGGGGGATCCTCACTCATATCTGCATCAGAGTCCTTGAGAGAAATTGGTGTTGAAGAAGTCTGAAGAGCCTTCTCAGCTTCTTCCTCGCTTGGGACAAACTTTTTCGGGCATTCTATGTACCATGGACATGCAATGTGCTCCATAGAATTGAAAGCACGTACCTGTCCTGGTGTAAACATGTATGCATCCTTCAAGGTTTTCTCCAACCAACCTCCAAATAATTTTGGAAATGACTTCTTGTCGATTGCTTTCTTCCCAAGGAGCTCTCTTTTGAAGTACCTTCAACAAAGAAAATTGCAAAGCTAGGCTGACTATTTTAATTACAAGCAGCTAGAAAATTATGGGCTCGAAGTTTCAAATAAGCCATTCAAAGTGTCACAGCACAAAACAATGTAAATATGATACCGACCATTGTCGATGTCTAAAATTCAACCTATTAAGGTCAACACATGAAGCTCAGGAGTGTAAACGGAATGAAGTTAGAAACTCCAACTGAACACGGCCATAGACAACCAACCATCGAATACGTTGACCATCGAATACGTTGACAAAACGTTGACAATCCTACCAAAATCTCGATTTAGAAAGATTTCTATTGTTGAATGAAGCAAACCAAACAGTTACATTAGTTAAGCAGTCAAGCATTTAATCTGCATTCGGCCGCTTGAAATATCATACGGTGATCACTAACAAAATTACCTGTACTGCAGCCGCTGCATTGCTTTGGTTGCTCCATCTTGAGAAAGAAATGGCTTGGATCGATAGTATTCCCCTGACTTCCGGAAAAAGAAAAAGAAAGCATGGTCCCACAAAATAATGTGGTATTTCTCAATGTACTCCTCAATTTCGTCCACATCATCTCTCTCTTTCCAATCCACCATAATCTCCTCTGACTTCATTGTCTTGTTCACAGCTTGAACAGTAACAAACTCCAACTACAAGCATGATTCATAAACAAATTAGTTGCATCACCAATACAAGTGAGTGGACATACTGTTTAGCGGCATAAATTGGAAAGAAAGATTTACGGAACATGTCAATTATAATTCCTTACCTGAGCCCAGAAAGCAGCCTTTGTCAACCATGCGTCTAATTTATCGTCTGTGACACCAACTGCTGGAAACCGCAATGCCACACGGTTCAAATCTTCGGAGTTCCACTAATTCAACCACTTCACCTTGAACTGTGGTTCTACAATCATAGTTGAAATTTTTTGGAGCTTCTCTAGTGACATCTCAGGCTTCTCGAATTGGCTCCAATGGTAATATATCTTGAATTCAAGCACAAAAGACTCATCAGTTAATAGACAATGTATCACTCATTTTTCACATTTGCAGAAGTGAATACATTGTAAAAAAGCCTTGACTGAATTTTCAATTCATAACATTTCTAGTCCACTACAAACAATATGAATTCCATGGACGGAATTATGATTCCAACAATACCCGTTACGATATCAAATCAGGGTGCAAAGAAGAAATTCACACAAAACACCAACATTTCAATGAACTGAGTTAAAACAAGGCCAAAATTTTTTTAATCTTACCGCTTCAAGGAACTTAGGGCCATGCTTGGGATTTGCCACGCTTATCATTTTGTCAAACTCCATTCGATAGGACTTCACTCTTGCCTGTGATGCACTTTCCATTGCATCGTGTATGCCACGAGCATTACGGTCTGACTTTGGTGTCTTCTCTATGTACAGTCGGGCCGCTTCATCGGCAGCGGCGGAGACATCTTGCTGCACATATCATGTAGCTAATAAGACCTCACTCCATGAATTACCAAAGAAACTTTAAAATAACATGTCGGCATGATTCAAGAATTTGATTATCAAATCTTACCCGATTCAAGAATTTGATGAAGACATCCGAAGTCAATGGATACTCGGGGTAAGGTTGTGGTCTCGTCTCACAGGCCTTGTACTCATCCAATGTGAGTAACTCCTTGAATTCAGGTAACTTCAATACCCCATACGAACTTATGCGATGCAATTTGTGTACCAAGTTCGTTTTCACATGCGCATTCTCATTGGACCTGCAAAAAACATCCAAACTAGTTAGAGGTTCACTTAGAAACAAGTGTACAAACTCAATTTGGAAGGGAACTCATATAAACCTACCTGTTTACGTCGTTCATCGCATTGAGAAGAATGCCAGTATTGCCCTTTGATATGAGCAATATAGAGTCCACTGAGAAATGCCAATCTGCATCATCTGAATGCAAATGGGAGATATACTTACTCCAGGCTTGAAACCTGTGGTTCCCGTCCCAGATAAAGAACATATGGCCAGATAGAGAAGACAAGTGGATATCAGCAGCTAATTGCCTCTCAAATACTTCATTCTCTTTAACCCAATGCACGTCTCAACTCCCTATAATCTCATCAGTGACAAGCTGAGATTTTCCAATATCATCTGAAATGGATACGTAGAACACCCTGTCGCCTTCCCGATAGCCGTGTGCAAACTCCGCCTCCAAACGCCTAACATCGGAGTGGAGAAGTGGTCGGACAAGCGGCAACGAAATCATTCTGCAAAGTGGAATTCTCAAGCGTGAGGAGTCGACCGGCTTGAAACGCAATTCTTGGATTATAGAAATGGAATCAAGCTTCTCCTTCACCCGAAAGGCATTCTCGGCCTCATCAATGCTGAGTCCAGCCATCAAATCGTTTGCCAAGCTCTCCTCGTTTCTTGCTGTAGTTCCATCACCCGCACTCCCCAAGTCTTGAGGTTCCACTATACCATCGTGCCGAAGATCCTCCGCCGTATCAGGACTTTTGACTCCACTGTCCTTCTCTCCAACACTCCGCACTGGCTCAAGCTGCGCGGCTCCGTCATCCATGGCATCCTGCACCAGCCCAAACTCGAGCTCCTTGTTTCCATCGTCCATCTAACAAATGGATCACAACAACCAATAAGTAAAAAATCGTTACACCGATATCTTTTGAACCAAACATATGAACAAAAATCGGAAGCTTACCTCAGAATCACCGCCCACTGAGATAGACTCACTTGCGAGGATGTCTTCAGCTCCCATCTACAAACATTCCATAAATCAACGTTAGACATACTAGGACATTGGAGAACATGATGTTGGGTGACCTGCTCAAAACAAAGTACAGGGTGTGACCGCTAGAGTTCCTCGGCACCGAGGAGGTCCATGTTCAGCTTATGTGAACCTGACGACCATTACGATACGAGGAGCTGGTCACCACAAACCGGAACCTGTCCATGCTGGTCGAAGCTAGTCACCGCATGACTAAACACAGCCCAATAATCTGGTCACAGGTGATTTGCTCAAAACGAGGTTCAAGGCCTGACATCGAGAGTTCCTCAACGCGAAGGAGCTTCAAACTCTCTTCTTGGATTTCTATCCCCGCTCACGAACTGAGATCCAGCAATGAACTTTCGCCGAAAAGAAGTGTTCACAAAACCTAAGCACAAACGCATTAGATAATGACCCTCTCTATGACTTAAGCTATGCAATGACGCACTCGTAACAATGACTAGGGGCTCACAGAACTGGTCACCACAAATCTAAGCACTAACCGAGAATTTGGTCAATGCATAATCAGCTCAAAACATTTTTGAAAGCAAGACCGCAGGCGTTCCTCATTGCCAAGGAGCCCCAGATGCAGCTCGGGAATTCACTCAACTCTCCCGCTATCTTGAGTGACCTGCTCAAAACTCAACGAAGGAGGTGACGGCAAGTGTTCCTCGGTGCCGAGGAACTCCAAGCTCAGGTCTTGGTAGCCTGAAGACCCTCACGTAACGAGGAGCCAGTCATCGATAATCAATCAAGATGAAAGCTGGTCGATGCTGGTCACTGAACCACTAATCGAAAACAAGAAAATGTCTACAAGTGATCTGCTCAAAACAAATTTCACGGTGTACGAGCAGGCGTTCCTCGTCGCCGAGGAGCTCCAAGGGTTCGCCAGGGTTTTCTGTCGACTCTTCCATGATCCTGAATGACCTGCTCAAAACAAATTAAGGTGCGTGACAGCGAGAGTTCCTCGGTGCCGAGGAGGTCTAAGATCAGCCCTTGTTATCCATGTCAAATGACGACCTTCATGTACTGATGAGCTGGTCACGGTACAGGGAAGCTGGTCTAAGCTGCTTAGCGTAAGACTAACCCTAAACCCGAGAATATGGTCACTTAGAATCGGCTCATGACAAATTTCATGGCAGGAGGGCAGGCGTTCCTCGTCGCCGAGGTGCCCCAAAATCCAGCTCAGAAATCTTCTCACCTCTCCCGCTGTGAATTCTCCCGTTATCCTGGGTGACCTGCTCAGAACACGTCAAAGGAGGTGAAGGCGAGTGTTCCTCGGTGCCGAGGAAGTCCAAGTTCAGATCTTGGTAGCCTGACAAAACTCACGTAACAAAGAGCCAGTCACCGATAATCAGAACCTATCGAAGCTGGTCGATGCTGGTCACCAAACCACTAACCGAGAACAAGAGAATCTCTACGGGTAATCTGCTCAAAACAAATTCCAAGGCGTGTGGGCAGGCGTTCCTCGTCGCCGAGGAGCTTCAATTGTACTCCAGCGTTCTCTGTCGACTCTCGCGTGATCTTGGGTGACCCGCTCAAAACAAATTGAGGGGCATGACAGCGTGAGTTCCTCGGTGCCGAGGAGGTCCAAGATCAGCCCTTGATAACCTGACTACCCTAACGTATCGAGGAGCTGGTCATCGCCACAATTAACACAACCCCAGAAACCTGGTCACCTGTAACTTGCTCTAAACGAGGTTCGAGACTTGATCACGAGAGTTCCTCGATGCCTCGGTTTGATCACGAGAGTTCCTCGGTGCCTCGGTTTGATCACAAGAGTTCCTCGGTCGGATTTATCACGAGATTTCCTCGGTGCCTACTCTGCCATTCTCTGCTTTTGGAATTCTATAAACGCTCGCGAACTGAAATCCGCATAAAAACTCCACCCGAAAATAATTGTTCACTAACCCTAAACACCAACGCATCAGATCATGACCCATATCACGACATAAGCAAAGCAGTAGAGCGTTGGTAACACTGACTACGGGCTCCCAAAAATCTGGTCACCGGATGATCGGCTCAAAACAAATTTCAAAACAAGACCACCAGCGTTCCTCGCCGCCGAAGAGGTCCAAATCCAGCTTTGGGTATTTCTATCGACTATCGCGTGATGTTGGGTGATAGCGAGAGTTCCTTGGTGCCTTGGAGGTCCAAGCTCAACTAATGTTAACCTAGCGACCCTCACGTACTAGGGCGGTGGTCACCGCAAATCGAAGCTGGTCGATGCTGGTCGAAGCAGGTCATCGCAAATCTTGCCACAAAGCCGAGAAAATGGTCACTAGGTAATCTGCTAAAAACTAAGCTCGAGGCGTGACCCCCAGCGGTCCTAGTCGCCGAGGAGCGCCAAATTCTGCTCTTGCATTTCTATTGACTTTCGCGTGTTCAGATTCTGCGCAGACCTCTTCTCCGAAAAGAATTGTTTACGAACCCTAAGCACAAATGAACCAGATGCTGACCCTGTTCAAGCTTACCCTATTTTTGTTGCGTACCTTAAATCTCTCACGTACCGTTTTCGACCAGAGACGTCCTCTCTGACAAGATTTGTTCACGATTGTGTCAATGCTTGTTACTAACCCGTGGGAGCTGGTCACAGCGTGATCTGTTCACAACCCTGTTCTAAACTTCGCCGAATACGTTTCTTTGCGCATGCTGGTTGGGACTATGCGACTATTAACCTGTCACGCGAGAATCTAAAATCGCATATTCCCCATCTTCTCTGCCAAAACATGTTTCGGTTTTTATGCAACAAATTCAGATTCTAATTGCAGCTGAGAAGGGGTTGGACATATTGAACTGCTAAATATCATAAAGTAGGCAGCTCGAGGAACACTAACCAGGAAGAACGGGAACGACAACTAGAACGTAAACAACAAGAAGAAGTGCTACGTCGTACACAAAGTTTGAATGTCGGTCTTCATCGAAATCAGAAATATTAATTCGTGTTCATGAAATTGTAAAGTTTTTTGGACATTTGAACATATGGATTGAATAATATAAGCTTCTACAAAAAGGAAATTTTCTTTTGTGTTTTGCCCAGTATTTTCAAATGTCTTGGATTTAGAATTTTGGCCCAGAAAGTTCACAATCAGTTTTGAATTTAAATAACTAGTCTATTTTGCATTATTTTATTCATGTTCGTAAAACATTTCAAGACAACATCAAATGTGAAGGACATCCAAAATAATCGTTCAATGCAACAAGGGCAAGAAATTCAAAATGCTTAATAATTACCTTAGCACATTTGCCACCATATAATTACTAATCTTGGAAATTATACTACTGGGCTGAAAGACATATTTATTATTTACCTGTTTAATAACAAATTGGATAAGAAGTGATCTTCTACTTTCTAAGGAATTTAAAACAATTTTGAAAGTAGTGTGTTGGCTAAGTCTTTGGCAAGGTTTGCGAAATGGGTTCACTTGCATTCTGGATCTATTTTTTGCTTGAGTTTCATCTGTGGAAATAAATCCAAAACTCTTGACTCTACAAATTGCATGATATATTGTAGTGCACTGCTGGATTAGGTTTTTTAAAATATATGTTTTCAGCTTGCAAATTTTGCAAAACACAGTTATGCGCTTGATATCATGAAAGTAGAGTATTTAGGTAAGAGTCTACTGAACAATGATTTTACATATCATTCTTGCTCCAAATTGATAAGTAGAAAGAGGTAGGAGAGAAAAGATAAATTTACAAAACTAATAAATTCCTTATCAAATTAATGTGCACTTATTCCAGTGGAATGTGATAGAATGTACCTTAAACCATGCAGGAATTATGATAAATTCGAAAGGATGCGTTCTTCAATGAATCCTGAATGTTATTTTATTCACTATGATGCTCCACCTACTCAATAACCAAGAATATCCATTCTTTCTACTATCAAACCAAATGAGATGTATGAAGGCTTTCCAGATAGTCAAAAATATAATCAATGGAAAGAACAAACTATTAGTGAGAGGTCCAATCCCTAATGCTGTTTGAATTGCCCTCCGTCCATTGTTTTGATCTTATTTGGTCGTAACTTCTGCCGCATAGTATCGACTATATGACTACAAAGCTTATTATTTATTCTATATTCCAAAAAAAATTTGTAATATGATATGAAAAAATCCAGCCCGATGGTGCCTGCCCCGAAACGCATTTGTCCTCCGACTTAACAACGGTTCTTCAGGGGTGGAGCCCTTAATTCCAACTGTCTCTACGGGTAACAATTATGTATGTTATTCTCTGAATTATCATACCCACCATTGGGTCAAAAATCAAGGCATTTTCACTACATCGTCTTAGAGTAGTTTAAGATTAATATCCTACGATTACATTTTCAATATGATGTCCTTCTCAGTTTTGCTCAAGGCAGTCCAAGTTCCTTGACAATGGCTACTGTTTTGAAGGTCATAATCTATTATAATTACCACATAAATCCAGGATTATCATTCAATGCTTATATCACTAACACTATCCAATCTCTATATAGCCTCTATAGTAGCACAGTATCTATTATATCTATTGAGAAAGGCAAATCTATCAAAATAATACCAAAGATATCCCGAACAATACCTTTCACCAATAACTTAAATAACCAAAACATAAAAGAAAAACATGGATTTTACAACTCACATGAAGAATTTGGTCCGACGCACTTCTTAAAAAACCGGGTAACTGAGTCAATGATTCGAACTCAACTTCTTGCGCACCACTAGATTGCCCTCTTTCATCTTCAGAGTGAACTAAGGAGTCGAATTGTGATTCTAACAAATCGTTCTCTGAATTGTCATTCAGCCCACCACTTTCAATCTTGCCCTCCTCCACTTCAGCTCCACTACCCAACCGCTCGAATGTAGAAGCCAAAGATGTTCCCCTCCCATCTCCAAACCTGGTTTGATAACGTCTAGCCATTCTAGACCTCTAAAGTTGTTTCCTTGTGGAAAACCTGAGACCTCCCCTCCGTGTCTTTCTATTTGGCTCTTCTCGCATTACTCTCTATCTATATGGCCACTCCCATTGACCCACATAACTACTTGCATCATCTGCTTATTGCTAGTCTTTCTATTTTACTTTCTATACTGCCATGTATCTAACTTATTACTGACTGGCTTAGACTCACTAATTTAACTTGTGCGCCGCCGGAAACCTTTTGGAAAGTCTCAACGGATGCAATCCTGAACTACATTTTGAATGTTCCTACCATCTCACTTGCAAAGAATTTGAAATGCTACCAAATCTATACTAGATTTTTGTAACGCCATTCTAAATACGCATGTGACAACCGCCAACAGGGCATCGTTGTTTTAAATGTTATTATTGCGCTTCTATTAAAATCAAAGTTCACCAAGATACTGAATCACCTTAAACTGCCATGTAACTCCTTCCTCAGTACTGTCATTTATTTCTTTTTAACCGCTCTAAAGGATTTGAACTTCTACAGAATTTCACTACCTTCGTGAATGCTACATTCTCTACAAATCTAAGCCTTCCAATACAGAGCATCATCTTCCCAATCCAATACCCTGTACTCGATCATTATGGCCATGGCCTCCATTCACGGTATGGACCGCTCTGTTCCACTGTCACTTCCTGTGGATGATGATGGTGTCGTATGGATCTCCGAGGCAATGATCTCCCAACGCTTTAGATTACTTAGAACATCCATGTGGTTAGAGCAGGAAGTTTATGATGCCCAAGGTGTAGAAGTAGTTTCAACTGTATTGCAGAAGAAAAGAGTGAAGGATACAGAGCTAACTTGGAGACTTCCGACTGGGAAATTCAGAGTTCTGGGCTATCCAATGGATAGTCCCTCGATTTTTACCCCAGAGTCTAGGAAGTCCACAATCCACACATCTTTCCCAGCTTCTGTCAAGCTTGAAGGCTCCAAGAATGACACCATTCTTTTGAGTGAGTCATCTGATGACGATGTTGTTCCTAGATATCGAGTCCCGGACTATTCTTTTCTCTCTCCAATCACTGAAACCGTCGTAGAACCTGAAGAGAGCGGATCGCAATCCCTCTCGAGCTTACCCTCGCTAAATTCCCGACCACCTTTACCTCGTTCTAAGGAAACCTCTTCCATTCTTAAAGTCCTTAGGTAGTTGCAAACTAGACCACGTGGGAAGAATGACCTGAAGTTCTTAAATCTAGATACTCTACATTGCGAAAAGGTCAAGTATTTACCAGAATTTAATGGAGATGTGCTTTTCGAACTCCCTCCTCTTCTTTCTTCTACTTCTCCATCTATAGCTCGCCAAATGGAAGGCATGGATAAACGGTTCGATGGACATGCATGGACCAAAACTTACACCACTAACATTGTGAATGATTTTGGTCTCAAGTTTCGATCTTCTAGCTGTGTTGGTCACCTACAGTGTAATAACACCGCTTGCCCAAGGTTACAACGCAACGGCTCACATAACAAAACAGAATGGGAGGGCCTTTCGCCGCACACCTTTCCTCTTGGAGATATCCCTCCGCCGAACTCGACCCTTGTTTGCCGGATCTGTAAGTCTCTTCCATCTTGCCTTGAATCTTGTCCGTCGAAAATGTATTACGTTGTCAACAAAACTGGTATTGGTAGGGCTTGCATCCATATTGGTACTCACCAACATCCTATTGCTAAGGGCACTTGTCGCGAATCCGTTGAGAAAGTCATTGAGCTTGTAAGTAACGAAGTCTCCAAAATCCCTATTGCGAAGAACTCCGCCATTGCTCTAGCTGCTAGTAAGGAGTTCTTGTCAAATGAGATCTTTGCACTTGACCGGGAAGGCACGCCCGAACCGCTCCGTGGAGATTCCCTGGTCAGGGTTATAGAGAAGTTTCGGATCCTTAGTTCTCCAAACATCAGAAATGCTATCTCTTCTTTCCGACCGACTGCTAATGGGGGACCACTTGACAATATCATCAAACTGAAGTTGAAGAGTCCCTACGCATATATCCAAGATAGTGTCTTTCCAGGGCAAGGTCAAGAAAAAGTGTACCTGTTCAAAATGTCAGAAGAAGGCCCGGGCAGCGGTGTCGACCTCGTAAAACGTATGCAACCTGGTAGAGATCTCCATAACTCTTGGATCATGTTTGACCATGTCAAACGAGTAAGGGGCTGGACTACAATGGCCGCCCACGTCTATGACGCTGAGTACTGCCGTGTGATGAGCATCGCCGTCTGTGACATGCAAAGCAAGGATGTCGAATCCCAGAAGTTGATGTGGCTGTCGTTGAACAAGTTGATGGAATGCCACGGAATTTCAAACCCTAACTTCAAAGGCTTCATGGCGGACAGCGCCCAAGCAAATTGGAACGCTGTCCGTGTCATCTACGGGAATGGCGACCCAACCGTGAAGATGGTGGACAGAGAAAGATCTTGTCTACTTCACTGGGTGACATCCCTGAATAGACACACCAATAAACTCATCAAACCGGAGTTTCGAGAACAACATGTTCGCCTTTGTCGACAATACAAAGACGCCAAGACATTTGAAGAAGCGGAAGAACTTTACCTTAGCATCAAAGGTTGGTGGCTCTCATCGCGTGCGGCCTCTGAAGATGCAGTGCGTGAATTGGACGACTGGTTGGGTTTCTGGCACTTCCGTTATCGCCAGTGGGGAGGCTTCATGGACATGGTATAACCCTAAACCCTTTAACCCTAATTTCTAACTCCAAATTCCCCGCTGTAGCTGTACTTGTTAAGCCTAACCCTAAGCGGATCATCTTCTTTCATTTCAAGCACTACTGTACTAAAGCCTTGAATGTGTGCCGTGTAATACAGAAGTTGGACAATGAGCAATTGGCGGAAATGCCATCCTGCAATCTCGCGGAGACAGTGCACAACAAGTGGTTGCAAATGTCGGGCAACCGGGGGACTTGCCTCTATGTAGCTACGACGGACGACATGATGCGTGCCATGATGCAATCCACCAATTATTGGGCGTTCCTTCAAGGTCACGCATCTGGCACTGGGCCCCACCTCGATGAGCTTCGTCTTCGGGCTGCCAGAAGGTCGAACGACCCAATAAAGATTGCTGCCGCAATTAGCATGCTTCATGGGGCAGATAGATTCACCACTAGGGTTCCACACTTGGAAGGAGAAGAGGTCTTTGGATCAAGCAAAAGAAAGTTAGATTTGCCACCCAGATCAGAAGAGGACTCCCACTGCCATGACAAAGTTAATTTCTCCCACCCCCGTGTTCAAACCCGTTCAACGTGAGCCCGAACTGACGCTGGGACTTCGAACGTCATCGCCACTCCCACTAAATCTATACCATCCTATCTTCCCCATGCTACTTCTATTCTTGAGACAGAGTGCAATCCATTGCAATGGCACATTGCACGTTGCAAGAAGGTGGGGAAGAAATGTCACAGCGTTCAAGTGGGGCAGAAGAAAAAATGTGGTGCACTTGTCTGCAAGGATAAGAAGAATGATACCCCTGCTCCAACTTATAACGGTCACATGACCGAGTATGGAAGTAGGGCAATCGTCATTTTTGACTTCTGGTTTTGCCCCGATGATATCTTGCGATGTGTTCACGGATCCAAACTCAGGTGGGTGTATGACTGGCCCATTCTTCCAATGATTTGGCCTGTTGCTCGTGGCACCCATTTGACAAAAGGTGAGATCCTCATTCTGGAAGAGGGAGGCTTCCAACTTCAAACGAAGGACTTCGACATGTCTCCCCGGCGCCTCTTCCATAACTCATCCACATCAGCTATTGCTGACATTGTGAATCCCAGGCCGTCAGATGGTGCTTCACATCCTACCAAGTGATATGGCAGGACCATCAAGCGCTCTGAAGGCGCCCCTACTGTAGATCATCGCAACAAGTGGGAAACAACCCGAAATGTCAAGGCTACTGTGAAGAACGTGACGCCAATTCCATATCCCGGTTATGGAAGAATCATTACCATGGATTCAGGTATCTATTCCAAACAGAAGACATATATTGTTGCTTTATGTGACTTTCCGTCTTGCACGTGCGAAGATTTTGTTACAATGAGCAGTGGAGCATTGGGCAAACGAAAAGCGTGGGTGAACTGCAAACACTTGTATTATGTCTACCGATTCTTGTACAAGGCAAACTCTGAGGATGACAAGTACATACATGCACCAAGTCTTAGCTTTGATGAAGTACAAACCCTACTCCGCCATAGTAATCTCTAAGTTTTTTCTTTCTTGGTCATAATAGTCCTAGCAAGTTATTGCCACTTTTTATTGTTTATGTCTAAAATCTCTCAAGAATTTGGAGGGCCAAAAGGCCTCCTCGGCACCGAGGAGGCCTTTTGGCCTTCACAATGAACTTGTGAAGTTAAGTGTTTTTGTTCTTTTTTTGGTAAAATTTTATTAGGGCATAAATAATGTATCTTTGGACATAGAATCCTATTTTTCTTATTTGTGGGAAAGAAAAAAATACAAAAAAAAGATATATATTCCCCCATATAATGGGCCTAAACCGCTCTTTGGTAAAGAGAAATGTTTTATCCATTCTTTTAAATCTTGTAGTTCACTGATCCATCTTATACAAGAAAATATATATTTTTCAGTGTAATATCTAATGGGTTATTTTCACCCAAGGCTCACTTTTTGTACCCACTGAAGTTCATGTGGTTCATTGAGTTGTTTTTGCAACAATGGATGAAATTCTTTCTCCATACCCAAAACATCATACATCTAAAAAGTCTGTACATCCACAAAAAAACTCAATCCAAAAATATTCATCCAATCAGCGGTATGAAGTAGTCAATTCCATTCTGAAATTGGAAAAGAGCCGTTCTCTAAATCCAACATTCTTTTTCATGTGAGGGAATTTTATCACCCATTACCGCTTGAAAAAACAATTAAAAACATTTCTAAACCACAGTAATGGGTTACAAAAATTACTTTTTTTTTTAAATTAAAAAAATAAATTTATTAAAAAATAAATAAAAATTTAAATCTTCTCCAAAATTATAATATTTTAGGTCAATTTTGACCTCACTGCTCACTGCTCATTGCTCACTGCTCATCGCTCATCGCTCACCGCTCGCATTCTAGCGTCGTTGCTAATGTTACCATTGGGCAACTTCTACATGACAATGCCAACTATCAAAAGCTGATCCGGGATGCCTGGACCAAGAGAAGAAAACGGAGATTTAAGCTTCCGTCTTTAGCAGTTAACTTTGCCCAAGTTGAAGACTACGGACCACCGGAGCTTGCCATGGAGATTGAAGGATGTTCCATTCCTAAAGTTTTGGTAGATGGAGGATCGGGAGTGAATCTGATGTTGGAGGATACGGCTTTCGACTTAGGATTTACCTCTTTCGAGGCCACAGATCAAGTACTAAGGATGGCGGATCAATTGAGGATCGTCCCGGTGGGAAGACTTTTTCAAGTACCAACCCGGATTGAGAAGGTAACCTATCTCTTTAACTTTGTTATTATCCGAGTAGACAAAGGAAGACCATTTCCTTTGTTGCTTGGAAGACCTTGGTTATATTCTGCAAGAGTGATTGTAGATTGGGGACATAAGGAATTTGTTATTGGTAAACCCAATATCTAGATTCCTTGGAAGAATGAGGAATACCATTGAGAAGAGTTTGAACAAGATGGTATTCGCACACAAGACAGATTGGGACCGGAAGCTAGCATCCGCAGTCCATGCTTACAACACTTCAGATAAGACTACCATTGGGAAGAGTCTCTTCTTTCTTGTTTTTGGACAGATAGCATTGCATAAGATAGAAATGGAGATTGAGACTCTACGAGTTATGGCATCCAGAAAGGGAGACCAAGTTCCGGATTCGAAGTTCCGGTATTGGCGATTGAAGATCTGGAGGAAGCTCGTGGTGACGCTCTTCAGCAAACAATAGCTGTCCAACACAGAAGAAAGAAGGACTTTGATGCAAGATTGCCAAAAGATCATGGAGTATTGGAAGAAAGATTGGTTTTGTTGTATGACAACCGTCATGAAGAGTTTCCGGGGAAACTAATTACAAGGTGGATGGGACCATATCGGGTAAGTCAAATATTTTCCAATGGCTCACTCCAACTTGAGGATCTTCAAGGAAATTGGCTTGGTACTAGAACCAATGGGTCTAGGATCAAACATTACAATCTAGAAGAATTCTCTGATTTGGACTCAGATCCAGATGCTAGTAATCCAGTTTCGACTTAGGACTCTTACTTTAGTGTTTGCAGAGACGCTCACATTTGAAAATGGGCTTATGTGGGAGCCCGAAAAGTAAGATAAGTCTTGATTAGTGAGGAAAGTAGAGAAAGAAGTTAATAGGGGTACAATTTTTTGGTTTATCTAAAGGTAATCTAAACACCTTACCACAATTAACGTTCCATACTAATAGAGTAATGGTAGATAGATAATTAGGTTAAGACCAGTAGTCAAAGTTTCTTGTTTTATTAAGAATCGGAATCGGATTGAGATCCGGGATCGTTCCAAATACCGGGGCCGGGTTTCAAAATATAACAGGAGGTATCTTTTGGGGAGTTACCATTCGGGAGAAGAGAAGTTGCCCAATCAGTCAGCAAAGGAGGAAAACAAATCTGAATCCAAGTTCCAACTCGACTTGGAAGAGGAAGAGGAATTTGACTTGGCCTTGATTTCTCCGTCCAGCTTTAAGGGGAAGACTTCAGCTAAGGGTAAGACAATTAAGCCTTCAACTAATAGAAAACAGTCACTAAGAAAGGGCGTCTCCAAAACCAAGGGACCTTCTTCAAAGAAAGGTAGAAAGTAGAAGTAGAAGTATGAGTTCTTAGGATAAGCTTAGGAATAGTAGGCGGAAAGTACAATAAAGTAAAGTAGAGTTCAGTTCAGTTAACTTAATTATAGGAAAGTAGAAGATAAGTTTAGTTCAGTTAAGTGAAGGAAAGTTAAAGCTTTTGAGTGTTAGAAAGTTAGTTGACAACTACTTTTTGAGATGCATGCACCTAGACATGAGTTTCTATGATTTTAGGATCTAAAGATCCACCTTTTGCGGATTATCTTGTAGTTAGACAGTTAGTTTGGAAGGATAAGGAATGATCCTGGTCCTCTCTTTTTTGATCCTTGGGCCTTTTAGGATTCCTTGGGATTAGTATTTAAGGGTTGGAAATTAGTTTCAACTCCAGGGGCGTTTTCATATTCTTGTTGTCATATTTCATCTTGCAAAGAAAGCTAGGATTTCTACTCCATTGAGTACTAGTCTGAAAAGTCTTGGTCTTGTGTGAGGGGTTAGGCGGTGCTTTGACCATTGCTAATTCTAGTGGCTTGGTGGTGGAAAACTTGAGAGGAGAAGCTACCCCCCGGATTCTGTCTAGATCCGGTTTTAGGAGTATTAGAATCTGGTTGATAAACCTTTGTGTAGTGGGAGGAAATTCTGATTGTTGAAGTTTCTTGAGTGTCTTCTGAGTGGGATAGCCTTTCTTAGGTTAGGTAAGTTCTTTAGGTGGGAGAGCAAGCGCTAGCCAACGCCAGATGAGGTCCTACTGAATCCGGAAGAGAGGAACAGGAAGATAGTCTGGATCTTCTAGTTAGCAAAGTACCAGGTCTGGCTTTTGGTATCGGGTTTGGATAGGTCCGTTGTTGTAGTAAGGAGGAATGTGGAGGTTTCTTGAGTGACCTACTGGTGGGGAGTGATGTCCAGATCAATTGTGAGGAAGAATCTGCATCCGGGATTTGTTAGCTTATGTGTTTTGTGTTTTCTCTAAGTGGAACTTCAGTCACTATAATCTATTGAAGGGTAGGGTATACATTCCCTTCTTTAACCCCAAGAACGGAACCCTCTGAT
>OX579633.1:14790631-14872657 GCA_951230915.1 Antitrichia curtipendula
AAACCCACACAAAGTAGGTTTATAAATCAGTATCAGTGTCCAATACTATCCAATACTTTAGTATCCGATCTAACAGATGCGGAACCGGAAAGAGTGTCGTTATCATGTGCCTTTCCCGGATCCGGATCCAATAAACCAAGTAACCGATGCAATAGTTTAACCTCTATATCAGAGGGTTCCGTTCTTGGGGTTAAAGAAGGGAATGTATACCCTACCCTTCAATAGATTATAGTGACTGAAGTTCCACTTAGAGAAAACACAAAACACATAAGCTAACAAATCCCGGATGCAGATTCTTCCTCACAATTGATCTGGACATCACTCCCCACCAGTAGGTCACTCAAGAAACCTCCACATTCCTCCTTACTACAACAACGGACCTATCCAAACCCGATACCAAAAGCCAGACCTGGTACTTTGCTAACTAGAAGATCCAGACTATCTTCCTGTTCCTCTCTTCCGGATTCAGTAGGACCTCATCTGGCGTTGGCTAGCGCTTGCTCTCCCACCTAAAGAACTTACCTAACCTAAGAAAAGCTATCCCACTCAGAAGACACTCAAGAAACTTCAACAATCAGAATTTCCTCCCACTACACAAAGGTTTATCAACCAGATTCTAATACTCCTAAAACCGGATCTAGACAGAATCCGGGGGGTAGCTTCTCCTCTCAAGTTTTCCACCACCAAGCCACTAGAATTAGCAATGGTCAAAGCACCGCCTAACCCCTCACACAAGACCAAGACTTTTCAGACTAGTACTCAATGGAGTAGAAATCCTAGCTTTCTTTGCAAGATGAAATATGACAACAAGAATATGAAAACGCCCCTGGAGTTGAAACTAATTTCCAACCCTTAAATACTAATCCCAAGGAATCCTAAAAGGCCCAAGGATCAAAAAAGAGAGGACCAGGATCATTCCTTATCCTTCCAAACTAACTGTCTAACTACAAGATAATCCGCAAAAGGTGGATCTTTAGATCCTAAAATCATAGAAACTCATGTCTAGGTGCATGCATCTCAAAAAGTAGTTGTCAACTAACTTTCTAACACTCAAAAGCTTTAACTTTCCTTCACTTAACTGAACTAAACTTATCTTCTACTTTCCTATAATTAAGTTAACTGAACTGAACTCTACTTTACTTTATTGTACTTTCCGCCTACTATTCCTAAGCTTATCCTAAGAACTCATACTTCTACTTCTACTTTCTACCTTTCTTTGAAGAAGGTCCCTTGGTTTTGGAGACGCCCTTTCTTAGTGACTGTTTTCTATTAGTTGAAGGCTTAATTGTCTTACCCTTAGCTGAAGTCTTCCCTTTAAAGCTGGATGGAGAAATCAAGGCCAAGTCAAATTCCTCTTCTTCTTCCAAGTCGAGTTGGAACTTGGATTCAGATTTGTTTTCCTCCTTTGCTGACTGATTGGGCAACTTCTCTTCTCCCGAATGGTAACTCCCCAAAAGATACCTCCTGTTATATTTTGAAACCCGGCCCCGGTATTTGGAACGATCCCGGATCTCAATCCGATTCCGATTCTTAATAAAACAAGAAACTTTGACTACTGGTCTTAACCTAATTATCTATCTACCATTACTCTATTAGTATGGAACGTTAATTGTGGTAAGGTGTTTAGATTACCTTTAGATAAACCAAAAAATTGTACCCCTATTAACTTCTTTCTCTACTTTCCTCACTAATCAAGACTTATCTTACTTTTCGAGCTCCCACATAAGCCCTGACACCATAGCCACTACGGACCTCGGAGTAGCAAAGTCCCCAAATTGTAGACTTCGCAAGGAAGGGCCATCTCGTGATGGCGGAAGGCCAAAATTGCAGTTCCCTAAGGAAGAGTCAGGTTTGGACGGCATGAGTTCAATGCCCAACACTATTTACACATGAATTGAAAAATAGTATTGGGGATAAAAAACAATGAGCAACACTAATTATCACCCAACACTATTTACCAATTTTAGTGTAGTGTACCAAGAGCATACAATGTCTGAATGAAGTCAATTTGGATTCTTTATTTACTTTCTCAAACCTTACAAACAATCTTGACAATAGACAAACTCTAACATGATTTGGATTTTCTAATTTTTACACTAGCCTACAAATTGTTGGCTTTTGCTTGTGAAATGACTTAGAAGTAAGGGGTTTGTTGTTTGTAGACTAATTAGGGTCTTTTGAAGACAATGGCATAATTTGTTTGACATTTAGAGCATTTCTCCAAAAATTAGAAAGATCATGATAGTGGATAAAATTTAAAATAGTTAAAGTTAATTTGATTTCTGTAGGTAGTTGTAGATAATTTGACAGGGGAAGGAGGCCTTGGAATAGTATAAAAAGCCTTCCCTCCCCTCACTTTGCACTTCCTTTATTTGTTTTCTTGTTTGGCCAAATCAAGGCCATTTTTGCTCTTTTTTTTATAATTGGCCAATATATAGCCATATTGTTTGATTTATAGTCTTCTGAACCAAAACATTTGCTTTTGGAATTGCAATGGAGTCATTTGATTCCTCTTTGTTAATGTTTTGTTAACACTTCAAAGAACATTAAGGTCCCTTTGAAAAGTCTTGTGTTTTATATTGTTTTAAACTTTAATACTAACTACTTGTATTTGGTTCTTAAGGTTTTGCTTATTAACCACTTCAACAAGCTTATTGTGTGGAATTTGCAACTTGGGTTGAAGAAAATCCCCATTAAGTTTCTTTGCTAACAATTGCTTGTCTTTCATGATCTTTTGATATCTTATTTTATTAACAAATTTCTAACCAAATTTTTTTTTGGAAAGAGATTTCACATTTTCGTTGTTGCAAATTTCTCATGAAGCCTAGATGTTAGAATTTGTGGTCCAAGACTCCAAGTATTTGTTTTGATGTCTCTAAAAGAAGTTTTATATTGGAATTAAAATTCTCAAATCTATGTACTAATCAAGTTCTTCCAAATTTTTGTCTTGAAATTTAGCATTAATCACCATACAGTGAGCTAATTGTATCATCAGTTGTCTACCTTTTCAAGTTTTTATTGTCACATTGCAAACATGTGCATTATGCAAAATGTGTATTGTGAGTGCTTATTTATCCACCTTTAGTAAATACGTAGGCACAACCTAGTTCTTAGTTCCACGATTAATTTTGTCTTAGAGGGTGCCTAACACCAGTCCATTGTGCCTTCCAAGCAATAGATCTTTTTTCAACTTTTAATTATATATAAACTTGAAATTAACTGATGAAACCTAGTCAAATTGAGAGAA
Organism: Antitrichia curtipendula; assembly: GCA_951230915.1. Taxonomy (NCBI): domain Eukaryota; kingdom Viridiplantae; phylum Streptophyta; class Bryopsida; order Hypnales; family Leucodontaceae; genus Antitrichia; species Antitrichia curtipendula. Next base: position 14,793,879 of record OX579633.1, read on the forward strand.
ATTGCTTCAACTAACTTCAATTACTATGTCATTGTGATTATTAGTAAAAGAAGAAAAAAAATCTAAATTTATACACATAAAATAAAAGAACAATTCATGCCATTTTCAAAAATGTAAAATCCAATTTTGTATGACCTTCTTACCCAAAGTTATGGGATGGATGAAGTTTAGCCTTCAAGAGGCTATTAGAACTTCATCTACTATTTTGAACTTGTTCTCCATTTTGATTTCCTTTGAAATTTGATCTCTGGTCCTAAGTCTATGACTTCTAAAGAACAAGACTCTACAGTCCTATTTTATTATTTATAAGTGACAAATCAACTCATGCCACTTCAAAAAACATAAAGCCTATTGAAAATGAACATTCTTAGAAGAAGTTACACTAGTAGAAAACGTAGGAATTTTGACAGAATTCTGTTGATTTGGTCGTGTTGTTCCGATCACTATTTTGTTGATTTCAATCTGTTGTTTTGTTGTTTTGTTGTTTTGTTGTTCCGGTCACTATTTTGTTGTTTTGATAGAAATCTGTTAATTTTAACAGATTTATGTTGAAATCAACAAAACAGTGACCGGAACAACACGACCAAATCAACAGAATTCTGTCAAAATTCCTGCGTTTTATACCCTTTTTTGTGCTTCTACCACCCATTTTAGCCATGATTTCCTAATCCCAAGACTTTTTTCTCTTTTCCATGCCATTTCTAATCTATCCTTAGACTCTTGACTTCTAAGGATTTCTATTTGCAATAACTCTCTCTAGGCTGATTTACGGCTACAAGATAAGAGCTATAAGGTGACCAGAGCATGATTTGATATTTGGATATAAAGATGTGTGCTCACCACACACCCTTGGTTCTATACACTAGAAGAAAAACGTGTCCGGCACAACCGGCTATTATACAACTAGTATCCTATACAATTATCTTGCAACTATAATCTTCTCTATTAGCACCAAATCTAACGTAATTGTTTTATGTCATTATTTTGTAGCATTGAGGCATTGTCTTAGTTGCAAAATAGTCAATTTATAGTTGCCAAAATGACCAGGAAACAACTAGGAAAAGATTGCAACTATAAAATGACCATAGTTGTTTCCAAATCGCTTTCTAGTCATACACTAGTTGTTTGACTTGTTTCTTAGTCATTTCCTACAATACTAGAAAACTCAACTTTTTTGTTGATTTGGTTGTATAGATTTGATTCACTTTACTATTGATTTGGAGAGTAATTTGTTGATTTGGATAGAAAGCAATAGAAAAGTGAAGAAAATGAATGCAACCAAATCAATAGAAAAGTTGAATTTTTAGTAGTAACGCTAGTTGTTTCCTAGTTGTTCTTAAGTTGTACACTAGTTGTTTCTAAATTAGTTTCTAGTTGTTTCCTAATTGCTTCCAAAATTCATTTCTATTTGTCTTATATCAATTGTAAAGAATACCATTAGGTTGGACATATAAGACTTGTAAATTATTGTAGTCTTATGCAATGCATTTTGTTTGTAGAATTCTAAGACTTCCACAATTTCTAAGATTTGTAGATTTCTATAAAGTATAAATTTCTATGATTTGTAGATTTTTACAATCTATAGAATCATAAAATATTTAAAATTCGAGAAATTTTAAAACCTAAGAAATTGTAAGGTATCCTAAACCAATGAAATCTATTAAATATCATTATTTAGATTTTAAAAAGAAAGTAGATTTGAAATTTTGAAATCTTAAAAAAAAAGATTTGAAATTCTAAAGTCTAGAATAAAGTAGTTCTAAAATTCTAAAATCTAGAAAGAAGATAATATGAAAATTTGAAATCTACAAATCATTGAGATTAATATTTTAAAATCTACAAATCTACAAGTCGCAAATGAGTCATATACAAGGTGTAACTTTTGCAATTGCTGCACCTATTTTCTAGATTTTAGGGTGTCCACTGCAACTACAAGTCTCCAAATTATCACCAGTCGCAAACTAGTTGCAAGTATCCTATGCAATTGAAAAATCAATTGCATAGTGTAGTCGCAAAATCCCTCATTTTCTTAGTGGTAAGGAGATAGAGATGTAGAGTCAGTCTATGCATATACAACGCCTTGCCCCTCCCACCCTATTGTTTTTTCATGTAAATTATTTTTCTAAGTCATTTCAAAAGTGATCTGACTGCCAAGTTGGAGATTCTTATAAAAAGTTATGAGTGGATGAAATTTGATTGCTAATCGGTGCTTTAAACTTCATCCAAGATTTTCTATCAATCTACAATTTAAAAATAACTTCTAATTTCACTTTTGAACTTTAGTTTTCTAAATCTATCTAAATTTACATTATTGTTTTTTTTGGATGAATTTGGCTAACTTTCATCCACTATGATTCCTAAACTTCATCCACTAATATCTCTTTCCTTTTAATTCCTATTTCTAAGTGTAATACAGTTTTGAAAACCTCTAAACAAAATCTACAAGATTCTCTATCTAAACTTTGAGAAAAGAAAACTAATCTTGACATCCTACTTGCACTTGAAGTTTGTCTAAGCGTTAAAATGACTAATCCTAAAAATTGAATAACAATTGGAGTAATTAGTGTCTTACCTAGGGATTTGTCTCATCTAGAAGGTGGTCAAACACGCCTTCAAAATACCCATTAATTGCCATGGTTAAAACCTTTTGTAGAATTTTGCTCACCGCTTGTAGAGATGGTTTTTATACAAGTTTGAGAGTTTTTGTTAATTGAGGTCTATTTGCACTATGCCCAATTGTTGTGTCTACTCTACTCTCTACTACTTCCAAGAGTTGCTTTGAGGCTACGAATGGTTTTTATCAATTGACACTATCCTAATTTCTCTCCCTACTATTCCCTTGCCCTTCTATTCTATTTTATTTCTTTGTCTTTTTTCTACTTGCTAATTTCTCAACTACTAGATCTAGAATAAATTTTTTTGAGAGAAAGGTTCATGAGAGGATGCTTGATTGTATGGCCAAGCAAGGTTAGATCAAGCAACCAGCTACGGTCTAGCACCGATCATAGGCCAGATTCCAAACACACGCCAGACTCCCCTTACCCAACAGTCATAATATTGACCGACCTCTTGTTGGCTGGTCTCTTTTCTTTTTTATCCGACGCTGTCACGTGACAAGTTTCGATTGGATGGACTTTTGCGGTTTGCTGACTAGACTACTTGGTTGGCCACTGATGTGGCGAGTGTTGATTGGTCGGACCCCCTTCCTTGGCTTGTAGTATTAATTGTTAACTATTAAATGCCTTATACAACTCATGATCCTTTTGTTTCTCCTTGCGTTTCTGTCCATGCTTGGCTTAACAATTTTGGACCTCTTTTTTAATCTTTTGATTTTTGGGTATTTGAGTGCTAAAAAATTTCTAAAACATTTTGAATATTAAATGGGGATCGTCACCAATTTTTCAAGGTTTCTTCTAATGCTAAATTGAGAGATTTAACTCTAAACTTTGGAGGCTAAACTTGATATTCCAAAACAATGTTTTGAAAACTAAACTTGATGTATTAAAAAAACCCGCCACGGATGGAATTTTCCTCTAAGCTTCTAAAATTTTTTTACAAGGAGATTCTAACTTTTTTGGAAGGTTCTAGAAGTCAAAGTTTTGCCGTATTTTGCAAGCACAACAAATTCTAAGACAATTTCTAAGTCTCAAGGTAAAAGCTTTGCCGTCTCAAATGGGATGTTAGAAATGAAAAACAAGAATTCAACAAGAAGTTGGTTAGTAGAATCACATAAAGGACTAAACAACATTTAGTACAAACATAAAACTACCACGTGTATTAGTATAAAACATTAATACAATCTAGAGATGCAAACACATGTTAGTATATGTGGATTAATATACAAATTAATCAAAATGAAGCACTAGAGGCCCCCTCAGCGGCATCACCAAGGTATAGAGGGGTTTTTCTCTAGGATTGGTACAAGTGTTAGAAAATATAACAAAACATCCTCAACAACCAAATTAGTGCACAAAAATTCAATTAAAACACACAAGGAGTAAGCAAAGCTTGAAAGGACCCCAAGTCCTTCGAAAAATGCTAAAAAAACAACAACAATAGGGCCTAAAATGATCCTAAAACACAAGAATTTGGCAACTTAGCTCGTAATGGCCCAAATCCACAAATAAATGGGCCTCAAATATACAAAGCGGTTCAAAAACAAACATAAGGGGCTGGAGGGATATATAGATGTTTTGAGAGAAAAATGAGTGCCCTTATATATGTTTCCAAGGGTACTCACCTCCTCTCTTTTCCTACTTGGTAATCTTATCAACTAAGATTTTCATCCTAAATAATCTACAAGTTTTAACTTTTTACTTTGGACCTAACTCTAACCTTTGGAATACGACTCCAAATCACAAATGGATTGTGCCATTGGCTTTAGAAGGCCATTTTTAATCCATAGGACCCCCAACTCCTTTTTCTTACGCTAAAAAATCACTAGAAGCTAGCATCAACTTAAACTCCAAAATGGTTTAAAAACAACTTTTGGAGGTTGACTTTTCTATGGAAAGTAACTAGCCTAGGATTTTTAGTAGATATGAAGGAGTAAGAAAAGACCTAATTTGGGACCCATTCCAACTTCTTACGCTCTTGGTATGCCGGTCAATTCTATCGTAATCTTCAAAATTGCCAGTCTTAGGAAAATCATGCTAGTTTCAGATCTTCTGGCTATCAAAATGTTTTCAAACTTGTTAGAGCATGTTACTATCATACAAAAAGATAGTCTAATTTTTAGTGAGATTTTATCGCATCCCCAATAATTTCTTTTAATTTCCCATTGTAAATTTGGCGGTTGACCATCTAGAAGAATATCTTTTATCTACCAAAAAAATTTGGAACTTTTTGTAGAACCTCCTCTGAAATTCTACAAAAGATGTGCAAGCCCATATTCTTACTTTGCACATTCAAAGAAGGAGAATCAAATCCCACAATCTCCTTTAATTTTTGGTGAATAGGAAATCTTTTGTATGGAGAGGAATTTTGGCAAACCGACTTTGCCATTGGACTCCTTGTATGATTTTTGTCTAGAACCACTGTACTTATGTTGTAGATGCCCTCCTCTAGTCTATATTGAGTTTTCTTCACATATAGGCTAACAATTGGGGTTTATATTATTTCATCAATCCAATGGGGAAACTGAAACCTCTCTCTGGGATTGACTTAGTATTCTCACATATGTTCCCGCGGCCCATTTTAGCCATATTTTCTCACATGCAAAGTAGATTAGCCAATTTAGGACAATTCTATTAAATGACTACAATATGTACAAGTTTTGTATTTCTATCGAGCCACAAAGACTATAACACACAAGGCCCCTTGGCTCAACCAAAGTTAGTACAAACACTTTGTTAGTATAGTGCTCAAATTCCAAACCAAAGGCCCTCAGAAGCGGCATCGCCAAAATACGGTGTAGGTTGCTTTGGGATTGTTTGGAGTTAGTACAATAAAATAAATAAATAGTCCAAGGACTCCAAAAGATTCACACCTTGAAAGAACTAAACAAGGTTAGTAATATAACAAATAGACCCTCAATGCTCTCAAAGAACTTCCCCAAATAGTAAGTTAAAACATACTCACAAAATGGGGAAGAATTCTTAGGAGTTAGGACCTCTAGAAGCTTGGAAAACAACAAATAACAAATAAAGACCTCCAAAATACCATTCAAGGTTTTTTGGCTAAAATGCTAAGAATTTTCAATATAAATTGAATTCAACGGACCTAAGTAAACAAATAAGGGTGATTTGATGGAGTTCAAGAGGGAAATGGATGCCCTTTTGTACTTGCCTAGGGCATCTACCTCTTCTTGTTTCTACCTAAAGTAACTTTTTGACTAAGAATTTGATCTCGATCTCCTAGATTTTCATCTTTGGCTTTGACATTTTACCTTCCTACGCTAATCCAAACTCTAACTTTTGAAGATTAATTCCAAATCACAAATAAGCTGCGTCTTGCATTTTTGAAGGCCATTTTAAATCTAGTAGAACCTTCCACCGCTTCTTACAACCTCAAAAACTCATCAAAACCTAACGCCAACTGAAAATTGAAATAGGGTAAAACTCAAATTTTGGAGGTTGACATTTTTAACAAAAGAAACTAGCCTAGGCTTCCTAAGGGATACAAAGAAGTACAAAAAACCTATCTTAGACCTCATTCCATTGTTGTATGCTCTTGATACGCTAGTCAACTTTATTGTAGTCTTTAAATTTGTTAGTTTGGAAACTTCTTACTATCGGAATGTTTTGAAACTTGTCAAAGCATCTTATTAACATAAAAGAAGATAGTCTTATTTTTAGTAAGATTTTACCACAACCAAGGTGATTTTTGTGAAATTTCCATCAAAAGTTTTAGTAGTTGACCATCTGGAAGAACATCTTCTGACTATCAAAAATTCCAATACTTTTTGTAGAACCTCTTATGAAATCCTACAAATTAAGTGCAAGTCCATATTTTTACTTTGCACCATCAATCATAGAGGATTAAATCTCACTCCCTCTTCAAATATGCTTAATTAAGAAATCTTTCACGCAAGGGAAATCTAAACAAATGGATTTTATTGTTGAGTCCTTAGTATAAATCCCATTTTGTCACCACGACAAGAAAGGGAGCTAAGCAATGGTGAGACCCAAGCTACCCACAACAATAATAGTTATAAAGCATAAAAAAAAGCTTCTAAAATAGGTTAGAGCATCTACAATACAATAAATCAACTACAATACCTCTAAACCCCTCTAAATGACCTCCTACACTTTCCAAACTAAAATCAGCCCCTCATATAGTAGGTACTTACCACTTTTTTTTTAATTAAAAAAAATTGTAATAATTTTCAAAAACAACTTAAAAATTATCCTAGTAATTATTTTGATAACTTTCAAAATTATCCTAGTAACTATTCCAATAACTTCTAAAATTACCTCAATAATTATTCTTATAACTTCCAAAATTTTTCAATAATTATCCTTGTAACTTCTAAAAGTTATTTTAATGATTAATTTAGTAAATAGTTAGATAGCTTCTAATAGTCAATCAGTCTTTGTCTCTTTTGTTTTGCCAAGCTATCAAAACTTGCAAAACATCATCAAATCCTCATGAAAACAATTGTCAAAATTCTGCTTCAATTTTCAAACTTCCAAACGCCATAACTTCTTCAAATATTGATTTTTTTTGGAAATTTTTGAATTTTTGAAAAGCTACAATAATTTCTAGTGTTTGTAACACTAAATATGCACTCTAATGACCCCAAAACATCAAATCAGCACTTTTGCATGTTTGGACCAGCATACACAAGGGTTTCAACTATCCCTCTTAAACTCTCATATCTTTCCCAATTTTCATCAGAATTGCACGAAACGAGTTGGACATCATCAGAAAAGTTGGGCCAGATTGTTTGGATGCCATCCTGACACCAAAAGCTGCATTTCAGTCATTTTAGTGGCATTTTATCCACATTGAGTTGGTATGGAGGTTGGCACCAAATTAACTTAATAGCATCTCCATGCACCATCTTGACACCATATTCACATGCCTTGAATTTTCTGATGATGGATCTTTACCCTCAAGAGCTTCTTCCTAATTTTTCTTAGCAACCTCCTAAACCCTCCAAGACCCTCCAACTCCAAATCAACACCTCCAACACCTGCACCTCCAACACCCGAAATTCTAAAGCTTGAATCAACAGCGCTTTCACACGTCACCACCAACGCATCCAATACCAAAACAACAAAATAAAGCTTCTCAACTATTCTAGTGATCAAACCTTAGCACCTTCTCTATTCTCTTCAAGTAATAAGCTTCCCAAATTTCCTAGATTGCTTCTACTTTGTCTCAATTGAATAAGTCTTGCAATAAACTTCGAATCAAGGAAAAGCACCCAATAAAAGATTGGCAAAACACCAACAATCATTTACAAACATGCTCCAACTCCTTTCAACTCAAAAACACTGTCATTTGTAAGACTTGAAGAGAATGAAGAAGCAAAAGGGCGGCTTAGTTACAACCACCCCCAAAGCACTCCAAAATGACTCTGTTCACACTTCTAACAATACCAAAATATCACTTCAGCCCCCCAATGTCAATCCATGGCCATTTTGGCTATACTAAGTTTACAACCAATTTTTGCCATGTCCTACAAACTTAAGCCTATATTAACCCTTAAAGGACCAGTATATAGTTTTTGGATGTATAGAAATTTCGGGCAAGTACTTGTAATCAGAAATTTGCATGTTTTGGGCTGAAATTTGAATAGAAGGTGGGGATGAGGAATATCTTTTATATGCACTAAATCTTGTGACATTTGGAAATGTAAAAAAAAAGTTATGGCCTAATATGTTACTTATTTTCTCAGCTGGGCAATCCGGGCAGATAAAAAAATCAATTTTTTCAAAAATAAAAATTTGAAATTGGTTTTCTAGAGTTATATATACATGGAAAGCTTTGAATCATTCCATTTTGACCAATGAGTCAAAAGTTATGAGGAATTTTAGTTTGCAGGCAGTTATAAATTTTCTACTCTAAAATAAACTTTGAAGTCCTTTATCTTACTCAATTTTCAATATTTTTTGAAAAAATAAAAATATAGGATATATATTGTTTATCACAACATTGTAGCTATTGGGATTGGCATTTTTCAATTTCATAACTAAATTCTTAACAATTTTGTATTTTGAATCATTCTCTACTTCTTTCTACTTATTATTTTTTTTCTATATGTTGTACAACTCCAAATGATATGAATTTTTTTGAGCATGTAGACAACTTGAAAAAAGTATCGCAAAAAAGCACCACCATTTTGGACATTTTTTCATAGAGAAGTGAGCTTGTGAAGTACAGCTGCCCTGTTTTTTGCAGGGCCCAATAAATGATTTTAGTGAATTTGAATGCTTATATCTTTCAATCCACATGGTGGAAATTTCTGAAATTTTTACCATATGTTCTCAAGTCAGCATACTACAAGATCTTACGGTTACATGTGTCAAAAAACAATTATTTTCAAAAATTTGGTACTTGTACTAGAAATGGCAGTTTTGGAACATTTTCGGTGAAAATATAGTCAAGGAACTTAAGGGCTTAAGCTACTTGTCTTAACCCCTAAAGTCCCAAGGCCCCTTTTCCATCAAAAACCACTCAAAACTTCCATTTCTATAACAAAGAGCAATAAAAAATTTAAAATATTCTTTTGGCATATCTAACCGTAGGATCTTGTACTAGACTAGTAGAAAAATGTGTGGAAAAAATTTCACAAACTTTGACCGTGTAGATTGCAAGATATTTGCGTTTCAAGTGAAGAAAACAATTTTTTTGCACCTTGTTCAACTACAATTTTTGGTTTTGAACCTCCATAACTTATAATTTTTTCTCTATTGATTTTGAATTTCTAATTTTATATGATAAATATTTGAGTTGAGAATCTAGGAAAAAAAATTAAAAAAATAATCATATAGTTTTCACTCATTAAAAAATTGTTAAGTAGAAGTAGGTTCAAGTTTGAAAGAAAATTTAAATTGTTAATAGCTTTAAGATGGAATTGAAAGACACCAATCTCAAAGGTGAGATTGTTCTAGCAGAAGATCTTAACCTTGTGAAACTTTTTTTTTTGAAAAATTGTGAAAATTGAGGTCAAAAATGAATCCTACAAGTTACTTTTTCAAGAAGATTCTCTAATTGTCCAAAAAACAAGATTGTCCATAACTTTCACATAACAAATCCATATGAAATAAATCAAAGCTTCCCATGTACATAAAAATATAATATATACAAAATAAAATTTTAAATTTTTTCCTTTAAGGTTTTTTGAAGGTTTTTTTCTGCCTGGCGAACTAAAAAAAGCGCTTTTTGTGCCATAAATTTTGCTCCCGGACTCTGATTGAAATAAAAATTACATTTTTGGAAAGCTAATGACTTTTTCTATCTTCACAAAAAAAAATCAGAAAATTATGACAAATATTGAGACCATAGGAGCCTGCCCGAAATCCATTTTGTCCCCTAAGGGGACAATGGGACTTTAGGGGTTAAAATAACATGACAACACAATTAGAACCTACATACAGAAACGTTGGACCAAGATTTATTTATACTCAATTAATAACCCTACAACTATATAAAACAAAAACTCTCTGACCACAAAAATTAGCCCTATAATTATGCGTCAAAACCTAAAGTCATGCAATGAAGATCTATTACCGTACAACCAACCCTAAGACCATGCACTACAACCCGAAGCCCGTGGATCAAGACCTAAAACCAATGAAATCAATCCTAAAGCTGTGGACTTCAACCCCAAGGCCATCTAAATCAATTCCACAATTTTTGATCAATGGAAATAATGATCACTCTCAGTCAAATGAAATCAGCCCTATGGCTATAGAACCAATCCGTCTGAATGAATGAAGAATTCAGATATGTCTAGCACTAAATTCAATTACAGACTTTGAAATCAATATTCAATGATCTATGGCACAAATATCAACTTCCAGTTGTGTTTAAAACAAGCCTTGCAACATGCATCATTCATAACATTCAAGAGCCTTCAGAGAGGCTGCCTTTGCCTCTCTGAAGTCTTCATCCACGAAATGCATCCACATGTTATTAATGTATGCTTCAGGACCGAGACAATGCCAGTACATTTACGGTGCGATCTATTTTTTTGGCTAATTCTAGGACAAAATATACAAACAAATAATTTTAAAGATAGACGGTCTGTCAAAACCCAAAGACTTCATTGGGTATACCATTGAAATCTAACCATTTGCCATCAGCAATTTATTTTGATTTTTTTGGAGAAAAGAGAAGCTCTTTATGTACACTTAGGGTGGTAGGAGATAGAACAAACCATGTGGGATATGTAATTTAGAGTTTGTAATTTCTCAACCGCTCATAGTTAAGTCTAAAGTAGGATATTGTGTTAAAATTATAATTTCAGACCTCATTTAGGCATAGTGGAATACCTTGTTTCAAAATACTTTGAACTAAAATAAGTTGGGGAATCAAGTTAAATTTCATCTCCAAAAATCCGTTTGAGATTTTAATGTTCCACTCAAAAGTTATAGACAAATTTCATAGAGGGGTTTAAAAGGATTTCTTTTTTACATTTTCATACATCCTCTCTGAAATTTGTCCATAACTTTTGAGTGGAAGATCTAAATCTTAAACGGATTTTTGGAGATGAAAATTATCTTGATTCCCCAACTTATTTTAGTTCAAAGTATTTTGAAACAAGGTATTACACTATGCCTAAATGAGGTCTGAAATTATAATTTTAACACAATTCCTACTTTAGACTTAACTATGAGCGGTTGAGAAATTACAAACTCTAAATTACATATCCCACATGGGTTGTTCTACCTCCTACCACCCCATATGTACATAAAGAATTGTCTTCTAGTTCCAAATCTCAAAACATGAAAAGCTTACAATGCAAAGTGAGGGAATTCAGACATTGAAATTACTAACCGCACTGAATTGTTTCATTTTTTTTAAGCTATTTTTTTGGTTTTGTTGAAATTAAAAGTGTTCAATTTCCCAGTAACCCTATTGTGCAGTCATGACCTTGGCACTGAGCAGAAGTCTGACATTATTGACGCGTGGCTTATTATCTAATGTTGGGTGTGGAATATTCCACACCATTTCATCCTTTGGATGAAATGATGTGGAAATATACCACATCATTCCGTCAAAGGGAAGGCAGGTGCTCTCACAGCTCTTGAATGTTATGTTAAGTTATACAAGTTACACTGTAATTATTTCCAATGCAGTATCTCAAACATGCAGACCAAGTGATCGACAATGCAATCAGAGTTCCAAACTTGGTAGCAAAACAATAATACACCTGTAAAATTATACAAAGATTAATCCAAGAGTACTATTCTGTACAACAAAACTTGATCAGCACTTGCAGCCAGATGTCAAACAACCCCAAACCCTACACTTAGTAGCTGCTTAAATTTTTTTGATGAAACATAAACCTGCTCAATTTTCACAAAGGAGATCGATACAATTTCACCATCCTAGTGGTATCCATTCCCTCCCAAAGCATGTAGTCTAACTCAAATCAGTTTTTGCCATCTATGGTAGAACCACCCATTATCAACCAGCCATCAATAACCAACTTGTAGGGTGCAGCTATTTCCAACCAAGGTTGGTACAGATTCCAACCATAGTTTGAATGTGATTTTTTCTCTTTTGCAAGGTTGGCACTAAGGTGTGACCACCCATAACCGACCAAATAAGTCACTACAGACATGATGTGGAGTACAAGAGGGCAAAGGCAATATTTTCACAGGTGCAGGGATAGAAATGAGGAAGATTGCTGAAGTTTGATAATTTTATCACTTGAACTGAATTTACTATGAATTTGGGGAAGGACAAAAGTGTGCCAGACCCACAACCAATGTCTAGACTCTTCTAAAACCGCTCATTTAAGATAATACTTCTTGTTCACTTTGGCACTCCAAACCAAGCTGATGTGTCATGAAGAGAATGGAGGAATTGATGGTCGGAAGTCAAGAATTCATGTTTGGAAATTAATCCCAGCCTCTGCTGCATTTCTACCACCCTATTGACTGCCAATGGGGTGCTGGTTGGCAATGGGTGGTCACACCTTATAAAGTCATGACACATGTCCTGATTTAGTGAGCAAGAAAGCAGGAAGCAATGAGTGGAAAAGTAGTTATGGAATGGTCGAAATTGAAAGACTCTATATCTTGGGTATGGGTTGAGACCAACTTTTGGCTTCCAAAATTCATAGTAAATTCAGTTTAAGGAAAAAAATCATGAAAACTTGGCAATGCCCATCATTTCTATCTTCCTACAAGACTGTAAATTCATATTGCCTTCTACTACTCCAAAACATATGCAAAATTGCTTAAGTGGTCGACAATGGGTGGTTCTACCATATAATTCTCAAACTGGACAAGCAAATTTTTTAAGCAATTTTGAGATTCCCGATTCAAGCTGGATCAATCTGCATTCAAGCTTGGACAGCTGAGCAAATCAGCCCTTGGCCATAGTGGCCACTCCATGCTGCATCAAAAATTATAAAACCCTTAGGTAGACCTGAATCAGAGAGCCGGCTGAAGCCTTGTTCACTCAGTGAATTTCAATCAGGACATAATCTAAATCTTGTTGTTCCCAAGACCCCCCAAAAAGGGAAATATAAACGATCAAGCTCATAGATTAGAATGAATTTAAGCTAGTTGCATTGAACACCTAAACATTCAGTGAAAAGCTCTCATCATTGAGGAGGTCAATGCATTAGTTGGGCAATCTACTCCTCATTTTAGTAAATCCAGCAGCATTTTAGCGATCAATCTTGTAAGGATTTTATGCTCCAAAGCATTCGATTATACTAATTAGAGTAGTATCGCCACTTAGAACAGAAGAGAGAAGCAAGAACTTTCACCAAGCAGTCCAACACACCTCCACTTTGCAAACGAGACCCCAAACAATACTCTTGTCTCGATTTAGGAAAATCACAGATGAGTAATTCAAAGAGAAAGGCAATAACTTTTAATTTTGATTGTCTTCAGCATTCTTATATTTCAAGCATCCAAACCATTCACATCAACCTTTCTTAGCAAAGTTAAGTCAATATAATGGCAAAATTGCTTTCTCAATCAGAATGTTACGACACACAATGAAATAAAAACCTTCCAATACGGTCGCTTCTGACGATCAAATTCTGTGATTGGTCCAACACAGACTGCTCCACTCATGAATCCCGACTTGTGAATGTTCCCCTCAATTTTGCTCACAGCTCATATAGACAAACCCTAATTTTGAAATCACTGTGTTTAATCCATGTAATCCTTAGACTATCAGCTATAGTGATGATGGAAAGTTTACAATTGATAGGACCCCAAATCTATAAACCATTGGTGGCTTAGCTAAGTGACTAGACGGCTTGACTAAATTGCAAGCAAGGCAATTGATTAGGGTGCTCAAGCATTCCAAACACCACAAATTGGAAAAAAAGTTATGATCGAATGAAGTTTTAACTTTTAATTAGCAACTCGGACTTCATTCATCATTTTTTATTGACTCCTCAATTCAAATCGGTTTGAAAATTTTCCCAAAATCTTAAGTTTAAACTTAATATCTTAATCTTAAGTTTAATTTTGGATGAGCAAATTCTGTTTAATTTCCTCCATTCATCTCCCAAACTTCATCCTTTAATATCTTCTATTTTTTCAAGTACTTTTCAAAGTTTAGATTGGTTTGGGATTCTTTTGATTTCTCTTGGGAACTTCCCAATCTAAATTCCTACTTTGATTTTTACTCTAAACTTTAAACTTACCATCTATCCTTCTCTAAGTCTCTAAATTATTTCTATTCAATTATAATTTTTAGACTTTTGAACTTTGATTCTCAAAGATTTTAATTTTATCTATCCGAATTACTAAATTACTTCAAGTTTCCTAGTAAAAGTTATTGATAGATGAAGTTTGACCACTAATCAATACTTTAAACTTCATTCACTAATTACTATTAGCCTACAATTCAAAATTAAGTTAAAATTTTACTTTTAGGGTTTGAATTATTTATACTTTTTTATTTTTCTCCTCATAGAGAGCACCTTACATAATGTGCTCACTAGTACATTAAAAAAAATGGCCAAGGTGAACCAACTTACCAACCCCCTCGCTCATCTCCCCGAAGTCATCCCAAAGGTGCATATAACAAAAAGCCCCCCTATTTTGTGCTTGATTAATTTATCTTCTACCCCTCTCATCACTAATTTGGAGCCTCTAATTGCCTATCTGATTGCAAATATGAATTCAAAATTTTCAAATTTTATCATGCATGGCAAAAAAAATTTAGAGTTTTCCCTCATGTTTGAGCAAGGGTTGGTTCACCTTAGCATTAAAAAATAGTGTGACTATAGCAAATTGGCCAGGAAAGAGTAACCTCTAAAAGACCAGCATGTGTTTTTTGGCACTATAGAAATTTTGGGCAAGTACCTATGACTGGAAATTTTTATAATTTTATCTGAAATTTTAATAGAAGTTGTGCGCGAGGAATATCTTTCATATGCACTAAATTTCATGACATTTTGAAATACAAGTCAAAAGTTATTGCCTAATATGTTACTTTTTTCTCTAATTGTGCAGTTCGGACAGATTTTTAAAAATCACTTTTTTTAGAAACAAAAATTTGAAATTGGTTTTCTAGAGTTATATATACATGGAAAGCTTTGAATCATTCCATTTTGAAATGAGTCAAAAGTTATGAGGAATTTTAGTTTGTGGATTCTCTACTCTAAAATATACTTTGAAGTCCTTTATCTTACTTAGTTTTCAATATTTTTTGAAAAAAATAAAATTATAGAATGAAGTTTTTTATTACAACATTGCAACCATTGGAATTGGCATTTTACAATTTCGTAACTAAATTCTAAACAATTTTTTATTTTGAATCATTTTCTATTTCTTTCTACTTACAAAATTTTCAAGTATGTAGACAACTGCTCTAGGAAAATGAATCCAAAGAAGCACCACCATTTTGGACATTTTTTCATAGAAAATTGAGCTTGTGAAGTGCAGCTGCCCTGTTTTTTGCAGGGTCAAAAAAATGATTTCAGTGAATTTGAATGCTTATATCTTGCAATCCATGTGGCGGAAATTTCTGAAATTTTTACCACATATTCTCAAGTCAGCATAGTACAAGATCCTACGGTTATATGTGTCAAAAAAGTTTTTTTTCAAAAATTTGGTGCTTGTACTAAAAATGAAAGTTCTTGAGCGTTTACGATGAAAACATAGTCATGTGGTCTAAGATGACCCTAAACTACTAGATGATGGCAGAAAGGTACCCAAAGTGAATGCAAAGGTTGTGGGTTTGACACCTAGCGGTGACAAGTGGTTTACTTGGCGTGAAAGCAAACTCTCTTCTTGATGGAAACCCTTGCAATGTGTTCTTCAACACGCTTGTGTCAAAAAACAAAAAAAATACATAGTCATGGAACTTTAGGGATTAACCCATGTATTGCCCTCTATTTTACCCTTGTATAAAACATTGAAATTTTGTATTCGCCGCATATGATAAAATTTACAAATTCTGAATTCATACTTCTAATCAGAGTCCCCAGATGAGCCAGGCAAAGTGATGAAATACAAAATTTAAGTGACACAAAATAGTGGGGGATTTTTAGAGACGAGATACTAATAGGACAAATCAGTGTAATTTGAGGCCGGTTAACCTCACGAAAAGAAGGAAAGGGCATCATCTCCTTGCCTACGTGGTAGCCTGGCACTTGCAAAAGCCCATCAAAATGCGGCGAAAGATAACCGCACTGAAGTGAGTTGATTGCTGCATCAGCATCGGGAAAAGCCGCGTCAGTACCACAAACCGACCCACCTAATCCGCAATTCCATTCCGAACTTCCGTCCTCACCCGCCTTTTGTTTTCTACGTTTTTGAATTTTAGGTGAGCAAGAATGGGAAGGACTGACCTTTCCCAATTCGCCAATCACTCCCGCCGACGATTCTAATTTGTATGCGATTTTTTGGGGCTTCACTGTTCACATCCAAGATCCACTGCAAGCAAGAGATTCCGTCATTTCGTCCCTTGTGCTACTCGTTCTTTTTATTCCTTTTTCGGTTACCCGCATACTCCATCAGCCGGCACTGCGAACAAACAGACAATTCGAAGATCCACTGTTTTTTTCACTGTGCAAAACGTTGAGGTATTGAAGAGGCGGTCAGGCCGAGCTTCCTGGCTTCTTTTACCCCATATTCTGTTTGCTGTCTTTCGTTCTTCGATGATTTTTTTATCGTTCTGTAGTGTGATACCTTTTCCAATTTTAGGTGAAGTCGTAATGTCGTATCAGTCTGGCACTCTGGCGTCTGGCGTGCACGAGCTTCATGGTTCGTGTGCGAGACGCTAGTGACGAGAACGGTGCCAAGAGGATCCGCACTTCTTTAATTTAAGTTAGCTGTAGCATCGTGATTTCTTGACTTTTTCCATCTCAAAGATGGAATAGATTGCGAGTGTTTGACATCACGCTGCTCTGTTTTGCTCCGATTTTGCTCTGTGTTTTCAGTAGGAGGGGGAGGGGAAGCGGAAAGCGAGGGAGAGCGCCATGGGGTTCTCGAGGAATAGAATGGTTGTGTTCTCGCCGTTTTGTTTCGTTCTTTTGATCGGTACGCTTGCGGTTTCAACCACGGCTGAGATGAGGCGCGACATTCCGACTACATTGGATGGGCCGTTCAAGCCTTTCACGAAGGAATTCGATGTGAATTTGCGAATTGGAAGCGAGGATCTCCCGCTTTACGACCCACGCGTGGTCAAGCGCGTGCCCGCCATTTACCCCGAGCAGATTGCCATAGCGCTCTCCACTCCTGATGCCATGTGGGTGTCCTGGGTCTCAGGTAAAGCCCGCAAAACAATCTCTCTCTCTCTCTCTCTCTCTCTCTCAAGTTTCTACGCAATTGTGTACACAAGTTTGTATGCAAGCTTGAAAGCACAGATGAAACCCTAATTTGCAATGTCACGAAGGTGGATTTTGCTGTGTTGGTGGCGCAGGGGATTGGCAGATGGGGCCAACAGTGACGCCGTTGGATCCCACCAGTGTGAAGAGTGTGGTCGAGTATGGAACTGCTTCGAATGATTACTCGAGTTCTGCAGAGGGGTCTGCTGAGGTTTATAGCCAACTCTACCCTTTCCACGAAACGCTGAATTATACGTCGGGCATTATTCATCATGTTCGGATCACTGGTAATTCTTACTCTTCCTTTCAGTGATTTCGAGAGCGTCAAATTGCCAAAGTGTTTTTATTAGAAAAGAGTACCAATGTTTTGTGTCGAATCACTGGCAAATTCAACTTCGATAATAAGAAAAAGAGTAAAATTTTTTTTCAACTTCGTTAATAAGAAACAGATTATCAAAAATTTGTATAGATTCACTAGTGTTTCGGGCAAGTTTGTTTCAGGCAAGTGTTTCTCTTTGACGCTCTTTCAGTCGAAGAGATTTTTGCTTGAGAAATTCATCGTGTTGCTTTCTTTGCTAACTCGTTATGGGTGAAGAGGCCCAAATGTTTTCCTGGCAGTTTTGAGTAGGTCACATGGGGAACTTTATGTTCAATCTTATTTATTTTAGGATCAACTCATGCGATGTTCTACTTTGGTTCTGGTGATTTAGAATTTCACTCCGTCTGAATGATATCTTTCACAATGTGATCAATCAAACTGAACTTCATTAAACCATGAAGCCTTTGTCCTATGGGGGCTAAAGTGGGATTTGTTCATAGTTTCTTGATTGTTGATGAGAATTAGCAGTTGCATTGGATTTTCAGTCTGTTTATGAACTTGAGGTGGATGTTTATGGAACAGGACTGAAACCGGATACAAAATATTACTACAGATGTGGGGACCCAATGTTAAAGGCCATGAGCGAAGAGGGTTCTTTTACGACATTTCCAACCCCAGGACCATCCAGTTACCCAACGCGTATTGCCATTGTTGGCGACTTAGGACTAACCTACAATTCGACCTCGACAGTAGACCACATGATTGAGAACAATCCAGATCTTGTTCTTATGGTTGGGGACATGTCCTATGCAAACTTGTATATTACCAATGGAACCGGCACAAATGACTATGGGAGAACGTTTGGGAAAGATACTCCCATACACGAGACTTATCAACCTCGCTGGGATATGTGGCAGAGGTACTCATGTTCACCCTTTTGTAGTAGTACTCTTTTGACTAAAGTTTATCGTTCTTTGGTATTACTACTTCAGGACAGTTTGTTGTCTCAACTCCCAATGGGAGAGATAAGCAGTGGTTCGAAGTGTAGAAACCGACAACGTGCAAGGAGAATGAGCCATGTGACATGTGTTTATAGGAATAGTTGCATTTTTGAAGATTGTATGATATTTTTCAGATTTTCTTTAGTGAGGATTATATTGTAAGCCACATACGAACATTACTATCTGGGGTAGAGACACGTGCATTAAGCCGCTTGTTGTACGAGGTAATTGACTTTTGTGTTGGTTGGCAGAATGGTGCAGCCGATAGCTTCGAGAGTCCCCTTTATGGTCATAGAAGGTAACCATGAAGTTGAAACACAAATCCACCACCAACGCTTTGTGGCGTACAAGGCCAGGTTTGCGGTCCCTCATGCAGAGAGTGGCTCAACTACCAGCATGTACTATTCTTTCAACGCCGGTGGCATCCATTTTCTCATGATTGGAGCCTACGTTGATTATAATAGGACCGGTAAGTCTTCCGGTTTTTGTTGTTGAATTTCTAATGCTTGAAATTTGGACACTGGGACTGTATTTCCTGCTTCTAAGACTGACAAGGTCAATGATTATGATGTACTCCTGTGTTAATCTTTCTACTTTGGAGAATATGGTAGTACTTTGTGCATTTTCTAAGAGCAGATATGTATTAGAATATGAAGTACGTATTAGAATACCTTATTTGGAAGCTTACACTCAAATCATATTAGCTTTCAAACCTTGTTATTATTGTTCCAAGATGGAGGACATGATTGCTTCTTTCTATTGGTACATTTCGATACCTTCCTTGAGGCTGTTCTCAATAATTTATGTCAACTTCTAATGATGCGGAAGTGGCCACTTTGGGCCATTTGGGCACTCGTGTTAAGCGGTACTGAATGTTTTTTTTATGGTGAATGTGGAAACAGGTGAGCAATATCGGTGGCTACAAGAAGATCTTGCGAAGGTGGACCGGAGTGTGACGCCATGGGTCATTGCATTAACGCACCCTCCGTGGTACAACAGCTACTTGGCGCACTATCGAGAAGTTGAGTGCATGCGACAATCAATGGAAGACCTTCTATATGCATACGGAGTTGATGTCATGTTCCATGGCCATGTACGCTCGTCTAAACCTCTCTAATCAGAGTTTCTAGACCTCTTCACTTGGTAATGGTGACAATTAAGTGTCCATGCTAGAAACAAAACGACCTCTCACTAGTAGAAAACATGCCTCAGTAGACCAAGCTTTAAGACGCTCGTCTCACTCGTTGGTCTTACTCCTGTAGTTACTCTTGTAGATACGGAACTTAGTAAGTGTGATGTCAGGTAGTATTGTTTGATTGTGATGTTCACACCATTTTCTGTCATGTTGCAGGTACATGCTTATGAACGAATCAATCGTGTATATAATTACAACTACGATCCTTGCGGCCCTGTATATATCACAGTTGGAGATGGTGGCAATGGCGAGAGATTGGCTATACCGCATGCTGATGCAAAGGGTAGATGTCCTCAACCAACGAGAACACCTGACAGGGGTTTTGCATACCTGAGTGGTTACTGTGGTTTTAACTTCACCAATGGCAAGTTCTGCTGGGACAAGCAACCGGTCTGGAGTGCCTGGCGTGATAGCAGCTTCGGACACGGCATCATAGAGGTGAGACTTCGATTGGTGCTTGGTGCTTGCCGCTCGTGTTTTTTTCCATTTTTGTGAAATAATCGACGAGGACACTGTAAGAAGCTTTGTATGGACCTCGTAGCTTCGTATATTTGAGATCGGTGATCTGAGTCCTTGTGTAATCCGATTTCGCTTCCAAATATTGAAAATTTTCAAGTTTTTCAATCAGGTGCAGGTTTGTAAAGGTTAGGGGTCTACGTTTTAATTCTGTGCCCAAACTAAAAAATAGAAACTTCACTTTTGAAGCTGAGAAGTCCAAAACAGTATCTTTCAAAACATGTGATTTCTTCCTATTGGTACATTCTGTGAGCTTCCTTGAGCTTCCTAGAGCTTCCTAGATGTTTTATTTTAACTTACGGAGATCTGGATGCTGCCTATTTGGGGTCATTTGGGCACTTGGGGTTTAAACTCGGTTCCAGCACCACTAGCTGCTTGCAATATGAATTCAGTCAGTACCTCATGCCTCCATGTTGTATGAACAGGTGAAGAATAGCACACACTTGCTATGGACTTGGCATCGAAACCAAGACAAATACGAAGACGAAGTGGTGGGTGATCAAATTTACATAGTGCGCCAACCTGACATTTGTAGAAACCAGAACCTGAAACGTAGAGAGAAATCTACTTATGATCAGTGATCCTACCTCGGGAAGGGATCCC
Organism: Antitrichia curtipendula; assembly: GCA_951230915.1. Classification (NCBI taxonomy): domain Eukaryota; kingdom Viridiplantae; phylum Streptophyta; class Bryopsida; order Hypnales; family Leucodontaceae; genus Antitrichia; species Antitrichia curtipendula. The sequence continues at coordinate 14,814,935 of OX579633.1, forward strand.
AGTCGTATGCAATGGTGTAGGTAGTTATCACATGCAACCTGATTCAGGCGGCTTGTTATTATTTTGTGGGATTAGACTTCTCAATTGAACTTAGTAGTGGTTGTTGAAGGTTTGAAGGTTCGGTTGAGAGCCAGGAACTGGATCACTGTATAGTAATGATTTCGTTTCATGTATTTGCACTGTGTGTTGTTGAAGGCCACGCTCTTTTTGGAAGATGTAGTCAACATGTGAATATTGAGTTACTTTTACAATTGCCAACTTGGCATGAACCAAAACACCTAACAGAGTAACAGTGTTGGTAAATAGTTTTTTTGGTTCACATTACGGCACCTAAAATCCTCCAAATAAATATTCGAGCATGTTTTTTTATTTTGGAAGTGTCTTAGTTTTTGTTGGAGTCAATGAGGGCTTCTAAATTCTCTTTGCATGCATTTTTTTGACCTCATATGAAGAAACTATGAATTTCAAAGTTTTGAAAATAGTTGTATCCAATTACTAGTAGATTTTAGGCTAAAATTTGATTATTCAAAGTTGTGGTACTCCCATAGTTTTTCATTAAAACCCATAGATTTATTTTTAGACAAAGGGAATATAAGTTTTTTAGCTCCCACAAAAAATGCTTCAAACAGAATTCAAAAACAAGAATCTCTTGGAAAAACTAAGCAACTTTGGAATTATCCAAGTGCAGATTCCTCATCTCCAAACAATCTACATGTGTAATATTGGATCAAATATGCTAAAAAATGCAACCATTGTTTTTTCATTTATTTTTATTGGAATAACTCCAATGTTGGTAGGCTCTACATTATGTTGTTTTTTAAATTTGATAGTTATTATACAATTTCTAGTAATTTTCAACAAATTTATTGTAAAACATGACTAAATAATCACATTTAAGTAATTTGTGCTTCAATATCTGATTAAGAGTATACTCTACTCTGTATCATTTATAGATAAACCTATGGATTGGATTTCAAAAGTTTGTAATTTATTATTAAATTTTTTTGATATATCATGTCTTACATTATGTCAACAAACCTATTGATCGCTTCTTTAAGATAGTCACTAAGCAAAAACTATTGATCAACTTTGAGTTGTCCATTTATCTCATATCATTTTAGTCTTGTATCGGACAGCATACCAACAATTTGACCAATTTCAGGCGAAAAACATCACTTATTGATGAAGGAAAGCTCTCTTTTTTCTTTTTTCTTTTTGACACAGATGAAAGAGATTTCATTGCAAGAGTAAAAGATCGTACAACCAGTGAAAGCTCCATCATAGATTCAGGGGCATTGATAATGATAAGTCTGCTGAACACCGTAAGTCTTGAGCAGACTGACTGACAAGGCATTCACTTTCCTGCCCAGTTTGACTGCAAAACATCCAACTCTTCAGTGATTGAAGTTGATGAACCCGCGTTAACTTACAGCCAACCACTAGGTACGTTACTTCTTCTCATCTACACCCAACCACCCCCCAAAAGCATCCCACAACTGCAAATGAATCCTCCAGCTGAATTTTCAGTGTTTGTACTTTTTATGTGCATTTATGGAAAATGGTGACACCGTTTAAAAGTAGGCGACTTATTCCACTTCAAAATAGGGAGTAAATTTACACTTTGGAGCCTATGCATACCTGTATTAGAGATCGATCACGTACAAATTATACTGTACTGCACCTATATAAAATAAGGGAGGTTACCCTTGTTTCCCTTAAGAGAATACCACAAGTTTCCCAGACGATTTTGCTCTAGGAATGGAAGAATCAGAGAAAAGGAGCAACAGGGAAATTAAGTCACTGACACAAATCTTCTCAGTTGGCAACGCTGTAAACCGGAAATGGCAATCCAGGAACCAGATCTAACCTCCCGAGTCTGCGATAGACACTACGAGGACAGGAAGTCTGTAGCTGTTGCAACAGATCATCAGTAGTTTTGCAACGGTTTGTAGCGGTTTTGTACTTTTCTTAAAAACTTATGCTCTATATATAATTGCGAACCATTGCAAAAGTGCTGCAAACTTACTGCAAAAAATCTTGGGCACGGAAGCAATGCATATCAAATGGTTGCAAATACATTGCAGAGTGGTACACTAAACCGTACCAAAAATAACGTTATAATTGATTTCTGACCGTCATTACAAAACCACTAACGTCAATTTCGTTAAATTGGAAATATTCCACAAGTCCAAAACCAAAATTGTGACTTCTATCTTCACCAAGGTCTAACTTCAGGCCACAAACTACGACGACGGGGTTGAGGTCATGCACAGCGCCATAGTAACGAAATTGACGTGCTACAAAATTCTTTGCAGTATCAGTCTTCCTTACTAATGAGAAATCCTTTCTCCCAACACTAGAGCAAAAATGGTTACAGCCCACTTATCAACGTACGTTACAAAATATACAAAACATACGGAACCAAAAACTCAAAAAAACTCAACACAAACACGCATAGTTAAGCGCTCAGATTACATACTTAGTCCATATTAGATAATAGAATAAACAGAGCTTTATACCACTGGAGCATTTTTGCCATGTTGCAGCTACTTCACGGCACATACATCCTTCAAAATCACTCCGATTCTATACGAGATTGACCCTCTCACAACACCTAGCTGAACTATCTACTACTACTGCCCCCCTCCAATTCTTCCTACAATTGAAAGAGTATGAAGTTTAGGATTCTCAAACAATGGTTTCTGACGGGCATTGAAGTTAAAACCACAACAAAAACTTTCGCAATATCGATCAGCCTTCCTTCCTAGTGAGAATTCCTTTCTCCGAACACTCCAACAAATGGTTAGAGCCCGGTCACGTAAAAACGCAAGAACGCAAAAAATCAACAAAAACTTCCTGATGCTCAAGCACACAAGTTACACAGTCCGTTTAGAATCAGATCGAACAAAACAGAGTTCAATACCACTGAAGCTTTTATTCCATGTTGCAGTTGCTTCACGGCACATAAATCCTTCAAAATTCACTCCGATTTTATTCTATTTTCACTCTGTCGCAACACCAGAAATATCTATCTAGTACCAGTACCACCCCCTCCAACTCTTCCAACAATTGAAAGAGCTTGACGATGCTTGCAACTGGAGGACGCTTAAACAATGACACCGGGAAGGATATCCGCCCACAAGACGAGCAAAACATAGTTCGCTCCCTTGCCATAGTACAGCCCATCGTCTTGGGTCTTCCAGAAGCATCCGTCGGTGCAAGTCATCTCGGGGAAATCCGAGAATCCCGACTTCAAATACTCCCAGATCTTGTACGCCTTTGGCGTCTTCAAAACTTCAAGCACTATGGAGGTGAAGGTGCAGGTGAGATCGGAATCTTGGAGAGTGCTGGTGACGGACATGAGGAAGGTGCCGCCCGGGATGAGGGTCTGCAGGCCAAAGTCTTTGCCCAGAGTCGTCTTGCACTGCATATTCAAGTCGCCTGTGCAGGAGTTCAGCACCGTTTGTTGGACACTTAAGTCAGCTGTCGCAGTGGTTGCGAGCACCAGGAGCACGAGGGCTGCTACTGCTACTATCGCCTGAGACGTCATGGTCGGTAGATATCTACAGATATCCTGCACACAACACACGTACACGGTAACATTTAGTTTAGAATTGGTTTAATTGCACCCGTGTCCAAGACAGGCGATGGTGCAACACTCAGTTTGAACAGTCTGTGAGAACGCATGCAAATTTGGATGCTAGATGTTGGGTTTACTAAATAGATAGATAGCTTGAATTTTGGGCTGGTAAACTGTATGCGAAGGGGAAACTTCGAAGGCGACTTAGGTAACTAGAGATCAGAGCGACGCGGCATGGAGCACTGGTCATTCTAAAGATGTAACTAAATTTGGGAAAGACAGTGAGTTCCAATTCATGCACTTGGATTTATTAAAAGCTTCCGAACTCTGAAACTGCTACAGTGAGGCTGTACTTTGAGCGCAATTCAGGTACCGAAGTATAGCCCTATCCAGAGACAGAAACTAACCAAAAGTTGAATTGACCGAAGTTGAATGAATGGATCGGATTAGAGACCTTTCCAACACACGCTTGGACATTAATCGATTCAAAATTTGAATCAGCTAGAGCCGACCGACATGCATTGGGATACTACATGTTGTATTGTTTACAATAATTCCAGACAACAAAACTGCGGCAGGCTAGGGAGGTCCCAGCTTCATTTGGCGCAATTGAGAGACCGCAGCACCAAACTGGGAGCCCCTTCCAAGCTAGACAGTCAAATTTGAAAGACACAAGCACAGACAGAGCAATGCAATGCATTGGCACGAGATTAAAAAAATCGATCGCTCACCTTCCGGTCGGACGTACAATGCTTGACGCAGGATCGATCAACAAAGGATTTGAGCTAGTGCAGTGCAGGAACTTGTCAATTTGCACAATCGCACAGCACCAGGTCCAGAGATTGAACGCTTCAATTCACAGTTTGAGCTAGCTAGAAGTACTAAGAGTCGGTGTAACTTCGTTTGCAGCCTCAGTTGCAGCTCCTGGTAGAAGATGACAGTACGTGAGAGTTAGATCAGAGCTGGACGGAAATCGAACTCACGGCGGTGGACTGGTGACTGAATGGACGAAATGGACTGTCTATATACTCATAACGGAGAGGGGCTCTGACTTGTTCGGTGGGCCTGCCTCTGTGATCAGTTGACTTTAGGCTTCGCCTGACGAGGATGGTGTCTAGTGGGAGTGGCATTTCAAAGATTTCAGAGATTTCGGAGATTTCGAAGATTTCAGAGATTTAGGTGGCGGTGGACTTTGGGGTCGCTTGTGCCTTTAAGGATTGGTTGTTTGTCAGATAAGCTTGTGGAGTATTGTGTCTTAGTATTGACTTTCAAGCCTTCTGGCAGAGAGACGGCTGAAGTCAAAGACTAATGCAGAACGTTATGACTTACTCTACCAGTCGACGGTTGTTGGTATTACAACTAAACATTTTCAAGGACATGACAGGTCGGGCGGCTACTCTGCTTCTTCAGTGTCGGTGTTGTAAAACTGAGTGTGTCAAGCGCAGTTCTATGATGGGTTTATCTGGGTTGTGCGTTGACTGTAGAATTTATTTTTTTGGAAACAAATGAAACGAAATTTCGTTGCAAAAACAGGCGCAATACAAACCTGCCAGCCACAGGTGGCCTGGCAAGAAAGACTGTACTACAAGACCAACGACAGAAGGGAGGAAGGAAGGAGCTGGTGCCCAGCAGGGTTGACTTCAGGGGTAGAATTGGATACATATGAAGATGCTTACTCGTGTAAACTTTCTATGTTTACACAGGTTCAGTGTAAAATTTCCTCCACTTGATGGCTGTGTAGGTCGCCCCCCTTCCTCAATAAAGGTGATAATATTGCAAACTATTTTACTGGACTCAAGGTATAAACATCAGTTTCGTTAAATTGGCGATGTTCCATTACTTTGGCGCAGTGTAGGACGTGCAGCCTGAACACATAATCTTTACCTGTTGTTGTAGTTTGTGGCCTGAAACTGGACCTCTGTGAAGATATATGTCACATGGAATATTGTCAATTTAACGAAATTGACGTTTGTAATATTGCTAGGTATCCTGCAAGGCATTGTGGTATTTTAAATTTTTTATACAAATGAAAGTAGGTTTCATTGCAAATAAACCAATATAAGTTTACAGAGAATGATCTTTCACTGGACCGGAAGACCGGAACTGAGGTTTTCTCTTGGGGTTTTCGCAGCTTATACATACCAAACGACGGATTCAGTGTATAAGCTGTCAGTCCTTGGTTTTAGAAGATTCATACCAAACGACGGATCCCAGGTAATTGGCTTCGCATGTATCCCCAACTGCACAAGTGCACATCATCCGAGTCATCGGACCGAAGGTTGAGTACCTGTTGGGTTTAACAAAGATCGGAGTTGACCTTCAGTTATTTAATTAATACCTGAAATGGAAATAAAGTCAACAGCTCTAGGGCAAGGGGGGATTAGAGCAACCCAACAACTACAAGCACCACTGTCAAGGTTCTGCACCATTGATCTTCTAAGATCAATGGTGCAGAACCTTGACAGCGGTGCTTCCCCGTGTAGTTGTGGGGCTGGTCTTAGGAAGTACATCTTAGTAAAGTCCATTCGCCTTACCAGGTATTATTCTGGTAAGGCGAATGGAATCAAACCTCATTAAGGGAGTCAATGCTGCAGTCTTAATTTAGAAAGTCAGGGAGTAGCATAGTAAAATGAGATGATTCAGCAGGAAATTAGTTGGATACTTAGGACATTCCCACGGCCATAACATTGTTAACCAGCCAAACCTAGGTGGAGGTATAATGCCCTCTGATATTGAGGGAATTTAGTTATGAAGCCTCTCATTGGCTTGGCAAAAGCGCTTGCTTGTTAGGTTGTCAATACGGACTCATCTCCAGGCCCATCTCCTCCCCAATGTCAATTTGTGCAACCGGGGGTTGTCAATTTTAGAAACTTTCAACACTAGGGGTTTTCCTTCATGTGGAAGCAAAAGGGCCCCCTCAAGCTTGGTTAACAATGTTATGGTAGGTTCTCTAAGCGAAGGCACCATTCATATAATCTTGGAGGTTTGGCATGTTTTATTAAAGAGCCCATTTTTATTGAAGGGTTAGGGCCTACTGGAGAGACTCACCAAGTGGTCAAATATCCACTCATAATTACTACTCTCACTGTCCTACTAAAAAACTCCCAAAACCTTCTCCATGAGGGATTAATTATATTTTTAGTCTTTGTGCCAGTGATAAATATATTCAAGAATTAGTAACCCATCTCTTAGATTTATGCAAAATCTTCAACTTAGGCTGTTAGGCATCGTCTTTCAAGTATCCAAAATCTATGTGAAAAGTATCATATTTGAGCATTCTTTGTGAATGCTGCCAACTTGCCATTTCTAATGATTTAAAGGTTGGTGGCAACAATGGGCTTGTAGAAATATATGCTCCCAAATTAAATACCTCAACTAGAAAACTTGGTCCTTTCATAAACAAATCTGCACAGCGCCCAAGTGGTTATCAAATCCATTGTCAACGCAATTATTTGTAGAATCAGTAAGTACAAAGTGCCTCATATGGGCAAGGCAAAGCTTACTAGGAGAGGAATGCTCCTTGATTTCTTGCAACAGATTCCTACAAAGTTGTTGAATACAATTAACGCTTACTCAATGGTCGAAATCAATAAACTGAGGTTTTTAGTAGGACAAAAATTGTGCTTGATTTGGAGGTTTTAAGTGAGACAGAGGGAGTATTTTATTATTTTGAAAAGAATCTTTTCAGCTTTTGAAGGAAAACTTTTAAAAATATGGGGTCAAAAGTATTTTTAAACACTTGAATTAAACCTTGTTGTAGTCAACACAATCTACATGATGTTTTTGTTTTTTGTAACATAAAAACATCAAATTTGCATTGAAATTGATGTTTTTATATTATAGGAAAAAAAATATTATGTAGATTGTGTTGACTAAAACAAGGTTTTATTCTAGTGAAATAACTTACCAAGCTAGATTAAAGAGTCTCTATTTGCCCATGCCTTCTTTACTTTTTGAAGTGGTTGGTCGTCTTTTTTCACTTGGCATGCGTGCTATGGAACAATTTCTTAGCCACAGCCCATTGGGGTCCAGTAGCACCTTGTCATTGGAATGCTCTAAGTTATTTGCAAAATGTTTTTTTTCCATGGTCATTTATAACATTAGTCTTGAACCCCCCAAAGAATCAACATTCACTGTGGATTATAAATGTTTCCAAAAACATTTTGCTAGAGCTACAAGAAATGGATGAAGTACATCCAAGTATGTTGAAAAAGCAATTTTTTGTCTATTTTTCAATAATGCAACTAGCATGGTCAATTGATGCTTCATGGTTATTGTGCAAGGTTGTATATGAGTTTATGTAGGGGTGCAAAAGAAATGAAAATTTGCATAAGTAAAGATTTGGTGTTTAGATTCTATTCTTTTCATAAGCTATTTTACAAAAATATTTCAAAATCTACATTTGTCTCCCTGCCTTGAACTCTTAGTGGTTAAAGGTAGGGCAAGATTTTGACAAATTCACTTGTTGACCTTTTTCAAATGGGGGGTAAAGCTAGATTTTCTCTTAATTCAATGATGCTCAATGATGCATGAAATATTGTGCACTGGTTGAATATTGTGTATTGACTTCAATTAATGGGTACAAGTCACTGAAAAAACTTGTCACAAAACCTGTCACAATAGTGCAAAAAGTAGGAATGAACAAACATGCGACAAAAAGGTGGGAAAAAAAAAGAAAAAAAAAGAAGGGCTAATCCCCAATTATTCTTTAGTAATATCCTTGTAAATTAAGTTGAAGGTGCCTTGCATTTTAAGATCAATGGTTTGCATGTGAAGGTCAGTGAAGGCAACATCTTCTAAGCTTCAGTAGGGATTAGGTTCCTATGTAATACGTTGATTGATTTTATGTTGAATTTGGCAAAGAATGAGTTTAGCCTAATATTTTGCTATCATTTTCCTCTCTGGTGTGGTCTTGAATGTAGGCTTTGGAGTCTCCTCATGGGTTGTTGCAAGCTTGGCCGTTTTCCATTCCTGATACTCATTTGCAAGAAAGTGGTCTATTGTGGCTCTCTCCTTTTATGCCCTTGCATTTGTCGGTGCTAGAGTAGTGCCTTCCAAGAGATAGGATTGTTCAATGTTGTTGATACCATGATCTCTCATTGATCTATGGGAGACTAGTGGCAAATAACATATGATTGGAATTTGCTGGGTGGTGATCTACATCGTAGATCTTGATGCCAAGTCATGTGGAAGGAATTCCGGACTAGGTATGAAATTCCAAACCATAGAATCTTGTATAGAGCAAAATGCTAAGGAAGAGGTCCATGTAGACTTTAAAATAGTGATTCTATGAAGCGTTGTATGTAGTGTCTTCTATATCCCTCTCCATTTTGCCACACCAATTTGAATAACTATTCTTCATGCGTTGTGTAATGTTGTATCAAGGTGGAAGGGTTTGTTCCTCATGACCTTGTTGCATTTTTGGTACCATATGGTTTGAAGGATTATGTAGCTTAATATATTCCACATGGTCTCCTTTGTGACCTTGTATGAATTGTTGAATCTATTGATAGTTAGATCAATACTTGTAAGGGTTGTACCTTCAAGTATGTCGGTTGGCATGTAGTAGAGTTGAGGTAGGTTGTGTGTCCATCTGAGCTGATTGAATTGTTCCCACAGCCTTTTCACCTCTTTACAATCTATGAAAGCATATCGGGCAGTTTCTATAGGAGTCGTTACACAAAGCTTGTAGGAGCCATTGATATCCATCTTCATTAGCCAACTACCTAATGGTGGTCCCGTAGTAAAGAGAAGCCACATAAATGTTTTAATTCTCCATGGAAGCCATGGTGCCACATGCATTTGTAAATATTCTTCTTTTCTTGCATCAAATGGCCCTACTCTTGGAGTCTCCTCTCGTACCTAGTAGGTTTGATGTATTTTTATATATTATGTCTACATCCTTGTTTGGCCTTATAGGTAAACAAGTGTGTATGGGATTGTTCCCCTACTAGTTTCCATTACCATTTGTCAGGGTCCCAGTTAAGGTCCTTAATTCTGCAAGGTTGGTGGTCATATTGAAGTGGTGGGGGCCAGTGGTTGCGGAGGATTATAACTGATTAGTTGGTTGTGGTCCTTGTGTAGCACTCATATTGGTTGGAGTTCGGCTGTAATGAGTTCCAATGGTCTAGTCCTTTACTTTTCTATTGTTGTATTGAGCTCTCGCAAGCAACATCTACTTGTTGTTATTTCGCCATCATATGAACTGACAATTTAGTATATGAGTGTTGGATAGAACTCATCTGTATGCGTAATTTAGTGTCCCTCTATTGGTATGATGGTGTGATTGGATTTCTTGGGAAAATTATTTAGTAGCTCCACTTTGAATTCATTCGTTTTCTAAGATTGTGTGGCCTAAAATAGATCCATTGCAAGCCGCCAATTGTCATCATCTATACTCCATTTGTCTTTAGCTGCCTAATTGAAAACCATGTTGCTCTTTTTTAATCCCAATGGTTGTCTATTGCCGTTCGTAATCTATGGGTTGCGGAAGAACGATTGTCTCAATATTTCTTGCATAATATGTGGCTCTACTTGCAAGATCTTTGTGCGCTCATTCCACCACAATCGCAACACAACTCTCTATAGTGTGGACCTTGCTTTCTTGTGTTGATTATTGAAAGGAGCCAGTTACAATTTGGTGGCCACTAATCAAACCCTATTGACCTGAAAGTGTTGATGCAATATTGCAGTAGCATGCCATGCCCCTCTTCCCTCTAGCATTTGTGCCAAGGGATTGATGATTTTTAGACTGCCTTGTGAGAGTGGCACTAAGGTAGTATTCCATGGCATTCTAGCTCTGGTTTGTCCTTTCTTGCATCCTGACCAGAGGGAATTTTAAATAAGCTCATGTGAGATTTTGAGTATCTTGTGTCAAATATCTGCCATGGAAGCTAGATACCAAAGCAATGTCAATTTTATCTAGTTAGCTGTTAATAATCTCCCTGCTTGTAATAAGACTTTGATATTCTAATATATTAATGCTTCCCTAACAAGGATAAAGATTTTTTTGTTGCGCATAGCTTGTGGCACCTGAAATCCCATGGGCACGCCTAGGTACCTGCAATTTTCATCCTAGTAGAGCTAATTGATTCCAATTGTTTTGTCATAGGTCCATAATTGCGCATGTGTGGACGCCTAGATCAAATAAGTTTTTGGCTAGTTGTGAATTCCCAATTTGTCATTTGGGACTCGTAGAATTATTTTTTTGGAAATTTTCAATTTAAAGTTGATAAAAGTATACAAAAAGCCATAAAAAGAGTGTAGAATCAAAATAGGGTTGTGTCATACCCATTATAGTATTTGATCTAGATTTGTGTTTAGACTTAGAATCCCACCAAATCTGGCCCAAAAATAGGGTAGAAAGAACAAAACGGTTAGATTTGGAGGATTTGAATCACATAGCCTCAAAAGGGCTAAATCCCACCATGAATGTAGCAATTCATGGCTAAGTCGGTCCGAGGGATCCACAACGAGGCCACTAGGTCGGGTCCTAGAGCTAGGTTTAGAATTCCCCATCAGATCAACAAATTCCCAAAACCTCAATTGTTAGCATGTAGGAGCCACTGACGCAAGATCGGGCCCGTGGAGGAATCTACAGCCCAAAGATGGTGTTCTAGGATAAATCCCATGCCAGGAGTCCAACGACAAAATCGATTCACCAAGATTCCTCTATCTGCAAAAGATTCTCGCATCGTCGCTAATTCAAGGAGATGGTCAGTTTCATCTCCACTGACCAATCGTGCTAAGTATGGAAACCGACTTGCACGTCTTTCATGCAACTCCCTGAGAGGTCACGTAGAAATTCCCGTCATCTTCCAACTTGCAGAAGAACCTTTTTCGGATGGTCAACCCTTCTAACCTCCAACGGGAATTTCATGGAAATTATCCAGGTTACAATAAAATCTCACTAAAAATTAGACTAGCTTTTTTATTTTAATAATGCGCTCCGCGAAGTTTCACGACATTTTGATAGCAGCAAGTACCCAAACCGGCGAGATTCCTCGGGAATTAACCACGTGGCGGGGTCCCCGCCGCGTTAATCGGCATTCCAGGACCATACGATGGCGAAACAAAGTCAACCAAGAGTCCTTTCCAACTCTCTTGCACCTACCGGAGACCCTAGGCTATTTACATTTCTCAAAATGGGAGACCCCCAAGATCTAGGATTTTACCACGATTTGGTTCTTAAACTAAACTAGCCTACGATGGGTTTTTGGCCTTAGTACGGGGGATTGCAAGATCCTGGACTAAACACGGCAATCTGGAGCCAATGGCGCAATCCGTTTGACGATTGGAGTTAATCTCCAAAAGTTAGGATGTTGGTCCAGCGTAGATGGTAGAAGTAGATTTTTAGGGATTAGGATGAAAATCTTTGAGGATGAGGATGAAAATCCAAGTTGATATGGTTACCTTAGAACTCTAGAGGGAGGGGTGAGTCCTTGGAAACCTATTTGAGGTCCCCATTTTCTCTCTAGAACACCTCCAATTCTTGTTCTGGGTCCATGGGTCCGTGGGTCCAAGTTATTTTGGATATTTTGGCATTTGAAGCCAAAAACCTCTACGGTGTTTTTGGAGCACTTTTGGCTCCATTGTTGCTTATTCTCAAGCTTTGAAGGCCCTTGGGGTCCTTCTACTTTGCTTTACATATTCTTTGGTGTAGTTTTTGGTACCTTGTTGTAATTGGGGAGCCCCTCTCTCTCTCTCTTGTATATTTTGTGATCTAACGTGTGAGGTTTTAAGAGTCTTTGGTGTCTTGCACTAACCCTAGAGCAACCCCCCATCGTACCTTGGCGATGCCGCTTTGGGGGGCCTTTAGCATGTGAAGTTGTGTGTCTCTAAGTGTCCTATCATGTTGGTTCTCCTTACTTACATGTTCCCATCCTCTTCTAAACATTCCCTTCGTTGTGTAGACCCCCCCTCGGAACGGTGAAGCTTTGACCTTGTCATATGTGTTTTGCTAAAGGTGTTTTTTCTACCCTCTTCAAAAATCCTCTTTGTTGTGTGGACCCTCCTCAGGGACGGCAAACCTTTGAACTAGTGACAACGTCAAGTCCTATAGTGTGTGTTAAAACAGTCCTAGACGGCGGAGCTTTGAAACACTAGAGTGTTGCAAGTCCTAAAGTTGGTGTTGAACTTCTATAACCCTTAGTTCCAAAGTCTAGTTTCCAAGACCTTCTTGAAAAAATCCAAAGTTTAGCTTCCAAGACAATTAGTTTAGCAAGTCATTTCACCCTAGTTGTATACGTCCGTTTTTCTCGTGTTGTCCCTCAAGCCTTAGCAACCTAGCCTACCCAAGTCTATACGTCCGTGTTTTTTTTGTATTCTAAGATAGAAAATTCTCTAGTCCAGTCCCAAGCCCAAAATCAAGAATTCCAAATCTAAAATAAAGAAGAAAGGAGACCAACCAGACCCCCCCAAAATCAGTCAAGTGGGGGTCAGGGCTTAGTCCAGTCGGGGCCTTGCCTAGTCCGTAGTGGGGGTCGGGGTCTGTCCAGTCGGGGGGTTCAGCAGTTCGAGAGAGGGGTCTGTCCAGTCGGGGAGGGGGGTCAGTAGTCCAAGAGCTCAGGGTTCAGCAGTTTGGGAGTCGGTTGAATCAGCAGTCCAAGGGCTCGGGGTTCAGTCCAGAGGATCTCGGGGTGCTTGGGTTTTTTTTTGTTTTTTAGGGGGTTTCTAGGTTCAAGGTTCTAAAAACTAAAACTAGGGGCCAAAAGTTACTTGGGAAAAACATGACCACAAAAATACAAGAGGGGAAGGAAAAAGGAGGAGGAAAAAAAGAGCGGAGCACCACCGTACCTGCACACAAGAAAAACTCACTCTTACCAACAAAAAAGTCCGCTCTACACACAATGGAGGAGGATTAGAGGAAAATAAGATGAAATAGGAGAAGAAGTGGAAGAGACGATAAATAGTGACCTAGGCCTAGGATTAGGAAGACTTAGGGAAGGAGATCTTGAGAATTCGTAGTGACCATTAGAAGGTGGATTAGGATGACACAAAGATAAATTGTGTAAGAGGGTAGGAGGGACATTAAAACCTCCTTGGAGTTGAAGTCTATAGTTGTAAGACACCCATAAAAACTTAGGTGGAATAGTGTTAGTGTAGAAGAAGAGAGGGAGAAAGAGAAGGAAAGAAGGAGTTTAGATCGCACAGGTGTACTAATTTTCTAAAATAAGCGGTGAGCTTGGGAGAGATTCAAACAAAAGCAAAGACCACCATGGAGCATGAGGATGTGCACACGGACGTGGACGAACTTATCTCTGACACCGGCAGTGAAAAGGTGAGTTTTTGAATTAATCCTTGGTGTTTTTCTCTAAATAGTATTGATTTTCTTAATTAATCCTTTCTGCACGATTAGCAAGCCGTGATTAGTGCAAGTAAGAGTTAGATCCGAAAGTTGCTAGATTAGGGATAGAGGTTTCCAAAAACATACTACACTTAGGATTTGGCTTTGAGTCGACCGTGTTAGGATAAATTAAGTAGTAGGGGATAAATGGAGGAATTGAATTAAAATTTCATCCAAAAAGAACCATGGACGGAAATTAGGGATTTAGATTAGAAGGAGAATCTAGGATTTAAACTAGGGATTAATTAGAAGTTAAAAATCTAGAGTTAACTTTGGAAAGTAAACTGGTTAGAGTTAATTTGGAAGCGTAATCTAGGAGTCAAATTCTCTAGTCAAATCTAAGAGTTAGGTTAGAAATGGTAAAGATTTAGAATTAAAAGTCAAAAATTAGCATTAAATTTAGAAGTTAAATTTTAGAGTCAATTGAGAAGCAAAAAGTTAGAGTAAAATCAACACTCAAAGTAGAAGTAAAAATTAGAGTAGAAGTTAAATTGTAGAGTTAATTCTAGAAGTAAAAACCAGGGTAAAAATTCAAAAGATAGAGTTAAACTCCGAGGGTAAATTCTAGAGTTAATTTAGGAGTAAAAAACGAGAGTAAAGGTCAAAACATGGAGTCAAATTTGGAAGTTAAATTTTAGAGTTAATACTAGGGAGTAGAAATCTAGAGGTACATTTAGAGGTTGAAAATTAGAGTAAAAGTTGAACTTTAGGATTAGTCTTTAAAAGTAGAACTTCCAAGTGGAGTGTCAAAACACAAAAGATAGTCTTAGGGGTTCATGGAAGGAATATAAGGGTTCCCCTTTCACGTAGTTAGGGACATTAGAAATAACGCCAACTACCCAGTCAATCCTAGATATAGGATAGATAGTAGGAAGTTAGAATTCACTATTACCCTTGATCATTGCAGTTAGCCTGTGAATTACCACATGCATTTCTAGTTATTTTTGTTGTCCATCCACGACACTTAAAAAATGTTAGCAAAAAAAATCCATTGCTTGGAAGGCACAGTCGACCGCGCTCACGACACCCCCATATATTAAAAAAGTGGATAAAAGCATAGAACTTGGTCGGTGTTCGCTTTATTACCAAGGGTGGGTAATCTAACGCTCACACTAGTTTAGTTTTCTCTTGGAGGCCTCACAATATAAGTTGAGTATCTGCATGGCATTGTTTAAATTGCCTTGTGTACTAAATAAATAAAGGGCTATACCATCCGCAAATAGAATATTAAGATTGGTACTCTTGTCGAGAAGCTTAAGGCTCTAAACGCCATGAGTGAGGTCTTGTAATATATAGCCAAGCACATTGGCTATTAATAGATATAAATAGGGTGTCAGTGGACACCCTTGCTGCACAGCCCTCCCTAAAATGAAATTGTGAATGATGGACTTGCTTTGCCATTTACCACAACTATAGATTCTAAGTCCGTATAAAGCAAAGTCGTCCACCATATAAAAATCTCATTGAAACCCATCTTTTATATGACTACCTATAGGAAAGTTCAGTTTACCCTATCAAAGGTTTTTTCATAGTCCAATAACATTAGGACTAACTCTTGTTGCAACTCAATAGCCCACTCTATGGATTCCTCCGTTGTGAAAATATTATTGAAGATGCTCTGCCTTGAAACACATTATGTTTGCGATGGACATATGAGGTTGGGGAGCATTGATTTGAGCCTAGATGTTATTACCTTGGCTTATATTTTGTATGTTGAATTGAGTAGGGTGATTGACCTATAATTGGAAATAAGGCTGAAGTTGCTAATCTTAGGTATCATGATAATTTTTCCTTTTTCATGCTAGGCTGAAGCTATCATATGTCCTTCATTTCTTGGGCAAGTGCTACAAGTGCCGGATTGGTCCAATTGGTGAATTCCTAAAAGAACTCCATGGATAAATATCCGTCACTAGTGCCTTATGTGTAGGGAGTTGTTTTGTTGCCTTTTGGACTTCTTCTAGCTTAATGTCTTAGATGATTTGGTGTTTCTATTCATTCATGACTATAGCCGGAATGTTGACGAGGCACCTTTCCTTTGCTATCAGGTTGGCATTGACTTCTCATCCACATTGTATAAGTTGGTTTAGAAATCTATCATTGCCCTCCTAATTTTGTTTGGGTCCTTCGTTGTGACGCCATTGTAGAAATTTCTTTGATGTGGTTTCTAGCTTGATGCTTGGAGTAATTTCAAATAATTCTCTTGAACACATGTCACCTATTGTATTCCACTTAATGTCCATTTCAATCTTCCATTTGTCTTACTTCTCCATTTGCATTTGTTGTAGTATCTACTATATGAGGCTTAATGCTTGTTTGCAATATCCTTGCACTTGAGCTCATCACTGCATTGCATAGTACTTTTGATAGCCTCTTCTATGTGCTTGGACCACATGCCATCTAGTAATTCCCGAGACCCTTTTGTCCAAACTTCTCAAAGGTGTGCATGCTCATCTAGTGAGTGTAAGAGTAGTATGTAAAAAATTGCTTGGTTTTGGATTGTCTTATCACTTTGTTGACCTGATAATAAATTGGAGCATGATTTGAGATTTCCATAAGTGTGGACGAAGTGTTCCTGCCTAATGCTTGTAGCCCTTGTCTAGCATAAAATCTATTGAATTTTTATAATATTGATCAACCACTGCATCTTCATTGCCATGTAAAGTGCTTTCATTGCTTTATTGTGGACTTGAGGAAATTGTCAGAATTATATACGCCTATGTCCAAGCTATGTATTTAGAGTGAGTCATTGTCATGCCCGTGAACACCGTAGACCTGTCCACTTCTAGTTCAATGACATTCCAATCACCACCCTATAGCTAGTCTGCATGAGGAAGTCACAACATACTAATGTGCGCCACATTTGGGCCCGTGCCATTGGTTGGTTGTAACCATACAGATTGACTATTCCTATAGCTATTGTCAGAGAGAATCTAAAAGTAATATATTGCATTCTACTAATGATCAATACACCATACTTTTCTATGTATAGGACCAATATTTTGGAAACCAAACTTGGGGGGTGCACTTAGTTCTACTACAACAAACCACGTGTGAATAGGGTTGATAAATTTGAACGTTCCAAGGCAAATCACATCCAAAAATTGGAAGTCTGGACGTTTGAACGCAGGTAATGCAATAAGCGCAATGGTCACCACCCGTCAAACGGACCGACGGGCTAACGGGAGCAAGCGGGTGGTTTAGGTCAAATAGGGTTTTAGGCAGGGCCTTCTATTTCATTTTTAAAAGAATGTCAAATTTGTCATAAATATTATAGTGGATTATTGGTGTTCCAGATTTCAACATTCTCTAACATTAAACTCAAAGAGTAATTGCATGATTACAAATTATATTGTAATGTGAAGAAAAAATCATTACAAAAATTCTTTACTTTAAATTAACAAACTAAAAAGAATTTATTTTAAAAATTGAATAATTTAACTCAACTTATATTTATATGACTATAAGTTATAATGCTAATGTGAAATAAATAAATATAATTAAAATTTTCTTACTTTGAATTAATTTTAAAAAATAAATAAAAAATTTACTTTGAATTTGCTCCAACCTTTGAACAAGTGTTATGGGAGATGTTGTGATTTGTCACTAATGTCACTAACCCTCCAAGAATGCTTTATCGAAATGCTCTATTTGTGATGAATGTGATGGCATCAAATAGGTTGTCTGGTCCTTGCAAAAATATCGATTAATAGCAGGTGATATTGCCAACAAAAATATCAAAAATTTTGTCTGGTAAGTTGAGAGTGGCATCTTGCATTGAGTCGATGGTCTAGTATATGCTAATTTTGGTACGTAGGAAGTTTTTGTAGCGGTTCTCAGTTGTAGTTGCCCATTGCTTGATGGATTCAAGCATTGTATTGGATGCTAAAGTCAACAAGGTGGCTATGTTGGAAAAGATAGTGCGGAAAGCATTTGTGAGCTACTTGTACTTTGCCTTGTGTTGCTTGTAAGAAGCCATAAGTTACGGGAGTGATTGAAATTGAGGCCCTCATTCCAGTAAGAGTTGGATGAGTTATAAGTTCAGCGTTAAGTTCATCAAGAATGCTTGTTGGTAAAACCCAGATGCTACCTGTCTTGCATGGAGTAAAATCTTTGCAACTCAATCGTTCTAAAGCTTGGAATCGGATGTATCTAATGTAGAGGAAGTAAGCGTTGTTGGTTGCTTTATCAATTCCTGAGCAATACAGGTGTTGCGACAGCTAGTTGTTCTATACAGCCGGTACGCTCAATACTGGAGGACCGGAGTTTCGTAGGCCATATTTGTTTATTTTTGAGGCATGTTTGAGGATGTCGAGACTTTGGACATACAGCCTTGTTTATGCCTCATCAAGAGGAAAATCTGAAGAGTCCAGCTGTAATATAGGAATGAGTTGCTCATAGGCATCAAGAATAGTTGTCAAAGCATGTCCAGTGTTGGTTGGTAATAACGGAATGTGGTTTAGGGCTTATGCAATTGCTCCACATAGACCTTTGTGTTGGATGATTGACAAATCCATAGTTCTAACATTTAAAGCTAGTTTTGTGAAATCCGAGACCTCATTCAGAGTGAGAGGATCTATAAATTCACGGAATCGAGTGGCTGTAGTACACAAACATCAATTTGAGTCATCAAATAAATGAACAAAAAAAAAGTGTTTAAACATTGAAGACGGTTTGTATAACACCATAGATATATTTATGATATATGACCAGGCAAATACAACGTCCTCAAGGATGAGATAGAGATGATCAAATTGGAAAAAGATCAGTAAGTCACGAAAGATTTGCCTAAAATTAAGCCATTTCAGGGCACAATTGCAATATCTAAGTTTGACAAAATCCGTTTTTCTTCCGATGGAGGCACGCTGGACCTTGTGGCAATCGTAGCTGTCTGCAACAAGTACGCATCCTTCCTTTGTATCAAGAAAACTAAAGAGAGTTAAATATTATCCCAGTTCAGGATCCGCCCTTAGAAGGGAGCAGAGCACGGCTTGAGATTACTGTTGATTTGTTTTGCTAAAGACGGGGTATGTTTGATCTTGAAAAACTCGGATCTTCCTGAACTGGTGGGGGATGACTCCTGGCACCATTGGTTTCCTCCAAAGAATTGGAATCCACCCAGGCTTTTAAAATTTTGATTGTAGTTGCCGCACCCTCCGCTGGTTTTGCCACACTAGACGAAACCCGTGTTTTTCTGATGTCCATTTTTTGGACGTTAGAAAAAATACGGGTTTCTTCTAGTGGCTATAACCTTGACAACCGTTGTGGTTTGGGTAGGCTGGAGGTGTGTACTGCTGCACAATTGGTACTTCGGAAGTTGACACATACATGTTGAGCCGGTATCGTTTTTGTTTTAGCAGGGTTGGAGCAATATCAACAGAGAAGGAAGCAGGTTTAAACAACCTTTCTATCTTTTGTGCTCCACGAGCTTCATAGTGTTTTGAAAGGAGTCGTTAGAAAGGGTTAGTGGCAAATTCCAAAGCTGCTGTATCCATGAGCCTCCTAACTGCTACAAACGTGATTTGCATTTTTACGGCAAAACGAGCAGTACTCTTCATCCAAGTCAAGAAAGCTCTATACTTTGATGGAAGAGATGGATAAGTGCTATCGGGAAAGAATTTTCCTAAGTTATTGGTCATAAACCATATACTATAGTCAAATCACAGCATGTTACCTTTGCATCAAGCTTTAGCATTCTGGCTAAACTTACACCTAATGTAAGGACGTTGGTAGTTCCACAACTAAGACATGAACTTGGGGTTCCTAGGAGAGCAAGTAAGCACATCTAGTTTCATATGCACATTGATTGTTGTGGTGGTGCACTTATGGTGATTATATAATGCTATCGAGAAGGCATTGATCAACTCAATCAGTTTCTCGTGGAGACCTATGCAACTAAGAGCCTTCTCCTCATAGGCTTTCACCTCCTGATTAAATAAGTCCGTCCAAAGTTGCAACATGTGAACAATTATAGAGGCAAGGAGGTTGATGTTCGATAAGCACCAAGTGCAATGGACCCGAGCAGACAGTTGGGCTTCCACTGCAAGAGAAGGAAGAAATGGAATAGTAAAGTCTTTCCCGACTTCATCCGAAGTCGACATCTCCTTTTCAGATTGGGTCGTCAAGATGGAGTCAGATAGGTCTTCAATAGCAGCTTTATGAGTTGCAGCAATATTCAACTTGGACAACAGAGGATGGAGTGAGTTGGACGGCATGTTGGAACCAGATTGCAAGAGATCCACCGGTGGTGGAACATCTCCCCATTCCTCATGGGGGTTGACAACTCGAAGTGCACTCTCAACTCTTCTTATATTACTCGCAGCCTCTACAAATTCTACCTTGTCTCTCTCAAGAAGTTGTCCTAATGCGTGGTGTGCTTCTTGTAAATGTTCTAAACCCTTATCCTTATTAGCAATAGCAGCCACCATAATAGCTATCCAATGTGATAAATCAAGTGTGGTCAACAATAGAGGAGCATGCTCACCCTCTTCATCGCGATCAAGTAAAGCAACGTTGTTTGCTGCGTGAATGAAAGAGTAGATCTCTGGTTCGACAATAGTGGAAATTATTGATTGCACAGTAGGAGACAGGGCTGGCAAAGGATCATTATAGCCCAGGGCTACAAGGTCCTGGAACCAGCCGTTCTGTGATTCCTACAAGTAGTAAGAGGATTAGAATAACGGAATGCTAAATTTAATCATAGCAAATATTTAGGTCAAGTAAAGGTGAGGATAGGAGCTCACCACCCCTGTCTAGTTGGAATACAAAGAAGAGACTAAGACATAACATCCTTGAAACAAGGCCTCATTTTCCAAAACCTAACTATGTGGCCAAAAAAATCAAGGCATAATATAGAATAGTACTTAACATTCTCAACCAAAATCACCAAGTAAAAAGGTAGGTACAATATTTTCTAAACCACTCCTATGTTCCCAAATGCTAATTAGAAAACCATGTAAATGAGCTTGGACAAGATGTCCAAGTGTTAGAATAAACTTGCTCCAAGTACTCCCCAAAATGGGAAATTTTGACCTGAAGGCTTAGCCTCACCTGTACCCATCCCAATGCACACAACAAACCAATGTCATGTTAGTGAGGTTGTACAATGTGTCTTCAGCTGTAGCCAATTGTTATCTATGTCACAGGTCAACAAAAACCAAAAGAAGAGCACAAGAAATCACAAATTAGTGAGTTTAGCATGATCCTAATTGAACATAGTACAAAAGCCCAAAGACCTTTACCATTCCCGTGATGTGCAAGCTTGGGGAAGTTCCAAGGTTGCACCCAAGTAGAATTCACCACACCAAGAATCGACTGTCACAGTGAGAGAGAAAGACTTAGAAGCATGGAAGCTACTATATGCTCACTGATTTGAATTTTGGGAGGGAAAAGGCACAGAGATGGTCATAATGGGGAAGTTGCACCTACCAAAAGTAGTGGACATTAGCCAAATAAATATACACCCTTAGTGGGTGGGTGGATGGGCGGTATCCTCCTATTAAAAGGCTTATTAGACTAAAACACCAAATACTATTGGAAAAATCACAACATGTGGATGTACTAGGATTGTAAGATTTGTAGTTTATTTGAATAGCATCACATCCATATGGATGTGAGCCCATCCCAAAGAAATATTTAGCTATGATAGGCTATTAACTAATGGTGTGAAATCAAAAACACAAACACAAACATGGAAAATAGATCAAGAATTGAATCAAAGGTACTTCAAAATTAAAAATTGAAAATTTGAAAATTTACTATGGCCTCAAGAAGTAATTCATGTGGTTTTACCACAACAAAGGCTACATGAATAATGGATTGATTTTGCATTGCTTTGTTTGGGAGTAAACCATAGGATAATTTCAAAAAGATTTAATCGTAAGTGAATTGTTCTATGGCTAAAGAAGAAGGCGCATTTGATTTTTTTGATTTTTTTGAATTTTTTTCTTCAAAATTTGACAGCCTCTCAACCAAATTTTGAGTTCCCATTTTTGCTCGGCCCAAACTCACATCGAGAGCCCGTTGCCATGTAGGCATTTTTTGACATATTGTTGGTTTTGAGGTCAACGGACTGTGCCTCCTAGTGTGAAGGCTCGAGAGGCCAAATTCCAAGATTTCTGAAATTCCATTGGTTGTAATCGAAGGACTCTCAATCTTGTATTGTAGTGTGAAGTGGCCTCAAGGGAAAAAAGAGCTTAGTGCAAAAATAGGTGATCCCAAAAATTTTGTACATTATTAAGGGAGACAGAGAAATGAAGCACATATTACTGCAAATTTTCATTTTCATTTTTTGACTTGACATGAATAAGACATGATTTTTCAAAGAGTGACGTGGGTAGGTCTATGTTAATGCTCATAGGCTACAATTGTGATGAATTGAAGCATGCCTTTGAATGGAGTCAAAAAGTGCAGAAATTGATTCATTGAATGCTTACTATGTTCACGTGAGTGCTGAAATTTTACCACTTGAGGACCAAAAATGGAGACATACACATGTATAGCTTGAAATTAGTAAAGCCTGACAATTCGGAACTTCATTATAGTGCTCCTAGTAATTAAGAACTTAATTATGGTGTTGTTAGTAAACTGGATTGTAGGATTCCTTACGTAGTGTCAATTATAAACAAACACCACACATTACAATCCCCCTTTTCACGTCATCAATGTTCTAAAACAATGCACATAGGACCACTGTTGACCGTCACACATAATTTGCTCCAAATCAACAACCCTCTGCACTATTTACTACTCTTCTAAAAGGGTTGTTCTTATTGCCCGAACTATTTTCAAACCTCCTCCTATAGAATTGAACAAGGAGATGATATTCTTCCCACCCCACCGCTTGCAGCTGGTGGGTATGTATTTGTGTAAAAAATGAACAAAGAAAATAACAAGGAGATGATATATTGTATTTGTTGGATATTATCAAAAGCATTTATAAGTGTTTCTTGGGGGGGTAGGAATCAAATAGATATGTAGGTACAAAAGGGCTACTCGATCATTGCCAAGGAGTTCCTATGATTCTCCTCTAAAATTGTGTAAGTGGTTGCAAAATTGAATAGGGGTCTTCAAATCTTGGATTTATAAATATGTAAGGTTTTAAATCAATAATTGCCTCGATCCTTTTCAAATTTTGGCACATTTTTGCTTATATCTTTGTACAAAAATATCATTCATTGCAATTTTGTGAAATTGGTCATTAAGGAAGGTTGTCAAGATTTTCAACATTCAAGTATTACATTGGATGATTGAGAAGTTAGCTGAACTAAACAGTGTTTGCAAGCCCTCTATTCATTGTCCAAAGTATGGACTTTGCAGTGCTTCAGGGTTAAATGACCTCTGAATTCCAAAAATTGATCCTTCATTGTTGATTTCATTCACATCTTTACATCATCTAATACATCCTTATTCACTTGACTCATTACCTTGTTGGATTTCAAGACTTGAACTTAGACAAACTCATGAAGATGCCATCTTATAATCTTGTTGTAACAATCTACAACAAGTGACTTGGTACGGATCCATATTATGAATATAGAAATATAGAAATATTCCATATTGATTGCATATCCCACCATCTATTTGTAATTTCAAATAGAGGTGGTGGCTAGGATTAGAGTTAGGATTAAGATTGGGGGGAGGGGGAGGGGGGATATGTTTTGGGAGTTAAAATAAAATATTTAAATTGAATTTAACCAAAATATTTAATTTTTCACCTTTGCCTCATTATGCCTATCAACCTATGCATTCAAAAGACAAGTTACACTATACCCAAGCATTCATGCCATCTACAAACTATTGTGCATATTTGAAAGGATATATGTTGGATACGAGCTCTAATAAAGATGAGCTTCATCTAAGGGCAACTCAATGTTCTAGGGACCCCCAAAATTTTCTTTGGGCTGTGGGAAAACTTGCCAATACAATGTCTTTCAATACTCAAAATTTGTTGCTCAAAAGAAAATGAAGTTTTAGGGCCTACAAAGAGAAAGCTTGGTTTACTACATAGATCATCAAATGATTCACACTGTCTCGACAAAGTTAAGTACTCTCATTCTTGAGTTCCTACACTTTCAATAAGAGCCAAAACTGCATTTGAACATATATTGGAGATTTTTGTATATGACATTCATGTGGACACTTTCTTTCTCCAGGTGCATGAATCCATCTGTGATCCAAAGAAAGGATATATTGCAAGATGCAAAAAAGCGTCCCTAATTTATTATGCAATGCAATACATGGCTCTAAGAAGCGGTGTGGTGTAGTAATTTGTCTCTAAAAGCAAGAAAGGGACACTTGCTCCAACCTATTTGGACAACATGATCAACTTTTCTACTAAGTTGATAATTCAAAAATGGTTCTGATTTTACAACAATGACACTATATATTGTGCCTAGAGAACTTTAAGCGCAAATGGATTCATAGATGGCTTGACTTTAACCTTGCATAGTATATCTTGGATAGGACCCAGCTCTCAAAAGCAAAAATATTGTCCCTAGAAAATGCAAGATTCACACTAGAGACCAAAGAGAAAGAAATGTCTCCTTACTAACTATTTGGCCTATATAATGCTGAAGATGTGGACAAGTGCTTCAACAAAAGATCACTCTAACAAATAAGAGACTGCTAGAAAAGTGAATAGTCTTGTCTAAAAGGTCATCTTTGTACCTTATTCAAGGTTTGGTAGGATCATTATTCTCAAGTCTAAATTATTTTCCAAACAAAAGATGTATGAAATCACTCACTCTCATTAATCTCCTAGAAAGGCTATATTCATTAAAACGAGACGATTTGGAATCTCATTTTGTTCATGACCCTAAATTTAGTATGCAAGAGTCCATTAAATTGAGACAATTCAATAAATTGAGACATGAATATGCCAATAGACTTATTAATTTAAGCATGTACATGAAATTGCTTACCAATTTTGGAGTACGGACAATTTTTGAATAATGATTTTAAAATTTGAAATCTTACCACTTCAGAGTAAATATTGAACTTTAAGATCAAAGCAAACGCTTGTGGCATATGCTTAGGATTTAGGGTTTATAGAAGAATTCATCATACAATGTGGTAATGCATTTATTCTTACAAATCCATGGTGATGGACACAAAATATACAATTTACAAACTGAAAAATACACAATGCAATATATAAAGTAATAAAACAAATTTAAAATATATTATATTGCACACCGATTACAACATTGAATTCTAAAATACCAAGAAAAATAAATGAACATAATGGACTAAAACAATTTGTAGACTAAATCTACTTCTTTTTTCCAACCTCTTTCTTTATCTTTTTTTTTGTAAACATATTTAAGTAAACACCTCTACTACTACAAGTAGTTTAGTTATATTTTTTTTTCTTAAAATATAAGAAAATACACTACAAACTTCTAAGCACTTCCCTAAGCCTACAATCTATCCACCTTCACTCAGGAGATGCATTGTTGTCTTCTCCACACACATAAGCATCCACAGATGCCTTGATTATAGCTATTTGATTTTTGGGAATTTTGATTCTTGGATCAGAAGTCCCTGTTCTCACACGTGGCTTCCAAGCAGTCATGATACAATCCGTGTGCATCCAGCTCGGAGAAATTGCCTTATCCTCGCACCAAGAATTCCCTTGTTTTGTATCCCAACCTCCGTACGTATCCTCCATAACGTGTTGAAAAGATGTAGCCGTCCAATATTGTAGCTCAATTGAATTGACATGCCCTGGATCTGGATTAGGATTTGTAAGTGCACGAGCAAGCCAAAATGGGCAAAGGTCACCATCAGCAGGTGGCACTGCAACAAAATAACCCGCGTACACATCACGGCCAACACAGAATGAAGGTGCTGGACGGTCACGCCTACGACCAACAAATGGTGCATCTTCTGCAAATTCCTCACGCATTTGACCATTGTCAAGGTATTGGTCTTCCACTTCCTCAATGATTTGAGAATTCGGCCAAAATCCATCCCGTAATTTCTCACGCATCACGAAGGGTGAGTTCAGAGCGCTTCTGACACCTTCCCAGTATTTCCGCACTGGCTCATTCTTCCTTCGAAACTCTCCAGACAAGTCTTGATTAGCCATTGCACCCCACAATGCAATATATCCTTCTAAACCCTTGCAAACCTCATTAAAACAACGCATCTTTTGTGGAGCCAAAGGTGGAGGTGTACCCTTTGGTACTTTGGGACCTCCATCTGTTGTCTCCTTCCACAAGCGAATGCCTCCACCTTCCTTTGGCAGCCAATCCACATCAGTACACAAGATCTTGTACTGCATCAAGGGCCATCCACTAGAATCCTTGTAAAATTTGAATTGTTGCGCTTGAGAATGGCCCAATAGAGAATCATCACCTGTATGCAAATACCCCTCTACAAAACACTTGAAATCAGGAACCTCTTCAATGAGATGAGGAATCACAGGCTGTGTTTCGCAATCCATGAAAGACTTCATTAACCTTGGAAGTGTAGGGTAATCGTTTGTCTTCAATTTGCTACTCCATCGACCAAAAAGAGCATCAATGTCCTCATGAGTGTGTCTGACAATGAGGAAGTTGATGTAAATCTCTCGAAAAATAGCTCTATAGACTAGGAGAGAGCAAAATGCAAAAATCCAGCGGTTCTTGTTGTCACCAGAAGCATTGTCAAGTTGAAGAGTCAATGTTGGAGGAAGGGGTTTAGCTTCCACCAACTCATCTGGGGGTGACCCAAGAGAGTCCGTACAAGTTTGTGAGCCTAATAATAAAGCCTTTGTCAATTCTGAACGATCACCTCCTGCAAAAAGTTCTCGAGATGAATGCTTCGGTTGCACTTCCAAATCTCTTAACAATTTTGCAATTGATCCTATGGTATGGTTGGAGTCTGTGGGGAAGATGTCTAAGCCATAGTGCGCATATCGCACATCTCCATGCCCATGAGCAATCATGCCCGTCACTGCCACGGGCATCTTCATGAATGAATCGTTTCCTTTGTTCTTGTGAGAGAAATGGGGAGAAGCGGTTTTTGAGTGATCCATCTTATCATGGATAATGGTCAAAACTTTGTCAGGAAACATCTCTGACATTCCACGATTTCCATAATACAAATCCCTATGCGCCTTCTGTCCATCAAGGTGCGCCTTCAATTTGTAGGCCCACACTTGTTGTGCTCGTGAACCAGGAGTGCAAGCACTCTTCAGCTGCTTCAACCTATCGCAATATCCGCAACGTGCAAAACTATCACCCCTAGCCTTTGGAGCAAACTCTGGAAAAGATTGACGTCGAATGTTGCTCAATCCACTAGCTGAAATATGTTGCAATTGAAATGACGAATTGACATTGTTAATCTCTGGTAACTTGTCCTTCCAATGAAATCCAGATGGTAAAACCATAGAAGGAACTTTCTCCCTAGAGTCAAGGGTCTTCGTTTTATGCGGCATTGCGTCAGCTTCGTTGTCCACCAATAATCGAAGAGTGGCTGTCGCTTGTAAAGTGTGGTTCCGAGGCTTCTTCATCCCCAAATTACCATGATGCTCTGGTTTGTCGTCCTTCTTGGCTTTCTCTTTGTATCTGTAAAAAGTAGCCCTAGATACTCCATGAATATGGCACCAAGCCGTGGGACAAACTTCATGTTTCGACAAGGTGATCATATCCCTCCCATTTTGATCATGGTGGATTTGCCCGTGTACATCAAGCAAACGAGACTTCCGAGTGTATACTCCTCCGTCAACATACATTACGGACCGAATGGCTTCAATCTGCCCACGTGGAAATGGTTGTACACAATTCTTGGTGCAACACTCCTTGCTAGACACTTCAGCCACTGACTGCGGGGTGAGAAGGACATCTTTTCTGGGGAGGCTGTTTGGCTCCTTCCTCTCTCGCGAGCTTTCATAGGAACGAACTCCAATTCGTTTTCGCCGCCCGGTCCCGTTTAGAGCGGATCTATAGAGATGCGTTTGCTCATGATCGTACAAACTAGCACCATTCAAGTAGACCCTCGAAATGGGCCAAGAGTGCATTGACCACATCCACTCCGAAGGAACTTCTTCTTCACATAAAGACTCCGCAATATGAATAGCGACGCGATCGTCACCAAGGGGCTCCCCGTTCATGTCGATGACAAGATCCGCATCTATGTTGTATCAAATCCCTTTAGCCACTTCCACCGACCTTTCATTTCTGAGGATGACACACTTTGTATACCAAGAACCACGTGGTATTCCCTCGCAAAGTGCAACACCCTCGGGCAAAACAGGCACCGGAACTGTAAACTCGTTGACATCATGAGTATCCATCCTGCAAGAAATGTAACTGACATTAGTTTATAATGGAAGATCACATCCACGGCACATGATACAACATACACGAAATTCTATAAATTCATAGCCAAATTATCTTTGAGTCGAAGATATAAACTTATACAAATCATCGTACAAGGAAGTGAAGTCTCGCACCAGGGAGAGAGGAATGCAAATTGGGGTACCTGAATATCCAAAAACCATGAAATCCACTAACCCTATATAATATACATAAAAGAGAATAATATCAAAATGATCCAAATCAATCATCTCATAAATTAGTAAATAAACAGTAAAATATTAAAGCATACAAATTCAAAATCTAATCGAAGATAATCATCTACAGAACAAGAAATATGTTTCTATTCGAATGTCTACGTCTGAAACGATATCGCCAAAGACGATATCCAACCACCTTAAAAATACTGAAAGATAATGATAAGGATAATTTTATCCTTGACCCGAAGATAACAAGAATGTCAATGATTGTCAAAGAGTATTACTTTAATCATTCCTTACCAGATCCCAAACCAAAAACGTCAGCTAATACTTAATAAAAGAATTATTGTCTATACGATGATACATTATCACAGATCATTTCAAAATGAACTGTTCAGAAAGCCATATTTCAGGTTAATCTGATTAATATTATAAATTTGTAAACGACAGATACAAATAACTGCTACCAGAAATACCAGTTCTACCGTCGACTAGAGAATAAGATTCTAAGATATCATTCAGCATAATCTTCACAACACAATTGGATAAGTGCAATGATATCATTTTGAAGGAATTGATTAGTGACAACTTATCTTCAAGTCGAAGATACAAAACAATGTATTAACATGACGAATATATTTGTGAGGCCTCCAAAGAAGATGAATACAGGTGTATTTATTGGCAGCACGTGTATCCAGTAACTACTAGTAACTAAATTAATTATCTTCATGTTGAAGATAATTGCGTGTATTCCAGAAAGAACATTTTAGGATCACCAAATATAAAAATATCCTAAGGATCATAATGTGCATTACCTTATAATAATGACTCTTATCTTCGACACGAAGATAAATTGAAAAGGAACTGTTGTTCATGATAGAGTGGAGTAGAAGAGAACGGGTATATTCATTGGGAAAATAGTCTATCCTGAAACTAGTATCTACTAAATTATTTATCTTCGCCTCGAAGATAAATTGCAAAAATATCCAGATAGTACATTCTGGTCTCATCATGTTTTACAGTATCTTAATGATCATAATGTACGTTATCATAAGCTAATGACACTTATCTTCGACTCGAAGATAAATAGTATAGGGATTGTTGTTCAAGATTATCCTCGACCCGAGGATAAATATGATCATTTCTGGAAGTAATGACTTTGGCTCCGGGTTTTCCGGCGTAGAAGTAGGGGAGTTCAAACAACGTGAAGTTCTACACAGACTATGGAACCTGTGCTGCTCGAATGCGTACTGCTCAAGACTATCACTTGTACTTGAAGGATGGAGAACAGAACACTGAATTCTGAACAACAACACGGTTTATAATCAAACAGCTCTCAATGAATGACACCAAACACAGAAACTTTGACAAGAAATAATGAAAAAAGAACCTGGAACTTACGAGAACTCAAGCAATACTAAGTCGCCAGGACAATACTAACTTCGCAAAGACAAAGTGAACTGAAAATGCACACGTTCAGAGGCCACGCCGTAACAATGCATGCAGGAGGCAAAGGAAGAATGAAAGACTGGAAAACAAGATAATGAGGCGATATGGGGAACTCACGGGAGAGAGACGATGAAGGAAGTGGAGGGATGACTAAGCGGGAATTTTGAACGTTCAAAAATTTCAGGAAGCAGGGGAGGAGTATCTCCCTGCTTTGGGGGCGTTGACATTCCTATCCTGCAACTGGTACTAACGGGGTGGAATGGAATCCAATGTTCCACCAACCTATATTTTTATAAATAGGCGGAATTTTAACAACGGAATTATTGGCGCCGATTCTTGTCAGAGAATGAGAACTTTACAGAAATACAGCCACATGTCATTTTTCACGGAAAGTGAGATTTTTTTGGAATGGAATCTCAGATTCAGAAGATCCCTTATTTTGGATTTCGATTTCCGTGAAATATTTTTAGAGTTATTGAAAAAACGGCTTTAGGGTTTAGGGTTTGGGATTTAGGGTTTAGGGTTTAGGATAAACTATTTTAGGGTGTAGGTTTTAGGATCTACGGTAAACTGGTTTAGGGTCTAGGGTTTAGGATTTATTAGATTCAGGAACA
Organism: Antitrichia curtipendula; assembly: GCA_951230915.1. Lineage (NCBI taxonomy): Eukaryota > Viridiplantae > Streptophyta > Bryopsida > Hypnales > Leucodontaceae > Antitrichia > Antitrichia curtipendula. The sequence goes on from OX579633.1 coordinate 14,845,423, forward strand.
AAAGCTATGCCACACAAACCTCAAAATAGTCAAGCTTGGACAACCTAAAAAATCATAAGGACTTGAAATTTGAAATTAAAAGATAAATTTGTTATAGATTATATTTTTGATGATCATTATATGGAAAGATTGATTCATTTCATTTAGATTAGTATTAAGATAGTAGAGAGCATCTTCCTTTTGGGGTAGTTATAGCATCTTTTGGGGAAAACATCATATTGGATCTATTTTTTAGCTTTCAATTCAAATATTCAATCCTTCAATTTAATTTTTAGGGTCATTCAAAGTTTATAGTGAAACAAATTAATGTTGAGGATTCAAAAGCTTATTATCTCGTGTAGTAAGGTAAGAAAATTGAAGCTTGTTTTTATTAAAATATAATATAAATAATGAATAAAATACAATTCTGGATGAATGGACCCTGAATTATTTGAAGACATGGAATAAGTTATAAATTAATTTGTGCCTTGAAATAGATCTTCAACTCTCAAAGGTTTCATTATTTTTAATTATTTGTTTTTATTAAAGTATTTGTAATTGTAGGTGAAGGAACACCCAAATTATTTGAAGCAATAGTTTTGGTGGCACTTTGTGTGCCTTCACTTACTGGCCTCAATTGTGTGACATCATGAATCTATTGAATCTTTATTTATATTGTGGTGTCATTTAATGACTTTAGTCATGTAGCCTCAAAATTTCATAGTGATGACATGTCTTTATTTCATAGCCTTAGTCAAATGGCCTCAAAATTCCATTGCCAAATCTTGCATATTTGTCTTTTCACAACTTATACACCATACATTCGGCAGTACACTAATACATATCACCATATATGAACTAAGACAATTCCAACCTATATCAAGTACATTGGAAAATATCTGCATTTAAAGTGAGAAAGGTTTTTCTGTCCATCTTGCTATAGTAAATTATAAGACTTTGAATACTCTTTCATTTCTAATTTATGCAAATGAATATGGATTTTGAATTAATTTTTTATACTAGAGACATGAATTGAGAATTTAACCTCTAACTCGATCTCTGAAGTACCCAGACCATCTTTTGGGCAACATTTTTTTTGGATGAATAATCACTCAAAATTGTCATTTCTATTGCAATCATCTAAAATCAATTACATTTATAAGAATCTAATTGTAAGATCTTGTACTTCACTTGTTTGAGATTGTGTGGTGAAAATTGCATAAAGTTTGACTGTACAAATTGAAAATGATCAGAATTCGAAGTTCGAATTCTTTTTTTCTTAACATTGATCTACAACTCTAGATGACTTTGACTATTATTTGTGGAATTTATTTTGGGAATTTAAACTTTAAATTAAAAAAAGATTGTGGTAAATAATTGATTTGATAGTCTTGGAATATTTTTTCAAATAACACGTACTTGATTTTCATTCTTTAAAAAATTGTTAGATAGAAGTAAGTCTAAGATTGCAAGAAATTTTTTTATTTTAACCCCTAAAACCCCGAGGCCTTTTCTCCATCAAAACACACTCAAAACTGCCACTTCTATTGCAAAGAGCAAAAAATTATAAAAATTAATTTTTTTTGCATATTTAACCGTAGGATCTTATACTAGGCTAGTATGAGAATGTGTGCAAGAAATTTCAGAAACTTTGATCAAATAGATTGCATTCAAAGTGAAGAAAACAAGTTTTTTTGCACCTTGCTTGACTAGATTTTTGGGCTTTGAACCTATTTAACTTAAATTATTTGTATTGTTGATTTTGATTTTCTAAATTAATATGTTGAATACTTCAGTTGAGAATCTAGGGAAAAAAATTCAAAAAAAACACACTAAATTTTTACTCATTAATAAATTGTTAAGTAGAAGTAGGTTTAAGATTGAAGGAATAACTAAATCGTTAATAGCTCTAAGACAAAATTGAAATACCATAATCCCAACGGTGAGATTGTTCTAGCAAGCAAATTTAACCTTTTCTAATAATTTTTTTCTGAAAATTGTAAAAATTGCATTCAAAAATGAATCCTAAAGTTATATTTTCAAGAAGATGCTTAGATTGCCCAAAAAACTAAGATTGTCCATAACTTTTTCATTATTAGTCCAAATAGAATGAATCAAAGCTTCAAATGTAGACAAAAAGACATAGATTTTGAAAAGAATATTTAAGAAATTTATTTTGACTTTCTGTGATTTTTTTGTGCTGCCCGCCAAACTCTATTTTTGGCATAAATTTTTCTCTCGGGCACCAATTGAAATAAAAATTATGTATCCACAAAGCTCTTGCAGAACCGCTCAACCTCAAAAAATCCCAAAATATTTCTCTACAAATTGAGGTCACAGGAACCTACCCGGACCCAAATTGTCCCCCAAGGGGACAAATGGGGTTTTAGGGGTTAATAGATCAAAGATAAGATTGAAACACAATAATTCAAATGGTAATATTGTTTTAACAAGCACTCCTAACCTTAATATTAACTTCTAAAGCCCCGCTTGTCCCCTCGGGGGACAATTTGGATCTAGGTAGGTTCCTATTGTCTCAATTTGAAGTGATTTTTTTTGAGATTTTTTGAGGTTGTATAGCTTTCCAAGAGTTCTGTGGATATATAGTTTTTGTTTCAATCGGATGCCAGATGAAAAAACTATGGCACAATGAGCAAGAAATGGAGATTCCTAGGCAGCCTAAAAAAAATTAAAGAAAGTCAAAATATTATTTTTTGAATTTGTTTTCTAAAAGATTATATTTTTACCTATACATGAAGCTTTGATTCATTCTATTTGGACTAGGAATGAGAAATTTATGGACAATCTTAATTATTTAAGCAATTTAAGCATTTTCTTGGAAAAAAACTTTTTGTTCAACTTTGAATGCTAATATCTTCCAATCCGTATTGTCAAATTTGATGAAATTTTTACTACATGATCCTAGACAAGTTAAGTACAAGATTCTATTGTTAAATTCCCAAAATAACAAAAAAATTGATTTCCTTAAGTGAATATAGCAGAAGTGGTAGTTTTGAGTGGTTTTAGACAGAAAACACCCTTGGGGCTTTATGGGTTAAACAATTTTTTTGAAAAATTATAAAAAATTACATTAAAAATGAATCTTGCAAGTTAATTATTCAAAAAGATGCCTACATTGCCCTTTAACCCTTGAAGTCCCATTGGTCCTATTGGGGCCAAAATGCAACTTTGGATACTAGGCTCATACGATCTTAATATTCATCATAACTTAGTAAATTTTTTTAATAAAGCTAGAAAAACACACAAGTTTCTTAGCAATATGATTTCTATTTCAATCAGTGCTTGGAAGCAAAAGTTATTGCACAAAAAGAAAAAAACGGAGGACGTTTGGCAAATAGCCCCCCCAAAATCACAAAAAATCACATAAGTCAAAATAATTTCAAAAAATTCCTAACACATTATATTTTTTTGAATTATTTTGGTCCTAATGTAAAAACTGCTAACACGTTATTTAATGTAAAACTCCTTAACACATTATATTAACACATTATGTTCTCGATAAAAATTCTTTTGTCCAACTTTGAATGTTAATATCTTCCGATCCATAATTATGAAAAAATTTGATGAAATTTTTACCACATGACCTTAGACAAATGAAATGAACCGATCTTTACATTACATAATTATATAGACAAAATTATAATATATAAGAAATTAATTTTAGAAAAATTATTTCAAGTTATTGTGATTTCTTTATTGCTTGTGGTTGACTACTTCAAGCTTTGTGCAGCATAATTATTGCTATTGGAGAATCAATTTTATTAAAAATTATATTCACCAAAAAAAGTTTCAAAAAACTTATTCCCAAAACTGAGATAATAGGAATTGCACGGAACCTTTACTTGTTATCCAAGGAGACACTTGGGACTTTAGGGGTTATGATTGGGGATAATCAAAATAGAATGAATAAAAATCTTTTGAACAAACATGAATCCATCCATTAAAATACAAAAATTTAGTGAATTTTTAAAAGTAAATTTACTAAGGTGATGACTTTGGAATGGAAACTGAAAAAATCTTATTATGACTTTTGCAATAATTCCCTTTTTGATTGCTTTTGTTTATAGTGGTGGAAAAAATATTTTTAGTTTGTGCTTTGTTTGAGTTCATTGTCTCTTTTTTTTTTTTGCCAACCATTCTCTTCAGATTTCCACATTTCTGTCATTGCGTGAGGATCCAATTTCCACTACCAAGGTCTTCAAAGCTAGGAAGGGGTCCCAAAATTTTCAATCTTCAATATGTAGAAAGCAAAGGAGCGCCACATTCAATGCCTATTTTTATACCATTAAATAAAAATGATAGTAGAAAAATTGAAAAAACATTTTATATGAATCAAAATGATGTTTTGTTAATTTAGTATGATTTCGATTATGCCATCTGCGAAAGGTTACATCTCTTGGTGTTTATGATTTTGTGTTTTTTTGCATGATATATATATTTGAATGTTTGGCAGTTTATTTATGTAGTTTCATAATTATCTCTCATCACTTTCATATTGAATTCTAAATTTATTTACAAAACAATTTTATATAAGATACATTAAGACATCAAATTCAAAGTGTAAAAATATGAGAAAGCCATTGACTTGGGCACGACGGTGGATCATACCAGAGGTTGCTTAAAGGTCTTCAAATTATTAATTTGATTAATATTAAATAATTTTATTAAATCCAATCATTAAACAATTTTTTATATTAAAAGCTACTATTCATTCCAAGTCTTTTTGTATATATTTATAATTTTGATGCAAGTTTATTCTTGTAGAATTTGTTGTCTTTACATCGGTCCACGAAAATGTTATTGTACTTAACATTCCAAACAATGTAGTACTTCACAAGTCATGATGATAATAATTGAAATGTCAAAATCAAAGAATTTGAAAATTAAGTGGAGAGCACATTTTCATATCAAATGTCTATGTTGAAATGCTTTATGAATCTATTATTGCATTTATTTGACTATTTGATTGATATCATTATAGAAATTTAATCACTTTTCATGCATGATCTAGAATCTAAGACAAACAAATCTGTTATCTATTACAGAATCACATGAGCATTACATACTCGAGCAAGACTTCATATATGCAATAATATTAAATTTTTGTAATGGCATTAAGTCATTCAATTTGTGTGGCATAGCTTTTGCTCCAAGATTATTTTAATCCAACAATTAGCAAGGTGACAAAACAAATTATTTTTCCAATGACCAACTTGTTGTTCATTGGTTAAAAAATTCCAAACACCAAAATTTAAAATAATTCACTTCATGTATGAGTAATATGCTAGTGTAGTGTGGAGCAATGTCCAGGAAGAACCTGCGGCTAGTTCAAAGTTAGCCGGTGGAATTGGAGAAGAACCCAATTGCAATTTGAAAACATCGGCAAAAAGCAAGTGAAAATGTCTATAAATTTTTTATTTCAAATGAAAAAAAGAGAAAATAACCGTACTCGGTACTTGAGAAACCGGTTCAGTATGGAAATTGGAGGAAATTAGCCGGTAAGGTAGTGTGCTCTAAAAGCGCCCATCTTCTTCAAATCGACCCTATTTTTAGGTAAAAAATGGAGATGGGGTGATTCTTAAATGGGCCAGTTTAGCAATTGAATGCATTGAGGAAATTTTATTTATCTATTGCAAGAGCCAATCATTGTCTTTGATTTTTGCACATCTCTTTACAAATTGCAAGTGGACAGATTTTAGAAGACCTATGGCCACAAATAGGTGCCTATGTCTTGAATCTTTGAAAATTCATAAGTAAATCAATAATGCTTGGAAAAATACAAAACCACTTGTGTGAGGTACCACATCTATTTTTCTTCCTCTGAAAAATGATGTAAAAATATTTTCGTCCATGAAAGCTTGTGAAAAAGGTGGACCAGCCCTTAAATGGTTGCTTTAAGAGCATACTACAGGTTCGGAACTGGGACTACAGGTTCTTAGGTTCGTAATTGGTCCGAGAGGTCAACACCAGGTTAGGTACAAGGTTCGGGAATAGGCTTGGATTTAGCCTTGGGAGGTCATTGCTCCCGTTTGGCGGCGCTGGCATTTCGGGTTCCAGTTCATTTCGTGACCGTTTCATGGCGTTGGCATCCCGATTATGCGAAGCAGGTTTACGTGAAGGTCGGTTTAGGGTGGCTGAGCATGCAGGTGTCGCGAAGCTCGTAGCGTGAGTCTGAGCATGAATTGGGTGCGGAACTGGTGGCGTGAAGGTCGGTGGCGTGAAGGTCGGTGGCGTGAGGCTGAGCATGCAAGTGTCGCGAAGCTCGTAGGGTGAGTCTGAGCATGAATCGGGCGCGAAACTGGTGGCGTGAAGGTGGCTTTTTTCTGAGCGTGTTCATTGCGGAGAAGGGTCTCAGGTCCGCGTGAAGGTCTGAGGTTCACGGCCCGTTCAAGAAACTGGTGGTTTAGGGGGCCGAAGCTCCGTCACTCCGTGGCGTGTCTGGGCTTCATCGCGAAGCTGCTATCACGAAGGTCGTTGGAGAAGCTCGGTGGAGAAGCTTGGCGGCGGTGATCGGTGGAGAAGCTCGGTGGCGTGAAGCTCGCAGAGAAGCTCGGTGGCGTGAGCTCGGTGACCTCGGAGAAGCTGCCGTTTCTTCTGCCCAGGCTGTGAGTCAGTGCTCCATTGTTTCCTTGCTTGTTCTTGTGCTTGTTTTGCTTGTGCTTGTTTTGCTTGTGCATGTGCTTGTTTTGCTTGTGCTTGGTTTGTGTTAACCGTGTAGAAAGTACTTGCTCGGGATTTAGGAGTTTTGTTGATTCAGGTTGTGAATTGTGAAAGGTTCATGCTAGAATTCAGCTTGTTGCTACGGTTCTTCGATTCTGTTGCTACGGTTTAGTTGTTTCTCTGACTTCAAGATTTTTTCCTTTTCTAGAATTTAAGATTCATCACTATGTCGGTTTTTTCAATTTCTGGTTTAGTATTCACTAGTTTTTTGTTACATGTTTCATGAAGACATGCAGTGTTTGTCCAAGTTTAGATGAACTGTGACTTCGTTTCTAACCTAGTTGCAAGTTCTTTAGGTGTGCAGATTTTGTACTCCAAAAGAAGTGAGCTGCCACTTTTTATTCTCCAGAAGAAGCAGTGGAAGGTAAGGAATTTCTGGTTACAAGCTCTTTCATGCAATCTTTTCTGTTTTTGGTTCTTTAGTTCTTGCATTTGGTTTTGATTAAAATGAATTGGTTGTTAGAAATGAATGGGTTGTTAGAAATCCAGTTGTATGTTGCTCTGCTTGGGCTACACGACTAGAAAGCATCCAGAAGAATGCAGAACTAAGATAATAATGGTAGAAATTAGGGTTTTCAACACTGTATGCATACTCAAAGATTAAGAATTGTCTCAAAGGATGACGGACCTTAATAAATTTATCCTCGGCTCGAGGATAAGCTTAGTGTACCTGTCTACGTTTATTCTCGGCCCGAGGATAAACCTCTACGAGTACACTAAGCTTATCCTCGAGCCGAGGATAAATTTATTAAAGTCCAGTAAGTTTAAACATAGCGCGAGGATAAACATCTACGATCCCAGTAAGTTTATCCTCGGGCCGAGGATAATCCTCTACGAGTACACGAACTTCCTCTACAAGAAAAGTAGGTTTATCCTCGGCTCGAGGATAAATATCTACAAGAAAAGTAAGTATATCCTCGACTCGAGGATAAACAACTAGAAGCAAAGTAAGTTTATCCTCAGCCCGAGGATAAACATACTGAAGAATAACAAAACGAAGCATGACTTAGACTAACTACAGTGGATCCGGAGATAATTATCTTCTAACCAAGGATGATTATGCCCGGCCCGAAGATAATCATCTCCAGATACCTTGCATATGGAATCTGAGAATTCATAATTCTACAATAAATAAATTCCAGACACAAATTGAACCAGAAACTCTAAATACATAACACACTAAGGATACAAAGAACTAAATAGTACAACACACACTAAACTAGGCGACATCGAACCGAGGAAAATAAAGTAAACATCCTCGGGCCGAGGATAACTAACCAAGGACCAAAGACAAGATCCAGAGCGACAGAAAGAAAGGATAGAATTCAAGAAATTGACATCAGTTCAAACAATCGTGGACCAAGAATTAAACAATGTAGGAGCCAATAAACACGTAGGGGACTGATTATCCTCGGCACGAAGATACTCCAAAGCAAAGGAGGCTCCGGGCTCGTAATGTAATCTTCATAGCAACAGCAAACAGATGCATTGTCGATGCTACAATTATCTTCGGACCGATGATAATCCCAGAACGATTACTAACGAGATCTCTCTCTCTCTCTGCAGGAACTCCTAAAAATGGTAGAGGTGATGGCATACGACTACTCAGCCACTTCTCCGTTCCTCGAGCCATTCATCAAATGGACGGACGAGGAGCCATTCATATTCGACATGCCGGAGGTCTATGGGGATCTCTGGCAGTTCAAGCCCATAGTCGACTCCTGGACCTTCGGAATAAACCGTTCAAAGGACTACGTACTCCTACGGCACAAGGTGAAGGATTCAGGAATCTACGTGAATTGGAACCTAGACGAGAAGGTTGCCCTTGTAGAGCACCATCAGGAGAAATTCATTGTTCTGACACTGCATGCGTCTGATCAATCCGGAAAAGATACAAAACACACGCACTCCATTGTCATGCATGAAGACGACGATGTAGGAGCGTTTGATCTAGATAACCTCATCAGGGATTTACACGAGGGAAACCACGACGAACTGGCGGATGAGTTCCAGCAGAGATTCCATCCATGGGTACGTAAGAACGCCATCTTCATGGCGAGAAGGATTGGGTACATGTTCAGCAGACTGAAGGAGTATGCCAAAGATCATGTAGACAAACAATCCCGTCACAGCCAGGGCCGTGGCCAAGGGAGACACGAAGCCGATGTCGAAACCAAGTCAGTCTCAGGGGCGCGTGCCCGTCCTGGAAGCAGAGGAAGTGGAAGGGGAACTACGCGAGCTCAGCTCCCTAAGTGGAAGAACCCAGACACGGAGATCACTGCGGCCACTGAGAAGCGCCGAAAACCCGTTACAAACAGTCGGACAGGAACTGTTGGAAGCTCTGGCTCCGCGCTTACCAACGTTCATAATGGGAAGACGGGCGAATATGAGCCAATTCAGAAATTTGAATTGGTAGGCGCATACCAGAAAGATTTCTGGGAGAAGCACGCGTCCTGCTTCATTTTTGATCCCATGACGTTCAACGTCAACATCTCCAAATGCCATCTCGCCCCCCCAAGATACATTATCCAAAAACTGGAGATGAAGATAGTGGAGGAAATGAAAGAGACCCTTGTCCATCTTGGGTCAATCCAACAAAGACAATTAATATGCCTGACCCCGGTTGACGCCAACAAAAGGCTCCTGAAGGAACGTCCGTCTAAGTGGGATGATATTAAGGACGGAAGTTTCTACATTATTAATGGCCAACATAGCATCACGGCATCCAAGATGCTGCAAAGTGGCGGATGCTGCGAGTCCCGGAAGGTGGAGTTGCAGACGTGGGATGCAACGATCGTCTACTCGCTTGACGCGAGAAAGCTGACCGAAATATCGAAGTGGTACAACTCATCCAATCACCTCGTTCATAGTCAGCCAACATGGGGGAACCAGATTTCAGCCTCCAGGCAGGTGTGGAAGGAACTTAAGCGGCCAACAAATGTTGAACGTGAAGGTCTTGCAAGACTGAACAAGGCCATCTTCAATCCAGCTGTTTACAAGGTATGCGATGTCTGTTCATTTATCTTCGAGGCGAAGATAAACTGTGTGTAGTAGTGGTTTGTAATGAGATGGTGCATTGCTTCTGTCTTGTAATGTGTTCGAAAATAGACATGACCATGTTTATCCTCGGGTCGAGGATAACATGCTCTCCCTCTTGATCCCCTATTGCCTAAGAACTGACGATTGTTTCAATGACAATATTGCCCTGCAGGAATTTGTAGACTCTATTCTGATACGGTATTGCAGCATCAACCCGGACAAAGAAGGCGCCAAAGTGAAACTCCCTTCGGATGTCAAGAATGAAATTAGAATCATTACACTGGCAGACGAGATGTACCAGTTGTGGGAGGAGTTCCTCCGAAAACACACTGACGGAGAACTGGTGGATCCGGTGACGTGCACTAAGTATAACAAGTCCACAAAGAACTTCAACCCCAAGAACTATTCGCTGAAGAGAGAGTTCTTCAAGCACATGGGGCATTTCACGGACAAGGACCTCAAGGAATATGTCCTCCATCTGCTCGGAAGAACTGAAGGGCGCACCCGCGATTACCCAAAAGTCTCCGTCGCTGCTGCAAGGATCTTGTGCGTAGACAACTACAAGGCAGAGCACTGGGTGGAGCGTAGGAAACGCAAGAAAATCGTCGTGGAGGAGTTCATGGCCATCGACAAGTCCTTGAAGTTCAAGGATTCACAGGGAGAAGTGATCGATGACATCTGGAGAACATGGAAGCGCACGAACAAGTTCACTTCCGCGTCCTGGGATTTTCTCCTAACTGCCCCGCCCAATTCTTTTTTTGTAAAGCGTCTAACGAACGAAGCAAAAAAGAAAACGGCCATAGATTTTAAAGACCACCCCAAACTGTCCGTGGTGTATCCCATCTTCAAGATATTCTTGAAGTTGAAGAAAGATATCGTGGAGACGGGTGGCAGTGTACACATCCGAGGCCACCAGTGCTACCCGCAGGCTTTTGTGACCAGCCATTAGTGGCCCTACGCAAATAGAGAACTACGGCTAGCCGTCATAGACTTTCGAATCCTGCCCCGTCCAAATCCTGGATCCAATGATGGACCTCCGTGCTCTCCACTACTCAATTACTTGGCTGCTCATTTGAAGCCCGGAATTGCAACCCCTGACGCTTGGATGTGGATTGTGGGAAGTCAATACGACTTGGAGGCGACCAAGAAATTTGCAACTTCGCAAATGAAGGACTACGAGATCAAGGTGTCCACGTACCAGCCAAGCAAAGCTGAGAGGTTGGACAACACCATGACACAAGCCACGCCTTCCGTGGTGAAGCTTGTATTCGTGTTGAAGAAAGGGACCGACGGCAAGCCCAAGAATGTGGATGCTGTGAAGAGGGTTTATTCCACGGACGAAATCCCTTACTACAAGGAATTCCAGAAGAATACAGAGGCCAAGTATAGGATCCACCCCAGCGAGCTGAGGATGGAGTTCTACATTGACATCCTTCAGAGCTTCTGTGTGAAGGGAGAGAACACTATCAGCATCTACACAGGATCGAAGTTTATGATTGCTCCGAAGGTAGAATTCCAGTCCCTGCTATCCATTATCCTTGACCCGATGATAGCACTCAGAGTTTGATGGTTATCTTCGTCTCGAGGATAACCATCCTAGATCAACAGCTAGCATCGGTTCTGGAATATTAGGATTTTAATATCAATCTGGGCCTCCTAGTCGATTTTGTATATCGAGTCTTGTTCATTGACTTCTGAACATTTATCCTCGACTCGAGGATAGCTTTTTTGGAGTTTGTATCTGCAATTCAATGTGTGAACTAGGTACTAACTTTTCCTTGTGGTCTTGCAGATGTATGGCCTCTATTACTATGGGATCACCGAGCGACATCTGTCCGAGAAGCATCGGGAGATGGCAAAGTACGGCAGTTCCTTGGACATCAAGGACTTCTGCCATGAGAATTCGCCATACCTTCCCGGTTATGAACGTCCAAGCAACCTGTCAACTCCGGAACTAGATTCCGTGTCAACGCCGTCCTTAGCGGATCCCATTGAAATTGCAGAGAGGGAAGCCGACTTAGGTGGTCATGGTGGCGCCTCGGAACTCGGGATAAACGAGTTCGGGACGAACACCGATATGGTCGGCGGCGACGACTTGGAGGTTATTATAACCAATGCCCAGGTGAAGAATCGGTTGTACGAATCGCCCCCGCCAGGGGGTGACGAAGAGGCAAGGGGCTCAGAGCAGGTGGAGGTGATTGCAGTGGCAGGGACGAAGAATAGATCGAAGGGCAAGATGCCCATTGAGGGGACAGTGGCCATACACGATCTGAGTGAACTCGAGGAGTCCTACTCGGATCTGAATGACATTGACTACGGGGATGCGGACGTCGACGAAGGGGGGCCATCCAGTGCCAACAACGAAGTGGAATTTGCTTTGGAGCTGCAGCCTAAGCCTGCAGCGGAGTCTGTTGTGCATCTAGTTCAGGGTCAAGCAGTTCTTCATCCCGTGAAACAAGAGAACAAGGACTTTTGGAAGGAGCGTGCGGAGAGGAAGGCCCTGAAGCGGGCAAAAGAAGAAGCCAGATGGGCAGAGCAGCAGTTGGAGAAGGACATGCTGAAGGCGGAACTAGAGAAACTCAGGAAAGAGAATGACTCTCTCAAGACAATGACGCAGGATCCGTCAGTCTCTCGATCCATTCAGCAGATGAGTTCCGGATCTCCACAAGGCTCCATTCAGAAGTCGACTTCCGCCAACACCCAGCATTATCCTCGAGGCGAAGATAATGCGGCTTCACCTTGGGACCATGTTCGGAGACCAACCTCGGCTGATACCCTGAAGGATCTTCGTGGCGAAGATAATGTTGTTTCTCATCCTACCTTGGATGAGGACAGTACTAAACCCACGTCTGCTGAGCCGGCGCTACCAGATGTTGGACGGCAGGAACAGGGGCAGGACGAGATCCCGTCCTCTACAACCGGACCAGCAATACGTGAATCTGAATCGGATTATCCTCGGGGCGAGGATAACTTAAGTCGGCTCGCTGATGTCGGACTCCAAGGGGAGTCAGTGCCGGAGACTCAAGAGGAAGGTGAGATTCCAACGTATCCGGTACCGCTTGCGGTTGCCTCCTCGGACCACAAAATGGTGGTGGAATTCGAGAACCCGCCTAACAAAGAGGAGAGCTTGGACTACGGGGGTTACATGGACGAAGAAACAGCCAACGTCGATGTCGGTCAGGTACAGTCTCCCGCATCTTCAGATCCCTACGATTATTCATGAGTCTATCCATTGGATGTAATGGATGTTCGTGTTGTGAGTTTTTCATGAGGGATCTCTTATGTCGATTCATTCTGATTGACAGGAGGGAATGGGCAGTCTCTGATAGTTTGGCATCGACAAACTGCTCTCTGTGACTTCGTCTTGTAGAATAGTGTACATACTCGAGCGAGGTGTGGTGAACACTGTAACCAAATTAGATAGTAACTCATCAAAACCGGGAGACTGGATGTATCTTAATTACTTGAGAAATATATATACGGGGCACTCTTCTTTCGGTGAATTTCGTGTCTAATGGATGCATTTTGACCATGCTTGTGCTCAGCGCGAAAAATATATGAGTGTGCTTCGACCGTTGCCACTCAAATTACCTCTTACTGGAGGGGTTCTGCAGTCGCTTAGTGGGGTTAAGTATTGTTCGCCGTTTTATGAGTCACCTGATTCTGCATTTCAACAGGTAACTACATATCTTTTTTGTTTTGTTTGATCAGGAAGTAGCAAGGAAGCGGAGAGAGAGAGTGCCGCGGAGTGTGTCCACGCTAGTTCCCCAACCGCGGCAGAAGTGGTTGAACGTCGTATTTGATTTGAACGGAGTACTGTGTGAGTGCTTGTTTCAAAAGTCATTTTTGAAACAATGGCATCACACAATGCACGAAAATATATTTTCCGACCGAATCCCCACTATCATTGAGCCCAAGGCCGTCTTCGTTCGTCCCAACATGAGGGAATTCTTAGACGAGCTTTCTAGGATCACGAATCGCATTGTTGTCTGGAGCTCCATGTTGAAGAAGACTGTGGAACCTGTCGCTGGTTTCCTATTCCAAAACAACAAGGCGCCCTTCGATATCCTAGGCCAAGAACAGTGCAAGACGATAGAAGTGTCCAAAGGGCAACACCTTAAACAGATTGGGAGCCCTTGGAAGTACCTGCTTCTCAAAGTGCTTGAAGAACAATTGTTCTTAGACCCAGATGATCCAACGTCCTTTAACAAGGACAACACTCTTCTCATTGACGACTCTCCGCAAAAGAGCATCCTCAATGAGAACGGGAATGCAATATTCCTTGAGAGTTGGAATCATGAGATACGTGGGGACAAAGTATTGTTGGGCAGTTTAGTTCCGTGGTTGAGACGACTTCATGAGGAATGTCCACTTGGTTGCTTGCGCGAGTTCGTTGATGCAAACCGCATTGGCGTGCCCCCCTTGTCTCCTGAGTCCCATCATGCGTATGGACTGTTAGGCGGCATGAAGGAGTCCGCCAATAATTTTGGGTCCCGTTTCGTCTTGCCAAGGATGAAACTAGTGATTGAGCTGGAGAGACGTAGGAAGAAATAGTACTTCTGCATATAGTCGTTGATCGTAGAAAGAGTGGTACATAGTGTGAATACAAATTTTTATGTAAATTTCATTCATGCGTATTAGTAAAATTTTGAAGTTTCATTTTGATTCTATGCTGTGTCTATGTTGAGTTATATTTGGGTCATGGATAAAATCTGGTCTTTGAGATTTTGTTCTTTGTGGTTGAAGAATAATTGTGGAGGCTTTGTCTTTTCAATGAATTGAAGATATTAAATATGCAAGTAGTTTGTTATCTTTGGACCGAGGATAAATTGTGTCAGGGTTATGTACTTTCCGTTTTCTTCAGGTCGGAGGGTCTGTAATGCACCTGTTGCAGCAGAGACAACCGCTCACCACTAGGAGCTTGTTGTCTGGATCGGATGCACCCATGTCTAGGAAATCCGAGTCGGCTGGAGGGAGCTTCTTGCCGTTCTCTTATCCTAGGCCTTCTCTTCTGGGCTCTGCAACCGACGCGGCTTCCGCAGCCATCAACTTCTCAAAGGGGAATGTGGAGGAAGGCGTGGTCGACAGCCCACCCAGTAGAGGATCATTGAGGACCCCGATTTGCTCGCCTTCACCTGTGAAGAAGAGTGACTTCATTCCTAGTCGATTGCACTCGCAATCGCCAACGCTACGGACTTCAAACACCCCGCACAGGAAATTATATATAGATGAAGAACACCAGGCGGTGGATCCTCGCCTTGAGGATGGACAGAAATCACCTGTAGCAGTTGCATATCACCCTCTACAGGGTGATGATTACAATACAGATTCCACAGGAGGAGGTTGCAAGAGGAAGGTCCCATCCGATGCATGCAACGCAAGTCAAGTCCCGCGCATCGCTGAGATTATTGGCTCCATTCCTTCCAAATCCGTGGGAGGTGGATCTTCGCCTTCTGGAGTACGTATATCCCACCAAACAACTCTTCGAAACTTTCGAGGGTCAAATTACACACGATCAACAACAACTGCTGATCCGTACATAAGTACTACCAATAGACCATTTCCAAGGCCGCCTCGTCGAAGTTGCAGATCTCTATCTAATGATGGCACAGCCGGAAGTGAACGCAAGCGACGGAGAGAAGTGAAGGAACTAATGCTAATGGGCATGTTTGGCCGTGTCCTTTCTGCGAGTGAAGATCCAAGGCCTTCTCGACGCGAAGATATCCTTAGAGGGTTGAGCAAGTTGAAAGCAGTAGAGACAGCCAATGAAGCAGCAAGAAGTTGTTCTTCCACCAAGAATGATGATTAGTGGATTAGTTCCCTTTTGAAATGCAATGGATTTTGGATAGCATCCATTACTATTAATAGAATATTCATTCACATATACTTTTTAGAAAAGGCAAATCTATCATGTGTACATAGCCTTCATATTTTTACACTATCACATTCAATCATTAGAGTTACGGGAATGATTTCATTTCCTAAGCATTACGGTATATATAAACGAGATAAATTGGTTCATATGTAGATGGGATCTCAAGTAGATTCTTGTTCTTCGACGTAAATTGACCACTTGAGTTGTTATAAATGTTACATACTTTTTGACCATCCATGTGGAATTCCATTTTGCATTGTTTGAATTTGTGATTGCTCTAAGCTTTGACAAAATGTCACAAAAATTTATCTTCGTGGCCATTTTAAAATAGCAATCTCTTGATTAACTGTTGGTAACGCTGTCCATATTTATCTTTGCCTCCAACAACTTATCTTTGAAAAGAAGGAACTTAGGTTCTCATACTGACCATTTCATCTCATTTTAATGAATATGGCCTTTAGAATGGAATTGTGACAACTTCACTAATATGAGCCCGGGATTCAAGGGAAGTGGAAGTAATGGGTTCATTGCAAACATCTATTTTATGCAAGATTTTATGTTTTTTGCTACCTCTACAAGGTCAATTACAAAGAGAATGTTTACATACATGCTCCTAGTTTTAGTTACAATAAAGTTCAACATCTATTCCAAGGCAGCTCTATATAGAAGCTTGAATATAATAGATGTTCATTTTCGATTATTAGTGCCTCAAAAATTGTTGTCAATGCAAAATGTTGTCAATACAAGGATTTTAAAGTTAAAGAAATTGGAATAGTAATATTCTATTGCTCTGGTGGTCATTTGATGTAATCTCTTTTTTGGATATTGTAGGTATTGTAGAGTTTAGGCAGTGACTGCCTCTTTTGGGTGCATTGTAACAAAAGTGTCACAATGCACCCAAAATCCAATTTCTTTTATTGATTCTCCACTACCCCCCCAGAATTTTTTGAAATTAATTTTGAAATTTTGAAATTTTCATACCCTCCCTCCTTCTCCCTGCACTCTTATAATTTTCAGAAAGGAATGCAGTTGACAAACAATATGGGATAAACAACATCCCGTATCTTATACCCGTACCTGTGTTCATATTCATATTCGTATCCAATATTGTACCATAGCTTGTATCCGTATTCACATTCTATATTACTATATTTGTATACAATACTGTATCCATATCCAATATTCATTTTGGTATCTATATCTGTATTGATATTTGGACGGCTCAAGTTAAATCTCACAAAATCAATGGCTTGTGATTTTCTAAGAAATCAACGGTGATTTCAAAGGTAAACATTTTTTAAAAACAAACAATCAACAACCTTTAAATTTTTTGAGGAAAGGGGGAGGGCAACTAATATAAACTAGGGGTGACAGCCTCTTTTCACTGGATTGTAGGTATTCATGTTTTTGGATTCTACCATTTGGCAAAGTCAATCATATTGTTTGTCATAATATTACATGCCATCATTATCTCCTTTTGTTGTGTGGCATTGACTATTCTATTTAAGTTCATAACTATTAAAATCCTCAATGGTATAATAAGGACGGTTTTGAAAAGCTCATAATAAACTAATTTCTAATGGATCCTTAACCTCTAGAGGACCAAGGTACATTTCTGGCATATTTTCGGCACAAACTATAAAAAAACTAACACTTTTTAGGGTAGTGAAAAAAAAATTTAAGTTTTTTTTAAAGATTCAACTATATAAATTTGTAATAGACTTATTTGAAAATGTGTGGAAAACATTTCACAAACTTTGACTGTATATATTGAAAGATTATAATGTTTGAAGTTAGAAGAATTTTTTTTCTTCTAATCTTGCCCACTAGGCCAATAAACTTTAATTCCTCTTAAAGTGAGATTCTTACACTATACATGGGTGTTAATTTTAATATTTGAAACTTGTATAATGTAAGTTACAAACCTACCAAATTTCAAAATTATAGCAGGAATTTTACACATGGTTCTTGAAGTTGCCCAAGTTGCTACCAAAGTGTAGGGTAGCATAATTTTTGATCCAAGCACCCAATCGGAAACAAAAATTATATTTCCACTAAGGGGATACATGTTTACACCTTGTGTCAAAATTTGAAGAACATCCATTAAAAAATGACTTTGTATGCACCTACTTTAGATCAATTGCGTGAATTCAATGGTCATTTGGTCCCTAACTTAGGGGATAATCTCCTTGTCTACTACATTGTCACAATGAGAATTATTTTATTATGTAAAAATATTTATTATTGATGTTTTGATATCAATCCATATAGTTGTTTTCAAACTCCATCAACAAAACTCTTTTCTTGAAATGTGTGGCATTTTACCATGGAAATGCAATTGCCTTTACCGAGTCTAATGTATTTGTAAGGATGTGATTGAAATTTTATGAAATTTTTGGTAATAGCATAAGATTAATATTACAACACCATCTAAAATTAATTTTCACACCAAGCTTGAATTACTCATATACAACACAAGATCCAAAAATTGGTTGATCCTACCATGCATTCACCCATCAATCAATCTAATATTCTAAGATAGCTTAATCCTTAAAGGATGCTAAGGGTCAAAAAGTGGCCAATGAATGACTTGATTGTTCACTATAGAAACAAAAATTGCACCTATTACTCCAATAATCCAAACATTTTGGTGACTACCTTGATTATGGGGGGCTATTTCCTTTAATGGTTAATACTATATCCTTTGTGAAGGGTTCATATCCAAGTTTATATCTGAGCAAACAATCCAAGTGTTTTTAAAGTGTTTTTTCTAAATGTCCCTTTAATTGAATTTTGAATTGCCAAACCACTAAATTCAATATTCATTTTCTTCTTCATTTGTGAAAAAAATAAATTCTAAGCAGTAATCTAAATTTTTTTGGCTTTTAGAAAAGATCAATTAAGTGAATATTATGGCAGAACCAACAAAAGAGGGCAAAAAACTTTTGATTCATCCCCAAATGAGGGAAAAAAACTTTTGATTCATCCCCAAATGAGGGAAAAAAACTTTTGATTCATCCCCAAATGATTGAAGGATGCTTTCTAGGTTTTTATTATTTTGGGGAATGCAATTGTGATCCTAATTTTTTTATCCAAAGTTGAAAATTTGCAAATAGATGCACATAAGGATTGTCTTGAATGCAAGTCAAACTTTATAAAATTTGGATTTGTGATAGTAAGAACAAAAAGGATGAAATTAGACATACAATCTTTTTGTTCTTACCATGGATTTTCATCTAATTTTAAATCAATTCATCAACTTATGCAAGTTTTTAGAGACACCTTCTACTAATTATTTTTTTGAAAGATGAATTATGCAAGTGTAAGGGTAATTATGAAAAAAATTCTCAAAGTTTCAAAGTAAATATCTTGCAGTCAATGAAGCTTGGCAGTTTGAAATTTCAACACAATGTACTTCAATGAGTTAACTATATGATTTTATGCTTGGATTAAAAAAAAATTCAAATTACACTATCTTTAGTTATCTGTGTTGAAATGCAAAACAAATTTGTTCTATAATTCAACATCTACTTGGTTGAATTGGACGCAAATTAGTGCACTAGAATGCTAATATCATAATAGATGCTCCCCTAAAAAAATTATAATGGCATGTACAAAAAATGCAAAAGCCCAATATGACTTTCCAATCATTTAGGGATCAATTTTAAAAATTGAATGATTTAAGAAAAAATATTAGAGATTTAAAATAAAATGCAATTGTGGTGCCATAAAATTAAAGCATATTCATTATACATCTTAAGATTTACAATTTTTAAATACATAATTTTTTTCTAGGTAATTTCAAATAGTTGATGTATTAATTACTTGAAAATACCAGAATTTAGAGACAATACTTTGAATTGACTAAAGATCTTGAAAAAAAGATCACATTAGAAATTTATGTAAAAAATTTATAAAGTACATTTTGAAAAGCTATAAATTGATTAGAGGTATAGATGTTACACCCTTAACTTCATATTTTTTTGGTGACCACTTTTTTAGATTTGATTTATGAAAAAAATATTGAAAGACTTCAAATTACTTTTTACAATTTTTAACACCCTCATGATCAAATATTATAATCTTTCACTCTATAAGTGATATTATTATGTTTTCTTTTCCCATGTAATCTCTAACCTATCTAGTTTGAATTTGTATGGTTATAAATTCAAATAAAATTAATAAAACTTATGAAAATTTAGATCAATTTAGATCAAACATTTTAGATCAATATAGATCAATTTAGAACAAATTCCAAGAAGCTCTTAAAATAAGCCTTGGACATTTAGGGATTAAAAAGACATAACATGCATAACCCCAATCAATTTCAAAAATATAAACTATTAAAAGTGGTAAAACGTGGTAAGGTTTTATTTAACTTCAAAGTTTTGTCGACACCAAAATTTGGTGCGTCAAACATTTACAGGTTAAAATCCAAAGAACACAATCTTGTATGCATTCCGTTTATACAACCTCAAATATAATACAACTTCCAATGAGCAGGGTCTACACAATTCCAGACATACGTTTAAAAGTGAGGGCATATACATACAACTCCTTACCGAGCTTCAACACGGAAGCACCTAAAGAAACTTGGTCCCAACGCAGGCTTGAAACTCAGGAGACTCGGCTAATGAGAAATTCAGTTGAATCTTGATGTCGAACCTCGAAGTAATCCGGTCGGATTCAATTTTACTTGAGCTTACCCAATGATCAACCACGTTGCGCTGTATCTTGTAATCAGACTTTACAGCAGTGACAATGTGTCACCTACCTGCAGGCAGGTTGCACCCCAAGTTGACGACCATGCAAATCTGAATGAGGCACCCGAACGCATTTCGATTCTGCTCAGTAAGCCCACTCTTTGGATGAGTGCAGAAGGCGTGTGCTACAGCAAGAAACACACTACCGAAATCTACGCACCAATTGCGTCTAGTCATCTTCGGAATCTGCAATACCCCACAATCAATAACTCCAGCATTAATATAAAAGTCCCCGTGCGATTGCTCATTATTGGTTAATACTTCCCTTCAAATACATAAGTTATAAAAATTAAAAGTTATCATAGCTAAATAATACCATAGAAGTTATCATAGCTAAATAATTACCCTAAATAAAAGTTATCATAGCTGCCTCTTCAAATCCTGGTGGCGAGCGTCTGATGCTTGCCATCCTGTCTAAACCGGGCGAGAGTACAAGAGATATACATATTTCCTTTGTAGACCCGGAGATATTTTTGTGAATGCCGAAGGAACGAACCTGATCGGACGTCGTCTCCAACTTTCCCATAATTTTTCAATTGCTTTGCAAGCATTCTCAGAATCAACACCCACCAGTAATAGTGTATAACCAGTAGTGTGATAAGCAACGTGTTGAAAACATAGTATTGAAATGATACATAGAACTGAGAAAGGTCCACATAATTGATGACTTCATAGCTGCCAACCATACACCCAAACTAATCATCTTCGGAACAACTGAACATAGTAATAAACGTTAAAGTTTACACAATAATAGGTTGATAAAAAAATCAACATCTCAGGTTGAATTCAAAGTGCATCTGAGATCTAGATTAGATTATACAAGTCCAAGGAAAAAAAAGTCGTTAATGATGATAGCAAAGCATCATGATATCAAGTAATGTGACTATGACTTCTGTAGTAATGAATCAGACCTGGTACTCCAAATAATCCAGAAGGGAAAGTAGATCAACCGCAGGAGTACCCAGGATAGCACAAATAGGCCAAAGGCGACACTAGCCCCCGCCTCGCTACCACTGTATTTGCAGAGCTTGGCTGCCTCCATGAAAACATCACTTACATCATGAAGGGCGAGCACAATGGACCCTACACGAAAGGACCTGCAACTCGTGCGAAGTCAGTGAAGAGATTCAATTATGTAATAAAGACTGTAAAATGTGATTTATCATGAGTATTGACAAAACTCCCACCACATTCTTCTATTTGAACCTCCATTCAGGTAGTCCCTTAAATATACAAGAAGCATCTAATTGCGGACATGTAAGCCTGCCCCAAAAGAATAATACAATAAACAAAACAGAAACTTCAAAGTGGAACTGGAGAAGAAACATACCCGGAGATATAAGAATAGGCAATAAGACCGATAGTTACAATATGATGCGTCATCATAACGTCAAAATCCTTCCTGCGGGTCTCCCAGAATAGCAATGCCGCTACACTGTAGATGTAGAAACCACACTGAAACGTATAGAACAATTTCAGCTGAAGCCTGCACATAAATCCGTATATCCAAACAGCCTGTCAAGCTTTGTGCTCCTACACTCCACCATTCATAAAGAAAATAACTATTAAAAGTTTATAAACTGATTGAAGTAATTTTAAACTTTAGAAGTAGGCATCTCTCGACGTTAAAAGAGTACCTCAAGAAAAGAATTAGATGTAAAAATTGCATACTCTAAACCGACTGATTCAGTACAACTGTAGAAAATGCTGAATCATGTGCAAAAGTGGATGCTAAGAGATTAAAGTTTGAAACACTGAGCACACACCCTGCCAGACAAAACGTATGTTCATCTTGGTGAGAAGATGGAATGAAAGAATGGCACATACTTCACAGTTTGATATGGCCAACCATGCCAAAACGCAGCAGTGTTGCCGAACCATGGCTCATTGTAGGTTATCAGAACAACAAACACTTCCGTAGCCAAGTAATATGTAAGTTTCCAAGCAGATTCTGTGAATTTAGAGATCTTCTTCTCTCCAGCTTCTCTCGCACCATTCTTCAGGTCTTTCACTCCATTTGGGAAGATGCACCAGCGTGCAAGTTTCTATCATTCAAAATCACGTCAGGATTCATCTTCAAAATCGAGAGACATTAGAGACAACAGGATATTGAACGCCCATATTCAACTCTACGGTTCGAACACCTCTTCCACCAATTGTGTGCAAAGATAAGCAGAGAGCTCAACCTCATCAACGAAACGCGACTACCATACAGATTTCATAGACAGAAGTTCCAATTTGAGTTGTAACTGACAGCGCGCTTTAACCGAAAGCATTAAGTGGGCAACATGCTAAAGCAAAAGCAAAAGCAACCTGCAACCTGCAACATCTACCAACAAATTCTACCCGGCAGAAACGAGATCATCGAATATTCAAAACATTATTCTAGGTTGTTAATACTACAGCACATATAGTACCTGAAAGAAGAAGCAGTCCAGTAGAAACCGCGCTACTGGAAAGGCAACAGCAAAGTAGCACACTCCGTAGTAGTCTTGCACCGATGGGAAGCTCTCACTCTCCCAGGTTGAGCCCATATTGCCCTCACTGCAGCGATTGACGTCCAATACTGCAAGTCTCAGCCTGCAGTACGATCCATCAATCTCCCCTCAGTCGACAAAGAACCATTATAGTTCAAGCATGAACTACACACTAGCGACGCTGCCTCTAGGATAATACAATATACTGATTTCTACAATAGGTTGTGTCGTAGAAGGGATCAAAAGAGAGTAGACTTTTCAAACATGAAGTACTCTATCATTCTGTCTAAATGAACTAGGGCGCTGCAAGTAATCACCACAAGGACAAACAAAACAGATCAGAAAAAGGGATATCCATAGTGTTATCCAACCAATTCGATTCTTTAATTAAATAACGCACTGAAGGATTAGATGGAATTTAAATTCACTAAGAATCCTCGTGGAGTCATTTCAAAAGGAAGTAATGAACGAACCAAGAAACGAGATTACATCAGACTCGTTGCTTCAGTGTGGTCTCCACACCAGCAAATGATAGCGTACAGCTCTCATTTATTGGTTTCCTATCAAGCTTGTGGAAAATCTCTGCATGTGTTAAGATCGGCTGTCATGATGATGATTGAGCTGTAGCAAAGGAAATCAATTTCAATATATACTTCACTGATAAAATGCCGCCATGACCAATTCCAATTTAATCATAAATGATACCTAAAATTTAACTAGACCTAATCTCCCAACCAGAACATGCGCAAATTCCGTAGTATACCATCTACTGACGGATATAAGCACCTCAAGAGATAATTAAACTTCGTGAGCAAGGTGAGAGACAAACGGGATAAAATTTAGTAGCGAATCGAGAAGTTGTGACAAAGAAACTCCGCGTTAGAAGTAGAAAATTTAAAATCAACGAATACAAATTTCTTAAATACAATTATCTCTAGAATCAAGGAAACTCTCATAATAAATGGGAACTTGAATAGGAACTAAAATAAGTATCAAGAATACAGCAACTTCGCAAGACGGATACACGCGTCGCACATTCACTCCAGTGCCAAATTTAGGAGAGAAAGCCACACCTAAAACAGTTTCTTTAAACACTTGAACACGACCATCAGCTTCTCCATAAGGCCAACTACAAAGATTCAAGCAGTATCAGGAAGGCTGCTGGGCATTCTCGTTCGATCTGGTTCAATTCTAGATGATCTCGCTTAATCCTAAGACATTCTAGACGTGGCGCTGTAGTCAAAGAAATATTGTCGTCCACTTAAGATGAGTACAAACCTTCTCAGCAATGCAGGTTTAATCAACGATGACTTGAAACAGAGATGGGAAGCATCTCGCCAATATCTTCTCGACTCCAAACCTCCGGCTACAGGAGCTTCTCGCCGCCGGCGCTAAACCCTCGCAACCGTCTGGCGTGCTTTTCCAGCAGTACGACACGAGCACCACCACGAGCATTGCTAGATCATCGAGCACATATAAAAAAACAGCAATCAAAAATTCCCGCCTAGATTCTCATTCCTCGGCTTCCATACTCCAATGCATTCCAGAATCTTTCACTCTTACCGAACAGCGTACCTCACAGCACCAGGCACTATTACCACAATCCAGAGACCTCAAAACTGAATAAACTAATATCTGCTCCAGCTTCGGACACAATATTCCCAGCACTCCATTCCTTCACCAAAATAAAATTGAAATACCATCACCTCACGATTCCGACGCAACCATGCACTACTCTCGTTCAAGATTCGCATGATCTCAACCGCAACGAAAAACCACGTCCGAAAATATAATTTCCCGACTAGCCTTCAAACGAGCTCTGGTCCGCCTCAAACGACGCGAGAAAATTCTCCAAAAAATTCGGAAAAAACACAAAGTGGTCTACGCAGAGAGACTGAAGCAGAAAGATGGAATAGAGATATTCATGCTGAATGCGATGTAGTATGCTGGAAGTTTAGAAAATGCGGCGAAGCGCTATGGCTTCATTATGGCCATCGCCATTCCGAGAGAGACGAGGCGAGTTGGGCTGGGTGCCTGGGTCCTCCCAGAACGGGACGGGCTCGGTTAAACCCTCACCTGACCCGCCCCCCCGAAGACTTCACAACTGAACCTCGATTCTCTGGATTTCAAGCTGCGCTGTCAGCTGTGAGTATGCTCTAAAAGCGTCCATCTTCTTCCTGTTTCTATTTTTAGAGATAGGGTGGTCCTTAAATGGATCACTTTAGCAATTGAATGCATGGAGGAAAAATTATTTTTCTATTGCAAGAGCCAATCACTCTCTTTGATTTCCGCACATCTCTTTACAAAGTTGCAAGTGGACGGATTTTGAAAGACCTATGGTTACAAACAAGTCCCTATGCCCCAAATCTTTGAAAATATATAAGTAATTCAAAAATGATTGGAAAAATACAAAACCACTTGCATTAGATTCTCCATCTATTCTTTTTTCTCTGCAAAATGATCTAAAAATATTTGTGTCTGTGGAAGCCTCTGAAAAAGGTGGACCAACCCTTAAACGGTTGCTTTAGGAGCATATTTCCTTATCCTAAGGTAAGAGCACCTATAATCAACACTAAGGTAACATGCTTTGAAATCACTCAAGCGTTTAGAATTGTCCCTATAAAAGGACCTGAAATAGAGCAGATGGGTGTGAAAATAGAGTTGATTTTTTGAGGTGAAAAAATCTCATTCTAAGTGCATGGTTTAACCCTTGAACGTTGACACAAACCTCAAACGTTTGATTGATGACAAGGAATCACTATAGTAGGACAGAAGTACAAATATTCATCCTCAGAACTTTGTTGTGAAAAGGAGAGGTCTTTTATAGTAGTTTGACTTCCAATAACATCACAAAGTTTAGAACCTGTGGTTTGTCAACAATTATCATGTGGTTATTGTTGTTTCATGGGTTTGCACATTAATATACAATTTATTGCATCACTAAGATGCTTTACTTTATGATTTAACCCCTAAAGTTTCATGACTATATATTCACTAAAAACACTCAAGAACTGTCATTTTTAGTACAAATTCCAAATTTTCAAAAAGAAAAACGTTTTTTGACACATATAACCGTAGGATCTTATAGTATGCTGACTTGAGAACATGTGGTAAAAATTTCAGAAATTTTCACTGCGTGGATTGCAAGATATAGCATTCAAAATCACTGAAATCATTTTTTTGACCCTACAAAAAATCGGGCAGCTGCACTCAGAAGCTCACTTTTCTATAAAAAAATGTCCAAAATGGTGGTGCTTCTTTGGATTCTTTTGTCTAGACAAGCTAGCTACATGCTTAAAAGTTTTCACATCATTTGGAATTGTACAACATATAGGAAAAAACTAGTAAGTAGAACAAAGTAGAGAATGATTCAAAATACAAAATTGTTAAGAATTTAGATATGGAATTGGAAAATGCCAATTCCAATGGTTGCAATGTTGTAATAAGAAAAAACACCTTATGGTTATAATTTTTTCAAAAAATATTGAAAATTGAGTAAGATAAAGGACTTCAAAGTTTATTTTAGAGTAGAGATTCTATAACTGCCCGCAATCTAAAATTCTTCGTAACTTTTGACTCATTGGTCAAAATGGAATGATTGAAAGCTTTCCACATATACATAACTCTAGATAATCATTTTCAAATTTTTGTTTCTGAAAATGTGATTTTTTTTTATCTGCCCGGACTGTCCAACTGAGAAAAAAAGTAACATATTAGGCCATAACTTTTGACTCGTATTTCCAAATGTCATGAAATTTAGTGCATACGAAAGATATTCCTTGCGCACAACTTCTATTAAAATTTCAGCCAAAAATAAAAAATCTCTAGTCATAGGTACCTCCCCAAAATTTCTATACTAACAAAAAACGCATGCTGGTCATTTAGGGATTAACCATGAAACAATGATAACCACATAATAATTCTTGACAAACCACAGGTTCTAAACTTTGTGATGAAGTGCTTTTGTTATTTCTTAAACCAATGATTCACACGGTATTGAAAAGGGATGATTTCCAAGGTCATCCCTCGTCTTTTAAGGGTTAAGGACAATAAGCAATGAATAGATTGGACCATTATGTGTCATGTTTGATTCATTGATGTGTATTTAAATTGCCTAGATGGAAATTAATAATAAGATTGAGATTTGGTAGTTGGATTAGACGCTAGAGTACTATTATGAAGATATTCTCTCATGATAACTATTGACAAACCACATGTTCTAAATTTTGTGATATGAGTTCAAACACAAATGACCTCATGTTGGGTCCCACTTGTCTAAGCTAAAAGATTTAGAGGAAAGAGGAAAGCACAATAAAACCATTGGTTAAGGTAGATCAACCAAATTGTTGATTCTTCATTTT
>OX579633.1:14872857-15081171 GCA_951230915.1 Antitrichia curtipendula
TGTGACAAATTAGAGAAATTGATTTTTAGATATAAAACCATTTTTTAATTTTTTTGAAAAATAAGGGACAATATAACAATCAAGATATACACAAACACAAAATTTTGAGTTCATTGGAATCATTTTTCAAAAGTTATAGCACAAAGCAGAACCAATTTGATAAAACGCTACAAAAAACAGTCAATCTTTCTTGCAAAAATCCTAGAGTAAAATTTTTAGCTCTACACAAAAATGCAGATTTTGACAATTTATAATTATATAATGTTAGATTCATTCATGAAAAATTTCAAAAGCAAATATAAAGTCTAGCTTACTCTAAATCACAATGCAATATAAGGAGGCCTTAGGTGAATTGGCAATGCATTAGTTATTTTTTGATGATTTCTTGTGCTATAAGGAAATTTTTTATTAGAAATCCAAGCGGAAAAAATTTAGCAACAAACATTTGGAATATGTGAAAAAAAGTCTAAAACTTTGACTTCACAAATTGCAAGAAAATAAGGCTTGAAGTTAGAAGAAATGTCTTTTCTTGAAATTATCCCAATAGAGCTAACAAAGTTTGATTTTTTTAGAATATAATTTGAAAGCTAAAGTATTTTTTGGACAATTGTATGCCATAATTTATTAATCACATTCATGCTAAATTTCAAAAGTTGATGAGCATTTTTGCGAAAGATGTCCAAAAGGTGCCCAAATTATATGGGCAACCAAAAAAGTTTAGGGCATCATATCTTTTGATTTGGGCACCCAATCAAAAAAATAGTTTTATTCCCACTAAAGAAGAACATATTCACACCTTCTGTTAAGTTGCAAAGAGTATTTGAGGAGAAATTTAAAAAAATCCATCCATATATAGAAGTAAAATAGAACATATACAATGTGAATTTTTTAGAAGTTTGACTACAAGGTCACATTTATAAAAAAATTGAGTATTTTGCAGAGCATTCTCTATAGTGCCTGATTCCTAATTCCTATACTTATTAGGATTTGGCCTTTAGAATCATTAGAATATGTATTGGCAATGCCACTAGAGGTATCACCCCTCCCCTTCAAAAAAAAAATCTTTGCCTACAAGGGCATAAAATGGAAATATTTTTCCTATATATTCACTTGTTTTTGCACTACCCATATTCCATTTGGGTGCTTCTTCTTTCTGGCTCTTAAATTTTCAAGTTGTCATTTTTATTATAGAATAGTAGCAAAGGTTTGTTCACTAGAAATTTTGTAATAGAATAGAAAAAATTATAAATAGAATACAAATTATATAAACCAATCATTGATTTTGACATATTAGCCATTATAAATTGTCAAAGGAAAAAAAATTCTAGTCATAGGATTTAATTTATACACCATTCAAAAATTCACAATAAACAATTAATATACAAAAAATTATTAAAATGGATTCAATTTCATACAAAGGAGTTTATTGTACATATAGACAACCATTTTACCTCAAAAAATAACTAAGAGATAAGAAAAATTTCAAATCATTAGCTATATGCTAAAAAAAGACAAGTAGACAATTATTCATTTCAAAAAAATCTCCAAGCCAAATGGCCACTCTTCAAATCCAAATTATTTAGAACATTTTTAATCTACCAATGTGGAAACAATTTGACAATTTGTCTCATTTTACAGAACAAACGACAATTAGTCAAAAACAAAAAACAAATAGTACACGACTACAAGAATGTAGTTGTGGTGCATTGCATAGGTGCGTAGTGCAAAAAGTGTCCCTACTTTGAGCAATGAGAAGGCCTTAGATTTCTAGGGCCAATTACAATAACCTTCCACACTTCCACACTTCCACACATCTTCCAAGTACACACCTACAAAAGACAACCTTACTTTAGTTTCTCCTTATTTTTATGTGCCGTGATGAGACTTGCCTTATAGGTCCTTTATTGTTCTAGCTATTTAAATTCTCATTTCATCGGTAGCAAGATGAAGCAAATATTTACCAAGAAATGAAGCTTTCAGTTTCCATAGTCACTGTATTGCCATCACCTTGCCAGCAATGGCAAGAATTCCAAGTAATGTCAAGGGATGTGGCTCTTGGAAGAGAAAAGTTTGGCTCCAAGCACTAACACAAAAGATTGAGATTGCAATAGTTTTTGCAATGGTTTTGCAATGACTATTAATAATTTATTAACAACAATTTTGTAATGGAATTGCAATTTTGCAATGAATTATTGAAAATGTATTTGCAACTACCAATATTGGGAATTACAATAATAGGATTCAAAGATTGTCACATAGGGATTTCTATATGATAATCAAATAGAGGATTGAACTAAAGATCATATGAAAAGAGACATACAAAAGTAACACATATTCATTTGGGTAGAAGATGGTTGCGATTTTGCCAATTGTTTTTCTTCTGAGACTGCGCTGATTCTACTCCAGCTGCAGCAACAACGTAGAAAATGTCATGAACGTGTGTAGTAGCTTCAAGTTTGTGAGTGTAGATTGCCATCAGTTTAGATTATTATGCTAGGATTTTATTTTTTTATACCAAAGAAAAAATGATAGCTGCATTCTGCTACTCTAAATTGAATTTATTCATCTGCCGAATAAGAGTTGCATATCTCCTTGCAGTGATTGGGCTATTCAATGAGTTCAGAAGTTTTGATCATGGCAACTTCCCAACTTGCCAAAAGGTTGTTCATCTTCATCGTCACTACTGCTCCACTACCTGCCAGAGAACTTGTGAGTGTTATTTGGTGCATTACTTTTTTGTGACATTCTTCAATTTCCAACAGATCTAACAACAAATAGACCAGCTAGGCAAGCTTGGAGTTCACCAAAAAAAAAAAAAAAAAGTGATAATTATGCATTATTTTGATTGCAGAAATCACAGCACTTAACCTGCAGGAAGTCATGGTGTGGACATACAAGTCATGGACTAGAAAATGTTTGAGAGTCGGGAGGCTTGAGAGCATTATAGGACATAATGCCAAGTCTAATAGTTCATCACAGACATCCGTATCTGTACTTTTTACAAATCTAAGGGTGTAAAAAGAGGGTCTGTGTTATGGGTTATAACACTTTTCTGACTATCCAATGGAATGGTGACAAATCTGCCTTTAAAACTAGAGTTGGCATTATGGTGACGGAGAGCCTTTTGAAAGTGGATTCCAGCTTTCTCAGCTTGGAGCCTCCACGAATCTTGACCAAGGTCTTCCAAAGCGTGCCATACGAAGATCATTCAAGTGTTTATAAATGAACTTCATGTGAATGAGCTCTGTCCAGCAGACATGCTGACCCACAAGAAATCTAGGATTCTGTCATGGTAAGAATTTGCAAATGGTTTTGCAAATCCCCTTGTCTATGTGAAGCATTTTTAACTACCTGCTTTGCCTTGGAACCTGACACGGATATTTGACACACCGCAGGAAATGAAGACTTTTAGAGCACAATACCGGCAGGCATGGATGTATGTAACGCAGGTGAAAACGAATTCTGATGACACTTTGTACATGGTTTCTGTTCTCCCGATAGAATGCTCAAGAACTTAGATGAAGTCCCTTAGACCCATCAACTTCGATGCAGAGGAACAATCCGTCTGCTACAGATGAAGGATGGAGAGTGGGTAACGTCAATTTTCATCGGCACTTGCACGATCTTCGTAAGGCACACTTGGAGAAGTCCTTGGCCAAGATTCATATGACATTCTGGAGAAAATGGATTGCAAAGAACTCACATAGGTTGGTCCAAAACAAAATTTCCTTCAGCTCATTTGCATCCCTCATTCATGAATTGTCAATGTTGAAGTGATGCGGCAATTTATGTGGTAGAAATCAAGATCTACAAGAGCCCACCCGCATTAGGGTGCATTCACAACGACGAGCAGTTGTTGAACTGAAGTGCAAGATAAAAGAGATCGAGAAGAGTGTCAAAATCACACTTCACGTCAACCCTTGCCGACTTTGGACGAGATCGGATCACCACACGGTAAAGATTTGATCAAATCATATCATTTTGGTAAATAAGTGAGCCTGGTAGTTTAGAAACAAAGGCAATATTCCATTGCAGTTTCCGTAACAGAGACCTAAAATCGGAGCGGTTTTGCTACTGATGTTGAAAATCGATAGCTCTGAATCGACGCATGTACCTGGTGTGGATTAGTTTTCAATCGAATAGACCGGCAATCCCAATGTATCAACCGGCCTCCTCATCTGCAGGATTTGCAGGATTTGCAGGACACCTGAACAGGAATGTGAGTTTGACCCTGGCGTACGACTTGCTTTGGAAAAGCTGCAGACTGCAGACTGTGCAGAGCTGCTGGTAAGAATTTGAGAGTGAAATTTTGATGAGAAATTGGAGTACAGAGAAGGAGGACTTGCCAGTTTAGGGTTTGGTTGGAAGTACATAGGATTTCGTTACTGTAGTTGCGTGCCATAATCCTCCCGGTAAGCGCTGGTCGCACGTCTTCTGCTCGGCGATGACCAAAGGATGCTCTTGGCGCGATTAAAATTTATGGTACAGTCTTGGACGGCGCGAATCTCAAGCAGACAAACTTCAATCGGAAATTTTGCTGCGAGTGAGACTGCAGAGCTGCGAATAAGGATTTGAGAGTGAAATTTCGATGTGAAATTAGAGTACAGAGAAGGAGGACTTGCCAGGTTAAGTTTTGGTGGGAAGTACTTAGGATTCCGACACTCGGGTTGCGTGCCGTAATCCTCCCAGCGAGCCCTGGTCGCACGTCTTGTGCCCGGCGACGACCAAAGGCTCCTGGCGCGATGGAAATTCTGGTACAGAGCTTTGACGAAGTCGAATCTCAAGAAATTTGGACAGGCTCCAAATCGGAACTTTACTGCGATTGAGGTCGGGCAGGCTGCAAGGCTGCTGATTAGGATATGAGAGTGAAATTTCTATGAGAAATTGGAGCAAGTTACACAGAATGGATGACTTGTCAGATTAGGCTTTGGTGGGCGGCACTCTGGTTGCGTGCCGTAATCCTCCCGGCGCGACGAAAATTCAGGTTTACTGTAGTGCTTGGACGGCGTCGATTCTCAAGTAAACAGACTCCAATCGGAATTTTGCTGCGAGTGAGGTCGGGCAATAAGGTAGCCGACCTCATTCCGACCAGGGACCTATTCTCGTTATGTAGGTTACTCTACTCTCTTTCCAATCAGCAGGAGAAAAACAGCTGAAGAGCCGCGCTAGCGGCGAATAGGTTATCGTACATAACCGGTTGTACATTTTTCAATCACAACCTTTGATCTTCATGATCCAAGGGTGTAGTAAGCAAATTGAAGGAAAGAAGGTTATGGCATAGTTCCCAATGCAATTGTGGCGCATTACAATTGGTTGCAGTCTTGGTCGATCTTGCAACCAACCTGTGGTTGGAAATAGGAAGGACCTATATGACAAGAATAGGTCGAAGAAAACCTTCAACTAAAAAATTCATAGTATTTATATTTTGAGAAATAAAATTCTGAATAAATATGGAATCCTTCTAAACTCTATTTTTGTACATCAAAAAAATTCTCCACTCAAGAAATCTATGCTCCAAATATGCATAATTGCTTAAATGGTCGGAATGAGGTCGGATACCTTACTCATCTTCAATAAGCCAAACTCCGATAAAGTTTTGGGGAAGACACTTCCACAATTAACCTAATTGCAACAAAAATTCAAGGCATTAATTCTTGACCCATGCGCACATGTTAATAAATTTAAGGTTTATGATGAATTCCATACATTTATTTTTTATTTTTTGGGGGGGAGGGATGGAATCAAGAATTGTGGCTATTTTTGTGACACTTGCAATTGAAAATTATCTTAAAAAAAATATTGGAAATTATTTGAATATCTATGAATGGACTCTCCAAACCATTTTTTGGCATTTATATACTTATGCAATTTGGACAATTTAGACTACTTGTATAAACATACTTTCAAGATTACTTTAGGATACAAGGTTGGAAATGGGGGCTTCTACCTTTGATGCAAAGAATGGCATTCAAGGGTGTTTTCAATCTTATTATCTATTCAAATATGTTTTCAACCATTTCCAAATAATGTAGAAGGACCTAAGACACTCTAATTATAAATAGAGGCTAATTTTTACTTGCAAACAAATTAAATTTATAAATTTAAATAAATAAATAAATAAAAAATTGTATTTTCTATAAATTTTTGAAGTCAAGATATGAAGAAAAATAAGTGTTTTGTAGGTGCATGTTTGAAGCGCCTTCAAAAGACTCAAAACCATTCACTAAGGGCCTATGCTATGCACCCATGTTGTGCCATGTGTATAGTCAGAGCCCCTACAAGGATTAATTATGTAACAAGTGTGTATATTGTTCTTTTAAGGTTGTACAATTAGTGTGTTAACACTATATTTCATTATTAGTGCATGAAATTCAACCATATTCTCCTTCAACACCAATTCTTCATCTAAAATTCCACGATGTGAATTATTATTTTATAATAATCTCCTTCAACATGTAGCATTGAATAATTTTGTGTTGCATGTCACCTAGGTATTCATCAATGATTATCTTGGAAGAATGGAGCCTATGAGTATGTAGTCAAATTTAAAAGTCCCTCACTTTGTATCCTCCACTTTTTTTTCATTTAGAAGTGAAACTTTTTTGTTTCATTTTTCAAAGATGAGATTACATGTCTAACATTTGTTATAAAAAATTTAATTTTTAAAGATTTCAATTAGTATGGATTTTTGAAGAATTTAAAATAAATAAATAAATAAATAAATTTATAAAAAAGAATATATATATATATATATATATATATATATATATATATATATAATATAAATCATGTTTTAAAATATAAAATATTCAAAGTAGAAGTAAACTAAAGTATAGAACATTGCGTATAAGGAAAATTTCTATGTCACTCTCTTTTAGAATAGTGGTCATAGATCTTCTTCAAACTTCATTAAAATGCTTATTTTAAAGAATTATTCAGAATTTCTAAGTGGAGGTCAAACTACAATTTAAGAGCTTCATTTTAGTTAGCATTGCTCAATAGCAAAATAAATGATTTTGAATGTTCTAATCTCGGGGGTGCACTTAGTTCTACTACAGCAAACCATGTGCAAACAAGCGGTTTCTAGTAAACTATAATTTCAACCTAAAAATTTGAGCATTGTTTAACCCCTAAAGGTTTTTGACTATGTTTTCACCAAAACCCCTCTAAAACTGTCATTTTTAAGACAACCACCAAATTTTAGAAAAAAAACAATTTAGGATCTTAGGATCTTTTAGTATCTTTTAGTAAACTGATTTGAAAAGATGTGGAAAAATTTCAGAAATTTCCGCTGTGTAGATTGCAAGATATTAGTCTTTGAAGTTACAAAAATCCTTTTTTTACCTCTGCAAAAATCCAGGCAGCTGCACTTCAGAAGGCAATATTTCTATGAAACAAAGTCCAAATGGTTGTAACTCTTTGGATTCACTCTTCAATTCAAGTTGTCTACATGCTTGAAAATTTTCAAATCATTTGGAATTGTACAACATATACAAAAAAAAAGTAAGTAGAAAGAAGTAGAAAATGAGCCAAAATACTAAATTGTAAATAATTTATTTATGGAATTGAAAAATTCCAATCACAATGGTAAAAATGTTTTAATAAACAATATACAACTAATGTTGCTTTTTTTTTCCAAAAACATTAAAAATTGAATTAAATGAAGGATTTCAAACTTTTTTTGTAATGTATAGATTCTATAACTAGTGGCAAACTACCCCAAACTAAAACTCCTCATAACTTTTGACTCATCCATCAACATGGGATGATCCAATGATTTCCACTTAGATAAAAATCTAATAAGCCAATTTCAAATTTTTATTTTTTTTAAAAGTCATTTTTAAAGAATTTTTTTGAGCTGCCCGGACTGCCCAAAGTTCAAAGAAAATCACATATCATGCAATAACTTTTTAACCATGTAGTCAAAAGCTACAAAAATTGTTGGGCCTTAAAGCTACTCCTCGGGCACATGTTGTCTGAAAATTTTAAAGAAATAAAAGAAAAACTCCATCCGTAGTGAGCTGTCCAAAATCGCTATGTTGCCAAAAAACGCAGTTTGATCCTTTAGGGGTTAATAATGAATATAGGTTTCTATTGCCAAAATTTCCAACTCAAATAAAATATGAAATGACTTCTAGAAGAGGTTGAAAATGAACTCAAATGGCATGTTTTTCAACTCAAATAGTTATAGAGAACACATTTAGATGACCATTAAATCAATATTCAACTCACAATGAGCTTTCAATAGAGAGTTATTTTTAAGAGTTATTTTTTTCAATTTTTAGATAATTTTTTCTATATAATATAGGCATACAAAAGTTATTTTTCAATTCTATAGTGTATCTTTTTAATTCAAAAATTTGTAACAAATTATTTTTAATAAATAAAAATATCAATAATTCAAAACATAAACTTTTGAAGTATGAAAATCTATTCATTTTTTAATTTTCTTTTAAAATTCAAAAGTATATAGGGGGTCCAAAGTTTTGTTTGCATGTAGTTTCTAATGGATACTCTATGTGAACTCCCCGAGGTTCTAATTAATTTTGAAAGAAATAAACCTCAAAATATTAAAATATACTGGATAGTATACCATTTTTTCTATAAACTACCTAATATAAAATAAAAATACAACTAAAATGTCTTAAGTTTAATTCACTAATGTAATTATAGCGTCAATAAAGCTGCACACAGAAAATTGGGTGAAAATGATCTGTTTTTCAATTTGCATAAAACCTAGTTGAACATTTAACAAACACAAAATATCTTTGGCGTCCTTCCAAAATGAGTAAAGGAAAGAATATTAATCAAGGTCCTACTAAAGAAGGACAATTATATAGTTAATCTCTAAAGGTTCATGACTAAGGCCATCTTCAATAGAACCGGAGAGTTGAATAGTATTTTTACTTTCAAGGTGGAAAATAAAATTTTGATGCAATGGATCCAATAATCAACTCTTTATAATTGTGGAGTCACTATTTTCTTCCTAGAAATTGACATATTGAAGAGATGTGGAAAGCTGACAATAGCGGTCTTTAAGTGCAAGAATCTTTGATGATGTCAATACACATGTTTTACAATGCCCCACAACAAGATTCTTGTTGACCAAGCATAAAGAAGACAAACTCGACCAAAAATATCATTTTATATATTGTTGAAAATACATTTGAAGACAAAAAATGGAGAGTTGCATTGCAATGCAAGAAAAAGCAAGTCAATTGCTACTCTATATGCCTTGGGAGAACGCCCTAAGAAATACTAATCTAAATTTTTTTCCCCAAGTTCCATTGAGGATGACCTAAGTTTCATAAAAAATTATTTCAAAATTGCCTATTATAAAGCAAAAACCTATAATGAAAAAAACTATTTTTTGTATATTCAACCATGATAGAATCTTGCATTAGAATTAAAATGAAAATATATAGAAAAATTACAGACACATGAACTATGTAGATTATAAGATACTAGAATTGAAAGCAAATTTATTTTATTGTACCTTGATCTAATAGGTTTTCAGACTTTGAGTCCTTTGAACTTAAATTTTTTGCACTACAAAGTTTTAAGATTTAAATCTCCATGGTGAGGAATTGAGTTGAAAATCTAAAAGAATTATTTTTCTTATAATTGTTTTTGATTCTTATTGATTCTTAAGAAAACCGTTAAGTAGAAGTGGATACACAAAGTAAAAGAAAATCAAATCTTAAATAGTTCTAAAATGAATTGAAACATATTGATCCTAACATTGAGATTATTGCAATGAGTAATTTGTACTTTGCGGATTATTTTTGAAAAAATTACAAAAAATAAATTTAAATAAATAAATAAATAAATTTTAAAATTTTAATTATATATATATTTTCTACTAATTGATGACATGATTGCCCTCAAAACAAACCTATATATAACTTTTGCCTCACCAATCCAAATGAAATCATTCAAAACATTCCAAGTAGACATAAATATATTCTATGACAAAAATATGACAAAAATATTTTCATTGTTTTCTTCATTCCTTTTGTTTTCTAGGTTCTAACATTAAGTACTTAGGAGGCCATAATTTTTCTCCAGGTTACAAAGAAAATTAAAAAATTATATTCCTAAAAAGCTAGTACATTTTCTTTCCTTCAAAAAGAGTTTCAAAAAATTACGGTGGAATTTGACATCATAGTAATTTAACCAAATCCTATAAAAAAAAAGCAATGCAAGACTTTGAACCTTTAGGGATTAAAAGTTGAGGAGACATATTCCACTTGGTAATGTACAAGTTTCCATTATTGAAAACAAAAGAAAAACATCAAAAAGAAAAAAGTTCCATACGTCTTCAATTTTTCATGTAGTTTTAGTTTTATTCATTTCTTCAATTTAAGTTTATTTATCTTTGACTTTCTATTCCGTTTAATTTCATTTACCTCATATTTTATTTTTTTCTAAATTGAAGTTCCGATGAGCTTCAAACACTAAAATCTTGTGATTACTCTTAGGAAATTGGAAGAAAGGGTGAAAGGAATAATCATTTGATGTTTTTTTAGGCCTTTGGAAGATCATGAGTTCCTAGACAATTCCCAAATTGTGGGAAACGTGAGAACCATGCCACATCAACAATTTAACGTGCTCAAGAGATTGCCATGTCAGAAAATAATATTTTATATTATATATATAATATAAAATAATTTGATTGCACTGCTGTAATTCAGAGCTCAGAGAACAACTCCAAAATAGTCCCTTAGAAGCTTGAAAACACATCTAATGGCAAGCCCTCGAGAGTTAGATTGAGGAGCATTCCCTTCTTTGTTTTTTTACAGTAGGGGGACATGTGCCTACCAAAGAAATCTAAAAATATATTACTTTATGGCCTCTATATTTGTACAAATAAGACTCCCTTTGTAGATGTACTTTTGAACATTGAAGATGGTTTCAACTTCCATTTTTTGGTGAAATGTGATCACTATCAAATCCTTACAAATGGCCAATTCTTAGTTTTTTTTGTGTTCATGGATTTCTAATTATTATTAATTTATACCTAATTGTATCTATTTTTTGTGACAAACTATATATTTTTTCAAAATAGTACTTTTTCAATACTTGCAAGTAGTTGACGGTACTAATAGCCACCAATTTTTTAGATCAACGGTTGAGATTGTTTTGTTTCATAGTACTTGTAGTACTCATAGTACTGAGCATAGAAACTACAGTTTTGGTAAAACGCTACCAACATCATTTGGTCTTTCTTGCAACCACCCAACACCATTGCTTTTCAAAGGAAAAACAAGAAAGGAGGGGCGGAAAATATACTTTTGAACTCCCTTTCACTTCTAAAGGACTACAAGGCCACTAGATGACTTCTGCAACATTGTTTTTTGCAATCCCAGTCCTTTAGGGATTAAGGATAAGAAAAAATAAGAAAAGAAAAGATTCCCAAAATTCCAAAGATGCTTATTATCTAGCCCTCATGGTTGTTAGGATGCCATATTTATCAAGGTATTAATCCATAATGGTTATTTTACTCATCTAGAATGATCACAATGTTTTTCAAAATGGTCTCAATGTCAAGGTCTAAAATGGGCACATTCTTTGATAGTTTTACATTAGATATGTAAAACAGCTATTAAGTTGTAACTAGGACACTTCTAGGTTGGCACTTTTATACCACAAAAGAGCTAATGTTACATTCCAAAAATTCTCATATGCTTAATTTATTCAAACAAATGAATGCACATTTAAGCTTCTCATATGCTTTAAGGGTGGTGACAAAATACTTTGAATGCTACAATGTTAAATTTGAATTTTTAGCACATTTATTAGTGTTTTGGGTAGCACATTTATTGATTTAATTAATTATGAAAATTACATTTGGCCAGTGATTTAGTATTCTCTTTATTCCTTTTATTGTCTAAAATTTATAAAACAAATTGACCGAATCTTTAGTCAAGATTTTGGAATAATTTATTGAAATAAGTTATTGGAATCAGTTATGGTATATCACATTCTATCTCAAAGACAATGTAAGCAGTAGGAAGTAAGATCTTTTAAGGGTTGGACCAAAGGCCCTCTTGAATTATCAAAGTAAGGATTGGTGGAGAGATAGGCGTGGTCCAAGTTGGGTTTACACTTTGGCCATGGCCCATGCCATTTTTCATGGATGAGAAGTCTACTTAGAATCTTACATGGCTAAAGTAGATTATTTTTTTCCCAGTTTCTAAGAGCTTTTTTTCTTGACCAACTCTTTGAGTTAGACCAAACGGATTTCTAGGAGACCATGGTGGGCTAGAACCTCACAACCATAGATTTTGTTTATTTAATTGATCTTGTGGTTGACAATGTTAGATCTAATAATAAATATATTTGGCTTAGCTTTAAGCTTTCTTGTGGTTTTACCAAGACCATGCAAAGTGCCATTACTATTTTATGTATTGGGCTCTTGCTTCACATGGTCACATGACTCACATCTAACAAAATGGGTTACCCTTGAGTGCTTCTAGTCTTAATCTGATCTTGGTGTAAATTGGCCCTAGGTAAGGTAGGAGGTTCCTAAAGCATCCATTTAACAACTGAAAATTAATTGGGGGAGGTTAGACCTTGGGAGATATTTTCAGTCAATTTTCTTTGAAAAACAAATGAAACTGACATCTAATGCAAGTTCATAACATTCAATAGCCTGCAGAGAGCCTGCCTTTCCCTCTTTGGAGGCCTCATCCACAAAAAACATCAACCTAAGAATTAAAATAAGTTTCAGTACC
This sequence comes from Antitrichia curtipendula, assembly GCA_951230915.1. Classification (NCBI taxonomy): domain Eukaryota; kingdom Viridiplantae; phylum Streptophyta; class Bryopsida; order Hypnales; family Leucodontaceae; genus Antitrichia; species Antitrichia curtipendula. Next base: position 14,885,595 of record OX579633.1, read on the forward strand.
CAACACCAAGATCATGGCAGTAGATTTATATACACTATTCTTTTTGCAAACCCTTGAACCAGCCAAACAATTCAAATTGGGCCATCAAAATTCTTAAGATGATTTGCTGAGAATCTTGAAAACCCTATCCCAATGTCATTCAACCCTAAGTAGCCAACAAAAATAGTTTTGATGGACCAATAAGGACATTTGTAGTAAGAAAGGATGGAGCTGTCATTTTAATATTGAAATCAATTGTCAATCATGATTCCTCAAAGGACATGGGATAATTTGAAAATGAGAGCTTGGCCACTCATTGTCAAAATGTAAAAATCATGTTTGATGTAGAATTTTAGACCTCATTTAGTCATAGTAGAATAACTTTTCTCAAAATATTTTGGACAAGTAAAAGTTGTTAAATCAATTTAAATTTTATCTTCAAAAATCCGTTTGATATTTCAAGCCTCCAATCAAAAGTTATGGACAAAATTCAAAGAAGATGTTTGAAAATGTAAAAGAAAACGTCCCTTCCAACTCCTCTTTGAAATTTATCTATAACTTTTAATTGGAGGCTTGAAATATCAAACGGATTTTTGGATATGCAATTTAACTTGATGTTTTAACTTTTTTTAGTTCAAATTTTTTTGAAAAAGTTATTCTACTATGACCAAATGAGGTCTAAAATTCTATTTTAAATACAATTCTTGTTTTAATTTGACTTAACTATGAGTGATTGAGCTCCTACTAATTTTAATTTATATGTCCCACATTGTTTGTTTTACCTCCTAACACCCCCATATGTATATAAAGAGTTGTCTTCTCATTGTAAAGTCATGAATCATGAGTGGCTTTCAAAATGTTGTGAGGAAATTGCAACTTAGAGTTCAAAGTTGAATGCTTTTATCTTGAAAATTTTATTCAAAATATTTATTCTGTTGCTAACCTAGTTAAGTGCAATTTTTTTACTAACCCGGTTGAGTGCATTATTTTTTAGTAACCCAGCTTGGGTTAGCCTTGAATGTTCTCTAGTTTGTTCACCAAACCCCTCTTGCTTGCTTCTGAACAGAGTTTGTCAGACAAATTTCGACGCGTGTTTGTTAGCTACTGATGGTGCCGAATATTCGGCACCATATCATCCAGTGGATGAAATGATGCTGAATATTCGGCACCATTCTGTCAGAGGGGAGGTAGACTTTGCTTCTGCTACTGAATGTTATGTTGTTTCATATTTTTTTTGAGCTTCTTGGAATTAGTTATGAATTTTTGAATTTGAAATGCAGTGCTCTTGTCTCACAGGCCTAATGAGGGAGATTGATTTTTTGCAATAGATCTGAAAAAAAAGATTACACTGATTTGAAGAATGCTGATGGAATTATAAGTTACCGTAGTGGCAAGTTGCTCAGAGTTAAGACTCTTTGCACTTCAGCAGTGTTGGAATACAAGAATGTCCATGCAATGATGCCTACGACTCACTGACTTGCAACTTGCAAATTATTTGTCCTTGCTCCAGTCCAGCAGTATCACTTCTTTTATGACTTGAACAGTTTGGCTCCACTGTCTGTTGAATTGAGCAAGGTCAATACATTAAATAGTAAAATTGGGTTGTCTTTGCAATTAGGTTGCCCTCACCAGAGAAGTTACCTCATGACTTAATGTGGGGTACACCCAAAACCGCCACTTTTTGCTACTGAGCCTAGTTACTACTATTAGACTGGTCAAATTTTCATATATTCTTGTTGGCAAGTGAAAGGAGGTTCCAACACACCAGAGAACGTGGCATTTGGACACCGTATGCAAAAGTTATTAAGAGTCAAAGTTTGTTTCTGAAAGCGCTCCATCCAAATAGGTACAGAACTGATTTTGGAGATGTACACAACCTGTAGATGGCGGTTTAAGGTCAGGTGCCATTTTGGGGGTGCCTACCTTACTACTTGTCCAAACGGAAGAACATGCAATTCTCTAAATTCGAGCCATGAACCAAAGCACCAACCCATGCATTACATTTGGTTCTTACATTACTGCATCCTTCTACAATAACTGCACATACTTAAATTGTGTAGAATGTTGATAAATTAGTGCCGTGAGGGCAGCCTAATTTCACTATTTAGTGCAGGTGTTCACTAGCTGTACGTAGAGTAGTTAGCAGAAATAGTTGTACACAAGGCAAATTGATTTACAAAATCAGCTACCAATCCTATAGAACTTATCATAATTATACAATATTGCAAAGAAAATGGACCATAAGAGTAATTATATATGGTAGAACTACCCATAGTTGACCACTTAAATGATTCCGTGCATGTTCTCGAGTAGTAGAAGGCAGAGTAAATTTATTGCCCTATAGAAAGATAGAAATGACAAGCATGGCCAATTTTTTGTGATTTTTTTCCTTGAATTGAAATTACTATGAATTTTGGAAGCCAAAAGTTGGTTGCAATCTATACCCAATATATAGAGCCTTTCAATTCCGATCATTCTAGAACTACTTTCTTACTCACTACTTCCTACTTTCTTGTACATTACATCAAGACATATGTCATGACTTCATAGTCCCAACCTTGCAAAGGAGAAAAAATCACTTTCCAAATTTGGTTGGAAATAGTTGCACCCTACAAGTTGGGTATGGATATGTGGTTGGCAATGGGTGGTTGTACCGTAGGTGCAATAAACATATAGCACAATCTTTTAAGTTAAAATTTGAACCAAAATATATATATATATATATTAACCTCCAAACGCCTAAATTGTGTTTTTTGGCAACATAGCAATTTTGGGCAGCTTACTACAAACAAAAATTTTATTTTTATTTTTAGAAATTTTCACACAATATGTGCCCAAGGAGTAGCTTTAAGGTGCCAAAATTTTCATAACTTTTGACTACATAGTTAAAAAATTATTCATCATATGTAATTTTTAATGCTTGGCAAGCAATTCAAGCAGCTAAAAAAAATCATTTTTTGAGAAATAAAAATTTGAACCTAATTTTTTAGATTTATATATACATGGAAAGCATTGAATTGTTCCATTTTGATTAACAAGATGAAAGTTATGAGGAGTTTCAGTTTGTGGGCACTTATAGAATCTATACTCTAAAATGAATTTTGCATTATTTTATTTAACTAAAATTTCAATATTCTTGAAAAAAACCAAAAAAACATTGGATGCACATTGTTTATTACAATATTACAATCATTGGAATGGTATTTTTCAGTTTGATAACTAAATTCTTCAAAATTTAGTATTTTTAATCGTACTCTACTTGTTTCTACTTACTATTTTTTCAAGCATGAGTTGTAGGATCTATACATTTTTGTATAAAAAGTTTGAAAGATGAAATCTAACCATTTGGAAAGAGTTGAAAAAAATTCTTTTTGAAATTCAAACCACAAAATCTTGCAATTAGTAAGGTTTCTTATTTTGAAATTTTAAGAGGGTGTATTCTAACAAATTAACTAAAAGTCCTACAATTGGATCTGTTAATGAATAAATAAAGATGAAGATTTTAGCCTTACTTTGGGCTTAAGTATATTAAAGCAGTTTTGGGCCTAAAAACACCCTTCGTCGTTTAGAAGTTAATTCAAATGTGCAACAAAGATGTGCAATTATTTATGAAAAAACTAATATTGTTGTAAACTAATTGTAGAAAGCTAAAGCACAAGCTACAAAATAACTTTTACAACTCAAAGATGCAACTTCTAAACATTCATGATGACTACCTTTGTAAACGAGTTTGTAAACATAAACAATTCTTTGAGGCATAGAACATATCAAATTCCTAACAATATTGACCTCTACACTATGCCAAATTTCTTGTATCTTCACCCATAAATTGCTTTTGCTAGTAGGTTTCCTCTCAAAACTTCTCATGTGGCAATCTATTTTATTCTAGAAGTGGTCTATATGATTGAGGTCATGCAATGGGTGCCAAATAACTTGAAATTTTTATACAAGCAACCAATCTACAACGAAATGTGTAGTGTGCTTGGGGTCATCATTGTGTTAGAAGATAATATTATCTTCTATTAAACCTTACACGTTTATAGTATTTATAAGCTTCGTTTTTAGAATGTCACAATGCACGTAGCTATCCATCTTCCCTTTAATTAGATGAAGCTTGCCAATTCCTTCCAAGCTCATACAATCCCAAACTAGTATGCTTCCTCTCCCGTATTTAACTGTACATTGCACATGTTGGTTTAAGAGACACTCTCCAATCTTTATCCAACAACATTGCCACCCTATTTGAGCCAAAAGGTTAAATTTTGATTCATTAGAAAAAATGATTTACTCCAATCTATCCAAGTTACATTCTTGCACTTCTTTGCCCATTTAAGACCTATTTAAAATGACACATTTAATGTTTTTTTGGTCAAAAGTGACTTTTGGGTCTTCATACATGCTTGTAGTCCTTGCCTTTGAAGGCTCTTCCTGACAATATCATCATTCAACTACATAACCTTAGACCATAATCTTCTTCCTATTGCTGCAATTGTATTAATACAACAATCATTTAACCTCGTTGCAATTTCACTGTTGCCACACCCATTAAAAATTCTAGGTCTACCTAATGAAGTTCTATCTTTTAAACTCCTCTCACCAAACTTTTGCACAATACCATTGCAAGTGCTTCAAAGAATATCCATAATTGCAAAGATTTTGCCATATTAGTTTGCTTTGCTTGTGCATCTCGAGATTTGTTGTTGACTAAATTTTAGATCTCCTGGAAGGTATAGCAAATAACTTGTAGCTTCTCTAAAATTCTAAATTTTTTTGTAGCACAAGAAAGTCTCAATAACACACTTGCATTGGAAGATTGTGTACAACTTCAATCTGTATTAAATTGTATATACCACTTCCAAATCTTTCAATGTAGCCTTTGCAAATAACTATTTTTGAAGTCATTTTCATTCATTGCATGCCTTGTGTTATTCTTACTAAATTTGGTCAAACAATCATCTGGCAACTACATTGTTCAACGACTACCTTAGCAATTTTGAAATTCACTTATCTATCAAAACACTACTATGAATTTTTGAAATTTGACTTCATACTATACACTAAAACATTTTAAGCATTCATGTACATACTTAAACATTTGAACTATTTGCATTTAGATATTTTAAAGATGATTGAATTTTATAGCTCAAATTGTTTTTTGGTACTTCCACCTTACCCATTATGATCCCTCAATCCAATTGTGTCCCTATCACTTAATAGCCCACCATTTAAAAAAAGGCCCTAATTAAGGTAAGTTTGGAAAAAATAAATTTGAAAACGGATTAAATTTTAGAATTTCTTTTCAAAATTAACATTTGAGGATAATTTGTGTGACCTCGTTCAATTGATCTATTCATCAGTAGTTAAATACTAGACTTGTAGTAGTTGCAAGCTATAATTGTCCACTATTATTTACTAGACAAGCTCCTTGTTCTTTCTTCTATACTCAACATACAAGTTTATTTTGACAAAATTTTGATTTTAAGCCATTTAAGAAAATGTTTAGCATTGAATTATTATAAAATTCAAATAGTCAAGTTTTAGATTTATGTGTCTATAAAGAGAAGATTGAAGTTTTTATTTGCAAAAATAAATTACCTTGAAGACATAAAATTTTAAAACCTCTCATGCAATAATACTTTCACCAAACAATGACAATATCTTGAGGTTACAAAAGTCCCAATTTTAATCACATATTTGAGTTTTTCATTACAAGCATACACAAGGATTTTCTTCTCTAAACCAGATTCAAAAATCAAAATCCTTAAAAAGAATTGAACATTGAAAAAAATTAATCATCTAAAAATATTAGTATAAAAATCAATTACATTAAAACCAAAATCAAAATATTTGATGAATTTATATTGCATATTTATCTTTTAGAGCTCAAAATTTCATTCACAACCTTCATTTTATTGTTATTGTCTTCTTTTGAATTTTAGAGTGCATCAAGGTAGTATGTTAGTGCCATGTTCATTTACTTAAGGGTTCATTTAAATGATTCTTTTTCCAATTTTTTAATTTTTCAAGTAAATGATATTATAATCTATCTATATAAATATTTTTTCATAAAATAGTAAATCACACTCTAATAGGTGATGCTTTGAAAAATTGAAAATTTGAGAAATAATGAAAAGTACATAGTTATCAATATAAAAATTAATGCACCATACCATGCAAATGTGCAAGCTCTTTTGATATCAACAAAATGACAATTCCATTAAAACAAAAAATAGAATATATTCCTCTACAATTAAGATTGCATGTAATCAAATCAATAAAAAATGATAATTTTAGGACAATCATTTCTTCTTAACTCCTAAGTTCTAAAGGAGGCTTGTTACTATGTGAGCTTATAAGCGTGAGCCATGAATTTAAAAGACTATACACCTATGTTGTAGGTGTCCATATTATAGAAATCTTCTATAATTACAGTTTAACATTACATGTTATAGATACCTCTATTATAGGTGTTTATATCATAGCACCTTCAATGGTTGTAGGATATCTAATTATAAGTATGCTCAAGGCTCACATGCTCGCATTTTTGTGTTCACACACTAGCATCGTTGAGCCCCAAAGTTTTGTTAGGGGACAATTTGCACAAGGACAATTGGGATTTTGGGTAGGTTTAAGTAACCTCAGTTTTTTACATGGTTTTTTGAATTTCTTTTAAGACAAATAAAGACATTGGCTTTATGGGAATATTATTTTTATTTTTATTTCAATTGATGACTGAGAACAAAAGTTATACATCTATAGCCCCAAAAGTAGTTCCATTGAGTAGGAAAAATATAATTATTCTATATTATATTTTTGTCTACATGAATTTTTTTATCCATTTCATTTAAATTATTGATATAAAGTTACGGCGCTTTTTGATTTGCAAGAAATCATTGCAATTTCTTGAAAAATAATGAATTGGATTTGTTTTTCAACTCAATTTTCACAATTTTCAAGAAAAAAATTCCTACAAGGTTCAATTCATATTCTAAAATAATCTCACAGTTAAGATTAGTATATTTCAATTCCATCTTAGAGCTAATATTAACAATATAGTTTTTCCTCTATTTTGTATCTACTTCTACTTAACAATTTTTTAGAAAATGAAAATCAAGGATTTTTTTCTTGAATTTTTTTTCCCAGATTCTCAACTCAATTCTTCAATACAAAAAAAAATTTAAGCCAAAATTTTTATTGCAAAAATTTTAAGTTAAGAAGATTAAAAGTCTTATAATCAAGTCATGCAAGTGATGAACACCTAGTTTTCTTCACTTTAAACACAAATATCTTCCATTCTACACTATCAAAGGTTTTGAAATTTCTCCTATATATTTTTATGCTAGTCTAGTGCAAGATTCTACAAATATATGTGAAAAAAATGATTAAATAATTTTTTCTCTTTGCAATAGAAAATGGTAGCTTTAAGTGTGTTTTTAATGAAAAAAATGGCCTTGAAACATTAGGGATCAATTAGGGCGAGAATCAAGGTCATTTCTCAAAATCCCATCTATAACACCAATTTTGGCCTTTTACAATCCTACATAGTTGAGATTTGACCTTGCATTGAGACTTGTAGAATTGGAATTTGGGACATAGTGCAAATGGTTTGTTTGTTCATTTTTCCAAAATACACTAGAATAGCATATTTTGTGATTGTTTTTTAGTTGCATCTCCTTGTGTTGAGGTCATAAATATCCCAATAAAATAATTTTCAACACCATCCAAAATAATTTCCATTCAAGCAGCTTCCAAAACAAAGATTGGATGAAGAATGCTTTCCAATCATCTTCTACATTGTTTTGAGTTCATCCTAATGCTATTTTTGGCATAGGCGGTGTTCCAAAGTTAAATCTACATAACTAGTGTGCACTATGTAAGGCATGGTCTACATCAAAAATGAAGGGGCTAAAAATTTGAGAAGTTTCTTTCTCCAAACCCTTTCATTTGCCAATGTAAAGTCTTAGAGGTGTGAACGAAGAAGGCATGAAATGCAAAAAAATACATTAAAAAATAGTAATTTTCAACAAAGCCCCCTTGAATTTCATTTAGATCTACCTCCTACAATTTTTGGGAACCCAAATTAGAGGACTTTTGCCACCATATAGGAAAAAAGTGCGTTCCATATTGTCAGGCCTTCTTGGAGACCTATGACTTCTCATTACATGGTATAAAAACCATTTCAAAGGACTTTTTTTAATTTTAGCCAAGCAAAACCTTCAAGAATTTGGGCCCCTCATTCCTTGATTTGATATAAACGATGCCTAAGATTTGCCAAATTTGCATAATATTTCTATCTTAAGTGTAATTTGCTATGACTATATATAATTTAGTCTTTAATTTTATTTTTAATGAGGCATATTTGGTTGTTCAAATTCCAAAATTAAGATTTTTTTTTGTTTATTTGTGTACTTTCTTAATGTGAATCAATGATATAATTTTTAAGTTCTAATTTCATATTAATCATTCAAAATTTTATTTAATTTTTCTGTAATCCATTGATGATGTTCAAATAATATTGTTACCCAGGTTCTAACTTCTTGTCTACCATCCTAAAGCACCAAATATGATTCATTGATGGTGACTAATAGATTGCAAGTCAAATCTAGGATATAAGTTTAATAAACTTAGATTTGGGTCTTTCCCCAAATGGTAGAATGAGAAGTTTGGAGAATATTTAGAAGACTTGAAGGACTCAATACTTCCATTGTGCTGGTTTTTATTTAGCAAAAACATGTGCATCTCTCTATAGTCTTTCAAAATGGAAAGAATGTGCTTTTCTTTTTTGTTTCTTGAGCAAGATTTGTACATGGCGCCACACAAAGAAGTACCATGTAAAGGAGCAACCCAACACCATGCAAAACAACATGTGAAGCTACATTAATAGAGAAGGAAGTCACTAGCATTCCTTGTATTGAGAATGGTCCTATTCATAATGTTGCAAATACTACTATTGAGAAGCCCAATCCATTGGAAGAAACTCATACTAAGAAGCCCAATGCACCCAAAAAAACTTCTTTGAAAACATTGGCTTGAATAAATACTACTCCTAAAAACACACCTATAAAACGATCTTCTGCATAGCTCAAGGAGATGAATGTCAGTGTTACCATTTATGTGGGAAGTGCTGACATCTTCGTTGAGTTGTTGGGGAAGATAGAAGAATTCATTGACAAAGAGTGCATTGTTGGGCTCTATTCCATCAAAAAAGGTAAAGCTTTGTTCAGACTCCACCTATAGATGGTTTCTCGGCTTCGAGCCACTTCAGCAACCATGGTCAATAAACAAATAAAATTTTGTCTTGGTTGGAATGATCCTAAGAAAGCTCTTGTGGGACACCACATTCTCACTAAGGTACTCCGTAACATTGGACTCCATACTTTCATTGGCATGTTGAGATATTGTATATGAAGACAAAGGTGAGGAACATTTCATTGCGTGCACCAGAATGTGACTCAATCCCAAATTGAAGAAGGAATTGAAGAGTACATCAAGCACGGTACTCCGTTTGCAAAGAATCAAATTGTTCTTATTCACACTAACCTCATTAAGAGGGCAACCACATACTGCAAGTTCAAGTTGAAGAAGCAAATGAGAAGTATCCTTCCAGGCACTCTTTTGCCCATGTTGCACTCTAGACAGTACATTCCTTTTCTTGTAGTTTTTGGGCTATAACTTTTGCAATGTCCATCCAATGTACATGAAATTTGAAATGAAGATATATGTGATAGCTGTAAATATTTAGTAAATTTTTACATATTTTGAACTTGCTTTATTTTAAAAAAAAGACCCTAATTGGATATCTACTTTAGATATTTTGGGGATTTTTGGTTCTATTTTTTTACCTTAAAATGCAAATTTGGAGCCAAAAATTAGAGAAAAAGGTATTGTACTAAGATTGCATATAGTGATGATGAGGTTTATGTAAATTTTAGCATGTGTGGCATGCACATGATGGCTCAAAGTACATGTCTTTTATGCAAGGACTAGAATGAAGAATTAATTTCCTTTTATAAATATTTGGTAAAATTCAACTGCGTCAAAATGTAGGTAATGACCATTTTTTAATTCATTTTTAATTTTTTTTATTGAAATGACCAAAAATCAAATTATTCATGTACCCATTCTCGGCTAATTTTTGGTCCCCGTCCTTGGTCCCCCCAATTCTGTAGTAAGGTAAAGTGCTGTAAAAGCGACCCTCTCTTTCAAACCGACCCTATAATTAGTTGTAGAATGGATTGTAGGTGATCCTTGAATGGACCACTTTAGCTATTGAATGCATCAAGGAAAAACTGTTTTACTATTGCAAGAGCCAATCATTGACCTTGATTTCCTCAAATCACTTTAGAAGTTGCAAAGGGACAGATTTTGGGAGACCTAGGGTCACAAATAGGTACCTACAATAGAAATCTTTGAAAATTCATAACTAATTCAAAAGTGCTTCAAAAAATATGAAACCACTTGTGTTACGTTTGGCATCTATTTGGCTTTCTCTAAAAATGAGCTAAAAATATTTTTAATCATGCAAACCTATGAAAAAGGCAAATCAGCCCTTAAAAGATTGCTTTTAGACCCTACTACCTTAGTCTGTTGCAATCAATAGCAATGGATAGTACTGCAATGATTTTTTTGGTTCATCTTTAATTTATTTAAATGATTTTTCATGTCTTAGATTGATTTTTAATAATTTTTAAAATTCATTTTCATGATTTTTCTACACTACTCCCACGTAGTACTTGTAGTAATTGTAGCAATGGGAAACTTAAAGACCAAAAATAACATTTTTCAAACAAAAATGCCGGTTACAAGTTTCTTGCAACAAGTCAACAACCCTAAAATAAACCTTGTAAAATTTAAAATTTAAACAAAAACTATGAAAGTTAAATTCAAAAATGAATCTTGTAAGTTATGTTTTGAAGAAGATGCTCTAATTTCTCATAAAATAAGACTCTCCATAACTTTTTTGGCTCATCACTAGAAGACTAGACCAAATGCATTTATACAAATGTTTCTACATAGGCAAAAATATTTTCTTCTAGAAACAAAATTTAAAAAATTTTGTTTAGAGTTTTTGTGATTTTCTTTACTATAGGAAAATTGCACTTGGGCACCAATTATAAAAGAATATCATATTCCTCAAAAGCTAATATTTTTTCTATCTTCAAAAAAGTTCAAAAAATCATGCAAAAAATTTAGATCATAAGAACCTACTTGATCATTCATGTGTCCCTTGACGGAACTCTTGGTCTTGTAGGGGTTAACTGAAGGAGCAAGCCACAGCTTAGAATTAATTGCAAAACAAAGTATATTTCAAACTTATATTAACCACTAAAGGACCAAGTGTCCATTCAACATACGCAAGAAATCTTGGATAGGTTCCTACAAAGTCATTTTGGTCGAATGTTTATGAAATTTGGACACAATGTGTAAATGTGTACCTCCTTTATGAAACTATTTTATTTTTGATTAGGTGCCTGGATCAAAAGTTATGCTGCCTTAAACTTTTTGGGCAATTTGGGAATCTTTTGCTGTTTTGCAAAAAATATCATCAAGTTTTGAAATTCGGCATGTTTATAACTAAAAAATTGTGGCATATAATTGCCCAAAAATAACAAATTTTTGTTCTCCAATTACATTCTAAGACACGAGCCAAACTTTGTTAGCTATGTTGGGGTGGTTTCTTTTCACTTCAAGTCCTATTATCTTACAATTTAGTGAAGTCAAAATTCTTGAAATTTTTTCTACATATTCCAAATTTTTGTTTCTAACTTTTCATTGTTTGGATTTCAAATAAAAAACTTCCTCTTTGCACAAGGAATCATCAAAAAATGACTAGTGTATAATTTAATTAACCTCCTTGCATTGCAGGGTGATTTAGAATAAGCTAGACTCTATGATATTTTCTTCTACATTTTTGTGTGAACAAACCTAATATTATATACTTATGAATGATAAAAAATCTCATGTTTTTGTAGACCAAAAAATTTACTCCAAAAGGATCCGAAGTTTGTTGACCCTATCTCGCAGGACTAAAAAAAAGTTTTTTTTCTCACTTTAAACATTGTAATCTTTCAATCCATGTCATCAAATGGGCTGAAATTTTTCCAACACTTTGGTCAAACACTTTACTTGAGTTTTTTATGGTTGAAGTTTCAAAAGCAAGTTTCAATTTTCATTTGTGAATAACATACCCAAACCCTGCAGTCTTTGACAACGTCTTCCTGAACACACACACAGTCTTTTAAGGGTTAATAGGAGAAGTCATAGTTGGAAAGATTCACTATTCATCTCCAAACTCCACACTATGGTACTTGATTCATGTAAACCAATCACAATGCAATTGAGCTTGATAAAGTATAGTTAGGACCACCCCAAAACACCCCAAACCAGTATGAGAAGTGCAGAAGAGTTTAAAAAGGTCACTGACATTCACATCAATTTAGTGAGCATGGTAACATTGGAGTTTTGAAAGAATGGGAAATTTCGTTAAAATGGCGGTATTTCATGTGCCATTTTTCCATTCATTTCTTTCTTTCAAAATTAATTTTGTTGTATTGGCATGTTTCCACAAGCTTGGCTCTTTCATGTTTAGACCGTGCGTTTTAGAATCTATACTAGTCTTAAATTTCAAAGCTTTGTACAAATGAATTATAATTTTTGGGACCTTGAATTGTGCCAATTTAATGAAATGTTCCATTTCCACCATCTTCCCATGCTGCACCATTTTCCATGAAATATTGCCATCGTATTTAACCCTTAACCCCTAAAGCCCCGAGGGTGTTTTCTGTCAAAAAAACACTCAAAACTACCACTTCTGATGCATTCACTTAAGGAAACCAAAAACATATTTTTTTTGGAATTTAATCGTAGGATATTGTACTTAGCTTGTCTGAGATCATGTAGTAAAAATTTCATCAAATTTGACCGTATGGATTGGAAGATATTAGCATTCAAAGTTGGACAAACTTGTTTTTCTTAAGATGATGCTTAAATTGCCCGAAAAATTAAGATTGTCTATAACTTTCTCATCCCTATTCCAAATATAATGAATCAAAGCTTCACATATAGATAAAAATATAATATATTAGGAAAAAAATTCAAAAAAAATCATTTTGACTTTCTGTAATTTTTTTTCAGCTGCCCGCCAATCTCCATTTCTTGCTTATTGTGCCATAACTTTTTCATCGGGCATCCGATTGAAACAAAAATTACATATCCACAAAGCTCTCGCAAAGCTACACAACCTCAAAAAATCTCAAAAAATTACACTTCAAATTGAGACAATAGGAACCTATCCAAACCCAAGTTGTCCCCCAAGGGGACAAGTGATCCTTTAGGGATTAAATGTCGAGGCGAACGTTTTGTGGCTGATGAATGACAAGAGAATCTCCTGTGTAGGTCTGTAGGACAAAAGTGCAACTATTAATTCATCTTCCAAATTCTGTGGAAAAAAGGAAGATCATCTACAGTAGTTTGGCTTCCATTGCATTATTTTAATCCAACAATTCAAACAGTGTCAAAATAGATGATTTCCACAGTTCTGAGCCCGTCGTTTAACCCCTAAAGCCCCACTTGTCCCCTCAGGGGATAATTTGGGTCCAGGTAGATTCCTATTGTTTCCATTTGAAGGAATTTTTTTGAGATTTTTTGAGGTTGTTTAACTTTGCAAGAGCTTTGTGGATATACAATTTTTGTTTCAATCGGATGCCGGATGAAAAAGTTATGGCACAATGAGCAAGAAATGGAGATTGGCAAGCAGCCCAAAAAATATTACAAAAAGTCAAAATAATTTTTTTTGAATTTTTTTCCTAAAATATTATATTTTTACCTATACGTGAAGCTTTGATTCATTCTATTTGGACTAGGGATGAGAAAGTTATGGACAATCTTAGTTTTTCAGGCAAATTAAGCATCTTCTTTAAAAATAACTTTTGGTTCAACTTTGAATGCTAATATCTTCCAATCCGTACGGTCAAGTTTGATGAAATTTTTACTACATGATCTCAGACAAGTTAAGTACAAGATCCTACGATTAAATTCCAAAAAAAAAAAATTGGTTTCTTTAAGTGAATACAATAGAAGTGGTAGTTTTGAGTGGTTTTTGGCAGAAAACACCCTTGGGGCTTTAGGGGTTAAGGGTTAAATTTTGGTTTTAAACCATCAACATGACCATTTTTGATAAGCATGGTGACATTCTATGACCCCTCAGCGAGTTTGTGGACGGCTTAGAACACCCCGACAACAACACGCCTCAAACAAAACGCTCAAGCAAATCAATGGAGGACATTCCCTCTTCTATTATCATAGAAGATCAATGGTACAGAATCTTTAGAGGTCGGTTGTGGCGTGTCGCCGTCACGACGCTCATACTCGATGATGTCGATGAAGTGAGAGTTGTCTCCGAACTCCGTGAACGGAGTCTTTCCGGAGCAGCAACCTGATTCTGTCACCAGGGATTCTGCGAAGTTCCGCGAGTTGGGGGAGAGGGAACCCCAACTGTAAACTTCCCCGGGTCGTAAGAATCATTCCAGAACGCTCACTTTCAATCAGTCATTCACTGTCTGGACTCTGGAGATCGATAAAGACCGACCTTCCCTCCTGAACACTCTTCCCCAATTTCCGGTAGTTTGATTTCCGGAAAAGCAACGCGGCAATTTGCTGTGCCTGCACATGCATGACTCGAGCATTCATGCGGAGACGACAGAGACGTCTTTTTTACTCATCAAGTGAAGACGACAACAGGGGAAGGAGAGAAATTATTGAAAAGCCGCGAATCTCTCGAACCTACTCATCTTGCGAAAAGCATGAATGGATTTCTGTAATCGCATCAGTGATTCTGTAGACTTGGTACTGTAGCAGCATATCAGTGCAAATGAATGCATTCGCTTTCAAAGAATTGGTAGGAAAACGTGCGGCGAAACGCGTGTCCGAGCGGTATGAGACAAGCTTATGAAATCTCAAATCTACTAGCGTGCCCACAGTCAAAATTAAAGTAAAAATAACTTTCTAATTTTTTAATTCCTAGAAACTTTGAAAATCAATAACTTTCACACCATAGGTCCAAATGTCACAAAACAAAGCCCATGCATCCTTCTTTGTTGAGGGCTTTCTGATGGTTCCAAGCACGCGATTAGGGGACGCACAGTCCAGGAGATCTCAACATGACAAACAAAACAAAACAACAAACAAATAACCTCAATGGATGGACTAATGGGCCCTGTGCTGTTGCCATAGCCAAAAGAAAAAATAATTTTCTAATTTTTTTCTTCATAAAAACTTCAAAATTCCATAAGTTTTACACTATAAGTCCAAATACCACAAAACAAAGTTTATGCACCCTTCCTTGCCAAAAGCTTTTCTAACGATACTAAGTACGCGATTGGGAGACTCACGGTCCAGGGGATCTCATTGTAACAAACAAACAAAACAAAACAGAAATAAATAATCTATTTTAATAGATGGATGATTTAGTTGGAATAAGGTAAAAACATGTAATACAACATTTTTTGATCTCTGATACTAAATTATGGACCTAAACTTCAAAAACAACCAATGAGAAGTGAGTTTTTTTTTTGAAGCAATCAATGAAAGTTGAGACATTTTAACCCCTAAAACCATGCTTGTCTCCTCGTAGGACAATTTGGGTCCGGGTAGGTTCCTATTGTCTCAATTTGAAGTGAAATTTTTTGAGATTTTTTGAGGTTGTGTAGCTTTGCAAGGGCTTTGTGGATGTATAATTTTTATTTCAATCGGATGCCCGATGAAAAAGTTATGGCACAATGAGCAAAAAATGGAGATTGGCGGGCAGTCTAAAAAAAATTACAAAAAGTCAAAATAATTTTTTTAAAATTTTTTTCCTAAAATATTATGTTTTTACCTATACGTGGACCTTTGATTCATTCTATTTGGACTAGGGATGAGAAAGTTATGGACAATCTTAGTTTTTTGGGCAATTTAAGCATCTTCTTGAAAAAAACCTTTTTGTTCAACTTTGAATGCTAATATCTTCCGATCCGTACGGTGAAATTTGATGAAATTTTTACTACATGATCTCAGACAAGCTAAGTACAAAATCCTACGGTTGAATTCCCAAAAAACAAAAAAATTGGTTTCCTTAAGTGAATACAACAGAAGTGGTAGTTTTGAGTGTTTTTTGGTAGAAAACACCCTCGGGGTTTTAAAGGTTAAGTATTATATACATGGTCCCCTATATTCTCAACTTTAAAAATTTGCAAAATATTACTAAAGCATCGAAAAATTACTAAAGCATCTAGATTGCATTTTTCTAGAATTTGCTAATAGTCTCACCAAATTTTTCTGGTTGTTTGAGCACTAAGATAGAGGGATCCAAAAAAGTATTGCACAATTAGGTGTTTTTACCTAAGCTTGCTTAACAGTTTAAGAATGACATTTCATAAAGTGTTTTTAGGTACTAAGCAGAGATCTAGAGATAAAGAAGATATCTTTGGAATATTTGACATCTTTAAACCTAAATTGATGACTACAGATGGTTGGAAGGTGGAGTTAAACTTTACAAAGCTGCATATTGATTTGCAGCTTAAAAAGTCTCATTGTATTATTTTAAATTGTTGATCATTAGGAACAAGAGTTAATTGGCTATGCTTCACATGTTGCATTAGAGAAAATCGAGCCCCTAAACGGGCCATTAGAATTTCAACAAATGTGCAAATCCAAGGGGGGAGGAAAGTATTTAAAAAAACTAATTGTTTAAGTACTTAGTCTTGAATGGCACACCAAGTGATCACATGGGCCAAAAAAATATTTTATTATTGTTATTTTTTTGGATTTTTTTTCTTTTTGTAATTGCACATATTCATGTAGTCAAACACTTGTGCTCAGGGTCTAGGTTTCCTCTAATGTTGGCAGCTACCTCTTGTATTCAAATAGTGTTTTTTTTGCAAATATAAAATATAAAAATATAAAATCTATGAATATCCTAGTGTTTTATTGCTTTGAGGTTACAATTGATAAACTAAAATGAAATTAATACCTCATAAATAATCTTTTGACAATTCTAATTTTTAGCTTTTGTAAAATACAATGATGTCGAATTTTGTTAACATGGCACTATTCCACTACTTTGGCAGTTTTTACAATTCAAACCGTGTGGTTTAAAATGTACAATTGTCTTAGATTTTTGAAATCTATACTAGTCCTATATGTCACTTTTATAGTTCAAACGGCACGGATTGAAATCTATAAAAGTCCAAGATTTATGAAATCTATATTTGTCCTAGTCTCCTAGATGGCACTTTCACGATTCAAACTGGACACTTTGAAAATGGCACATAGAATATTGCTATTTTAATGAAATTCCCCATAGTGAAACTTATCAAAAATTTAATTTTTTGCACCTAAAAGATACAATGAAATTTGTCAAAATTATAATTTTTTTGCACTTGGCAAAATTGACAAAATTAGCAACTTTTTACATAAGACTAGATCGTAAGGGACAAGGTAGATTGAAAATATGATTTTTGGTATAAAAAATAGTTCTCAAAGCAAGTGTGTACACAATATAAAAAATTAAAAAATAATTTCATTTAATTTGAAGTTTAGATATTCTCACAAGTTTACAAATAAAAAATCCTTTCTATTTTGAACATTTAGATCTCAAAATAGGTAAAGCACTTGTAGCCAAAATAATCACTAGTTGACTACACAATTTGTAAGAATTTGAAATGAATACTGTATTGGGATGATGATTCTTTGATTATAAATTTCTGTTCTTAAATCAATCTTGATCCAAAAAATAACCATCTCATATGTTTAGAGGCTCAAAAAGCAAAGAAATCTAGGAATTAACAAACATGGAGCATTACAGAAATTCTGAAGTGTTTGGAGGGCTGCTAGAAAATGATAAACAACTCTATTAATTTAGAACATCATTCCTGACATTAGTAGCTGTAACGCGGTATCAGCTGAGGTGACTTTCTGCTGCAGCAATTTCAATTGTTTAAAAACAAAAAATAAATAGTTTCACATGTCAGACTGTTTTGTTTTTTGTTTTTAAATACTTGGACCATTGTATCTACAATTTTTAAGGTTATAAACATTGTTTAAACTTAGTTTTTTTTCAATTACGTCAAATGAAATGCAATGGCCAATTTTTTTGTCTTAATTGGACTTAATTGAAAAAAAAATATTTTTCAACAAACCAAATTAAATGGCTATTGTATCTATTTGCCATTGGCAAGTAACTTCAATAGACACTTACAAAGGCATATTGAAAAACAAAATGAATTTAATTTGTGAGGTTACAGATGCAAAGAGGAAGTGTTTATGGAATTGGACTTATGGTAGAGTTTACAACCCATATGGGATATGTATCTTCACTCATTTGACAATGAGTGAAGATACATATCCCAAATGGGTTGTAAACTTTACCACAAGTTCACAAGCCCAATTCCATAAAGACCTCCTCTTCTCATCCCATATCTCACAAATTGTCAATGAAGTTAGTCCTTCACACATCTATCCCCCCCCCCCCCCCCGAAAAAAAGTAGATGATGGTCAGTGGATAATTTGGGGACATTTTTTTATTTTGGCATAATTTAGTGTTAAATACAAAGTGTTAAAGAATCAACGTAAGGGACATTATAGTACCTTAACTGTAATTTTTAGTCTTTAGTTTTCACATTTTAAACCATTGCCGAGATCTGACAACGGAACTTTAGGTGGGCGCGAATAGAGGAAAAAACCATATGTCATGGGAAAAAAACTAAACTGTGTGGTCCTCGGAGGGCTGTAAGCAGCCCTCCAAAGGCCCCAGATTTTTTCTAATCATTATTGAGTTTTAACTTGGCCATGTTTATATTGATTAATTTTAGACTTCTTAACTACTTCTAACTAATTTTTTGAGCTAATTTAGGTAGTCTTTTGCTCAAAATACTAATTTAATTTTCTCAAATTTCATTATGCATGATAATTAGTTCATTTTTATAAGTTTTCTTCCAAAATACTATTGAAGCATGAAATTAATTTGTCTTATTAAAGTATTAGTGCTTGATACACTAATTTATCAAAATCATACTATATGTAAAATAGTGTAGATTGAAGATTTGTTGTATTATTCCAATTTCCACAAAATAGAATATTTCCTTGATAATAATTTGATTAATTTTCAAGGTGACATATTCTAATTTTTCCCACTCACTTGTCACTACTTAATAAGACAAATCAATGTACTCTAAACAAATGCAATTAAGTTATACTAACCTATTATCACCCTCATGTACATATAAGGTAGACCAATCCAATTTCGTCCATTGCCCAATTTTGACTCCTACTTTTTGGCCCACTTTCGTCTGTTCAAACATCCAAATTTATCAAGAAAAATATCCAAATTTCTTCAGGATTTTGACAAAAGCAGTGCATTAATGTCAAAATGGGTAACTTATCAATCTTTGATTGGTAGGAACTTAACTGCCAATATATATAAAGGCATTTATGGAGAGTTTATGAGATGTGAGGATGTTATGACTCCAGTGTCTCTGTGGGCATGGAGAATTTTGTTAAAATGGCGGTATTCCATGTGCCATTTTTTTATCACCCGTTTGAGCTGTGAAAGTGCCATCTAAGATGAGTATAGATTTCAAAAATCTTGGATTTATATAGATTTTAGATTGTGTTGCTAAATTATGAAGTGACATCTATAAATGGTATAGATTTCAAACATCTCGGATGATTGTACATTTTAGACTACACGGTTTGAATTGTAAAACTGCCAAAGTAGTAGAATAGCGTCATTTTAATGAAATTGCCCATGGGCGGTTCTGTAATTTTAGGGTAGAACACTTCAAAAATTCACAGAAATTACAAATTTCATCAGAAAATAATAATTCCACTTGTATTTGATTTGATCTGTGAAACAAATGCACACCTCCAAAAAAATATATGCCCCCCTTGCAATTGGCCCCAAGATGTTTCAGATTCCAAAATCAGGGTGGTAATTATTATAGGCTTGTCTACCTTACATGTGGACTCTGGTTTACATGTCCGTTCCGAAACGTATGTCTCTGCACATGAGGCCGGAAGTGAGAGGAGTGCGGGGGAAGACGTGGGTGGTAAGACGTGAGTGCGAGAGCAGTGCTGTACTGTAAGAAGGTACCCACGCCCGCCCACTTTTGATAAATTTTGATTCACCCTTGTCCAACCGTGGTCCGTCCTTCCTTGAATTGATTGAGCAAGGATGAAGATTCCCTGTCCAGAATTCGTAGATCTCAGGTGGGACCTGGCTCCCCATGGAACTCCAAGTCAAAACAGTGTCAGGCAGGCGACCACATCTTTAAAAGCAGGGCAGGCGCCTCGAAAGAGACGGAGCAACCAGCCAGCCAGGGCTTCCGGCCATGGTGGGTCCGTCGCCATGACAACAATGCTGGCTGCTGTCCGAGAGGAACCAACCAAAATATCGTTCTTCCCACTGACTCACAGAACGAAGAAAAAAACAGCAACACCAACAGGCGAGGAAGAAGACGACGAAGCTAAGAACAAGTCCAAGAAACCAAGCGCAAGCTAAGAACAAGACGGAGAAGAAGCTCCAGCCGTGTGCAAGCTCAGGTAGAAGCTTCTAATCGAGCGACCAGACCAGCTCGCACAACGTACATTCTTGCTCATTCCTGCCGGATAAATCCAGTTCCTCACACGTTTTTGTTCTCATTCTCAGTGGAAGAATATCCTGTACCTTCCCCTCAAACTGCGTCGACCTTTCCTAGTCTATGAATCGAACGTAATGGCACGACGTCGAGATGACGCTAGCGAGTTAGTTTCAGTAAGTTTCTAGTGAAGTTGGATATGATGCGCGTGATCTCGATCAGTTGGGATATTCGACTTACCCAGATCGTGGCGTAGAATTACGACCAGGAGATGGGGATGGGGTTTAATTGGTGATGTCGTCTTGCCGGTTGCCGACGTAGCCGTAGGAACAAAATAGAGAGAGAGAGAGGTCAGATCAAGGGGTCGGGGAGGGTAGTATTATTCTCTATGCTTTTCTGTGAGACATATATATATCCGAAGGTTCTGGAGAAGACGATCATTGCGGTAGCAGCTAGCGAGTTAGCTCTAGAAATGGTATGCAGTTGTTTGCTTTCTATGCTTGATAGAACGCTCTTCAAGCACGTGATATGATGGACTGTAGGAGAGACGAGAGCAGGCGATCTGGACCTGGTCGTCACTGTTGTATACTTGTATTAGGCATTGAGGAAGGGAGACTTTAAGGGAGGTGCTGGGCGATACCTGGGTACTTACACGGTAGGTTGCCGATCGAAGCAAGCTAGCTAGCAAGCAAGGTGTGGCGGCTGGGTTTGACTATGGTTGCAGTTGGCGCGGGGAACAGCCGAGAATTGAATTGAATCTAGACGTCTAGTAGTGTCCCTATAGTAAGGATTGATTCCCTTGTCTCGACGGACCGACTGGAAGCCGCCGACTGCCTCCAAAAATAGCCCACCGAGTTAAGAACCGAGTTGAAGGAAAAGAGTTCATTGAACTCCCAGACCTTCAGGTTCATGCTACAGCTATTTATACCCTCCCTCATCGCTTTTGTGTGTCTGCAAAGATGCACTCGTCCTCATTAAAATCGCTCATTCACCCTTTCCCCTCCACTAGAGTCTAATTCACGCTTCATCGCAATCAAGATCGAATTTCATTGCTAGCTAGTTGGATCGATGGGTCGACGACTCGTCTGGGCCCCGGTCTGGTGATTCTAGTTCTGCCAGCGAAAATCGACAAATCGATATCGCAACTTTAACAGCAGTTTTTTAGGGGTGTAGTGATTCTAGTATTGCTAGTGGAGATCGATAAATCGACTCCGCAAGTAGCGTTACCAGGATTTTTTTTGGTTTCTTAAACAGGTGTTGTTGGCATAATCGATTCTACCACTGCCGGCCAGTGACGACCGACACATCGATACCCATTACCGCAACGTTCAAAGCTAGGCTAGTTAGCTAGGAATTTTTTAAGATTGGTAAATTAGTTTCTGGTGATTCTGGTATTGCCAGTGAAGAACTGAAGATCGAAATATATACCGAAACCGCAACGTGCACACGAGTTTTTTTGGTTACTTAATAATTTAGTTGTTGGTGTGTGAGACATTAAGTTTTATTTGCAGGGCGGTTCCGGAGGGGATAGATGGATGTTCTAGGGAAACAGAGTGATGATCTCATAGTGGGTGATGGCTGTGCCGAAGCTTCTTCGGAGGAGTACTCGTCGGAGAGCAACACTAGTAATTCTAATCCCGATGCTCGCAAGCCTCGTGGGAAAGTGCGGCAATACGTGCGCTCCAGGCTTCCGCGACTGCGGTGGACGCAAGACCTCCATCACTGCTTCGTGCTGGCCGTCGAACGACTTGGCGGACAAGAGAGTAAGTCCATCCACTTGATGAATCGATCAGGCCTAAAGTGACTTTAATTAATGTTCCGCATTTAAATATATGCATCATCTAAATGACGAGGGCTTTTCAGTTTGGAACTAATTAAGATATATTAGTGCTTCACATGATGTTAGCTACGTTGCATTGTGTAGTTGCTAGGTAGGTATCAATTTTCTCAAACATATAATCCCGTAGTAGTTTTTCATCAGCACATGAAAGTTAACGCTCTTTACAAATATTGGTAGCTGGAATATTAATTGTATGTCTCTAGCTAGCACCAGGTGATCGGTAGCAGTACTTAGATGGTTCCGAAGAAGAACGTTGTCTACTCGTGAAGACCTAGCTAGGTTACAACCAAGACTTCTTAAGAGAATTACACAGTGCACAGACTCGATCCACAGATGAATTAATCCAACAAAGGGTTCATTAATTAGTAAGTGCGAACTATTCTGAGGTTTAGTTTCCGGAGCATGAAGCGCCCTTCGCAGATCACCAGCTCAGATTTAATTCCTTGCTTACAGTCAGACTTACACGCTCCTGATAGGGCCTCGTTAGAAAGACAGAGAATTCAAACATGGATTCCGGCTCACATTTTGCATGTCTGAATGGGGATTAGTTGAATGGTGGAACCAGTGCCTTTGCAGTGGTGATACATTGTCGATAGCTTCTGCAGTGAGGAATCTGAGTTCTTGCACGTGCATAGTGGTTCAGTTGATTTTACGTCATTAGTATTATTTTTACTCTTACAATCTCGCTATTTGTGTATTTACTTGTGAATTTTTTGGTGGATCAGAAGCAACGCCGAAGATGGTACTGCAGATCATGGATGTGAAGGGCCTGACAATCGCCCACGTCAAAAGTCACCTGCAGGTTTGAATGAGCTCGCACGTCTTTCTAAAGTCTGCCATAAATAACACAAGTACTGGTAGACAACCCTGTTTGAAAGTCGCTAGTTTTGTTGACAATTGATACTCTGAATTTTAGTGTCTGTCTCGATCGATCACTTAAATTAATGAGCCTTCATTGATAGAGTGGAACTCAATATTGCAGATGTACAGAAGCATGAAGAATGACGAGACTTCTCAGGCAGGTAGGTTATCTGCTTAAAATTGTAAGTTACTAGTTGCTGAAAAGAGCACTTGTATTTCACTGTCGCTATGAGGGCCTATGAATGTGATCACTTTGTCTGGATCCGCGTCATTTCATAGTTTGAACCGAAAATGGAAGCATATAACGTGATTCAGCTCAGATTCATTTGATTTTCAACTCAACCAGTTAACCCTTATCACGAACATAAATTCAATATGAACCTCTCACCTTTGGCAATTAATGAACTTCAAATTTGTTCAAATTGTTCAAGTATATGATGACTGATCACAGTTCAGTTGCCCGACTGAAACTTCTGATCAATACGAGTCATACTTTTAAAAACTCTAATTAAAGCTCTCGTATATTTGGCCCTCTGACATATGAATTCGAACCAATATGTCCGTAATGGATGTATGAAATTATTAATCAAGATCTCATGTACGTTAACTAAGTAATACATATTTAATTTTCAAGCTTTGTCCAATCGGCGGTTAGGCAGTGATTTGAGATACATACATATGGTCAAGTTCGTGAAATTGACACGACTCCATCGCCAAAAGCTGTGACACAAGGTCTAAAGAGATAGGGATGTGTAGATCTATAGAGATTTAAGATCGCGCTTTCGATCTGAAAGGTGCCAAGAGTATTTGAACACCGCCAATCTAGCTAATTAACGAAATTGAAGTTATATATATTACGATTCAACGGAATTGGTTGAAGATTGAATTAATTATGGCTTTTTTTGGTTTATATACTAATAAGATCGATATATTAATAGATCAATATGCATGCAATTAACCGGGTTTGGTTTTCTATGCACTCTTTGATATATTCAGATCTAAGTTTCTGGCGTGGAGGCCACCTCCAGCACCACCCCAGCATGTGGCTCCAGTCCGCTGCCGAACTGAAGAGAAGCGCCCAACTCCTGGACTTACAGCCAACCGGCGATTCCGATCAACACCCCAACAGCGCCAAGGAGCAGCTGGAGACGGAGTGGGAGATGTGCCGAAGAGAGTATGATGCTCGGATAGCCTTGATGATGTTGATGGAGGGGCGTAAAAACAATATTCCGAGTAGTACCGGCGATTCGCCCAACAGGTCTACTGTGGAGTCCAGGCCTCTCATGAAGCTTCTAGATGGTGGCGAGACTGGAAATAATTATCAACAAGCTCGCAGAAATTTCTTCTCCGAGGACACTGACTTCAAGCTCCCTCAGGTCTGGACTGTCTCTACGTTTCAAATTAACCTCTATACCATTATCACTAGTTGCGAAAATAATTGTATAGGGAAATCGTCTGGAATATAGATTTTCTAGGACGTCCTAATTAAAGTTTTCTGACGTAATCTAAGTTTACAGAAACGCCATCTGTTAAATAAGCATTATTGCTATCATGTTCGAGTTCAAATTCAATTGATTAACGATTTCTGACATGATATCAATCAATATTAAAAAGGGGTCTAGAATTCAGAAATGGATAGGATTATAACAGTCTGTGCTGGCTCTCAAGTCTGTTTTCCTGCTCAATTCTTGTTTTTCTGATGTGGAGAAAGGCAAAACAAACTTTGCAGGAACTGAAGGAGGATCGATTGGGAAGCCTCCAGTTTCCCGGATCAGCTTCCAGAATTTTCGACCGGTTTCCGAGCACCGTGATAGATGAACGAGAACACCTGTTTTTCAGAAACTCATCCCCTCCACTAGTCAACTCGAAGCCTGAACCTCGCTGTGACGAGAGCAATGTTCTCTCTCTGTCCCCCCCCAACTCTTGGAGAATGAATCCAACTCCCAATCTCTCGAGTAGTCGACGTACAACAGCGGAGCCCCATGTGCATTTGGTTGACTATTTCACACCTCGACAGCATGATCATCACCACATGGCCGGTGGTGGTCATGTTGAGCTGGATTTGACTATGTCGACAGGAGGGTCAGCTGAAGGGGGAGAAGGTGAAGGGCAGCAGCAGCATCAGTACTGGTCACAGAGTTTAGATGACCCGAAGAGGATCAATGCAGTTCCAGAGCTTGATCTTTCCTTAGAACTTGCTATGTCCAGTCGATGACACGACTTCAGATCGACCATATGAGTGTACAGGTCAGATTATGAAGTATTAGGATTAACATAATTAGGGTGAGGGTTAGGGTTACTAGGGTGACGTACTAGAATATTAGAATTGAAATTATTCTTCAATCTACTCGCGGATTCTCTGAGTTAGTAGGATAATTTCAATTCTTTCATTCTGGTCATTGAACTAGTGCCTGTACCGTCAACTGGAGAGTTCATGACCAGCATTGTCAGCTACCTAGCTAGCGTGACCTATCTTTATGAGAACTGAGAAGGAACCTCAAGAAAAATTATTTAGGCGGAGGTTTCACTTTTAAGAGTCCACTAGATAGTCTGTGCCAGTTAAACATTGGCTGCATTGTGCTTCTTTAAGTTTTGTAGAAAATTTTGCAGATGACAACATTCTGATTTTCGTATGTATCAGTCTTCACTCTAGCTGCAGCTAGATTGTTGAAACATCTGCAACTTTGAGCTTGGTGAGCATATGCATTACCTGCGCCATTTCAGTTCATGGCTCGATCAGCGTGGATGCTAGAGACACAGATTTTGCGCTAAAGCGTTTATAGAAAGGGTTGCTCCGGGCCATGCAGATTGTTCTCTCCACTGATCATTCATTCCAATTTTAATTAGCCTGAGAGGATCAACAACAAAATGTTGCAAATCCCCTGTGAGGTCCAGCCATCCAGAGGCAGGGGAATACTGTGGATTCAACGCACAGGGAAGTGAAACAAACTTCCTTGAAGGTCACAATTTGTGCTTTTGAAGCCTTGAAGATCACAATTTTCCGGGAAATTTTGGCTCTCTGAAACATGCCATTTTAATGAACATGACAATCATTAACGGTGACACAATTCTGTCCAGTGCACGATTGACAGTACAGAATCCCCTTTTACACAAAACTGTACCGGTGATAGATTCTCAAGGACATTTCCAGGGACAGTATATATAGCAGACTGGCATGTCGTGATTGTCGTCTAGCTTTCACAACTCCATGACAAGACATTATGCCAAACATAAATAGACGGTAAATGTACGGATCTGGCATGCTTTATAAATCAGTAGCAAGTCACCAAATAATTAACAAATCATGGTTTAATTGGAGTGAGGTGGGTAACATGGTTGCGTCTCTGTGGATCGAATTGTAACTGGATTCACACATAATACGCAATGCTGGACTACTTGAATGTCTTCCTAGATGCGCACATGTACAGTCAGATTTGGTGCGCATCAGTGACCTTCATTAACCAGAACATGCTCTGTTATCAGAACAGTAATCCAAACCAATCTGAATACTAATGATAACATCTAAGGTGGGTACACCCATTATGGCACAGTGCCTTAAAGCGTGCCTTAAAGCGCACCCTAGATTAAGCCCTAAACACAATTGCAACTCCATTTCTTTTCATTCCGATGCCTTGGGAGGGAAACTTTGTGCATGTAACTGCTGATTTTCAGTGCAGCCTATGAGCACTTTTGAATACTCTACTTCCAAAACTTTGTATCCCTATTCTGGTCTCATATTTGTCAAAATCTGAATTTTTTTTTGTGCATTTCTTCCTTTTCTACACATCTCTTTACAATCCTATATTTACTATTATCTACTTCGCCTTCAAATTACTCATAGCACAATTTATGGCGCTTTTGGATGTACCCACCTTAGAAGAATAGTTAGATGTGATTTGAAACACCATGTGCGAGCTAGGAATTATTTCAACCACCTATGAAGTATTCAATTAAATTGACCCTTTTCAAAGTGTCAAAAGTTTTGGGCAGGCACCTGAAAATTAAGCTAGAAGCCTACGCTGTTCATATTTGTAAAAACAGAAAATTTCGGTGCACCAAACATGTGATGTTCAAGTGCCTAAAGCTCGAAAGTCTATGACCACAGTAGATTTGAGGTTCAGTTGGCCAGATTGAGGGTTTCAGTTAAGCGAAGCCAAATTGCAAACAGTGCACCAGTTCTTACTGTTGCAAGTCTTCATCATGGGTCCCAATTTTGGTGGAATTTTCACACCAAAGTAATGATCACGACCAAGATTCTATTTCAGCCATGTCTGCAATGAGAGACCCCATTCAGTTGTGTAAGAGACAAGCGAAAGAAAAAGAAAGGATAGCTTTAGATTCGGAGCAATTTTGAAGTGATGTGAGGTGAAGATTCGAATAAAATAATTCTCAATCCCCGTTGACAAATGGAAAAGCTCCGCCAATGAAACCCGTTTGCTTCAGCCGAGTGACGGAAGCAATCCCTGATGTCGAGACTGCTGTACAGTGCACCATTTGTTGCCAAATTTCAGGGAGGCGCAAATGATGTACTTGCTCCCCAGACAGGAGCATCTGAGTTTTAATAACTTATAAATTTCTGAACTCGTTGTTGGGGCTCCTCTTTGCTTCAATTCCGTCTCCTATAATTGAGGCGCCCGTAGCAAAAGCTGTGTGCCTTGACCAATAAAATAACTTTGCTTTCTGTTGAAGTGGGCGACTGGGGTCCCAGGCAAACGTGCACTGAGGTAGTACTGTAGGTCCATACATCGACCACTCCTATGAGTTGGAATTGAATTTTGGGGAAACTTCTTGAAAAATTGTAACTTCTTGAAATATTTTTTCAGTAAATTTTCCTTGAAAGAAAAGTGGAATTTGATATCTAATCCAAGTTGTTTCATATTTTTTAGAGCTTTATGAAATTAGTTATGAAATTTTGAGGTTGAACTGGCATAGGGCTCCAAAACTGTCCCACTCCCTAAAATGTACACTTTTTGTACATCACTGAAGAGTATGAAAAAACTTCATGTACAAATAGTGTACATTTTAAGGGGTGGGCGGTTTTGGAGCCTGTGCGCTTTTCGAACCTCCTACCTTAACTCCTAAAGGACCAACCGACCAAGTGTCCGTTGAGCGTACGCAAGAAATCTTGTGTAGGTTCCTATGAAGCAATTTTTGGTCGAATGTTCATGAAATTTGGACTCAATATGTAAACATGTACCTCTTGTTGAAAATCTAATTTTTTTTCCGATTGGGTGCCAGGATCAAAATTTATGCTACCCTACATTTGGGGGGAGCTCGGGCAATTTGAGAATCTTTGGAGAATCTTTTGCAAAAATGCTCATCAACTTTTGAAATTTGACAGGTATGTAACTCACATGATACAAGATGCAAATGTAAAAAACAACAACAAGGTGTAATGTAAAAATCTCATTCTAAAAGGAGTTAAAGTTTGCTGGCCCTGTTGGGCAAAGGTTGGAAAAAAAAAAAAAAAAATCTCCTAACTTCAAACGTTATAATCTTTCAATCCGTGCGGTCAAAGTTTCTGAAATTTTTTACACAAATTCCTAAAGAAGTCTAGTACATCTTTGTAGGGTTGAATTTTGTAAAAGAACGTTTTATTTTAATTTTTTTCTTGCTGCCCTGAAAAGTGACAATTTTTGACAATTTATGCCCAAAATGTGCCTCGGTCCTTTAGGGATTAAACTTAACTTGATGAGTCAGAGAGAACCCAAGACAGAGGACTTGCAGGTATCCGACAGAATTAACTTATTCGACAGACTTGTTTCCCAGACATAACGGCACATAGTAACGCTCCTGTTATTCATCCAACAGGTAGTTCTACATTCATCCTGAGAGGCTCAATCCTCTCCTGTAGTTTAGCTCAGACACACTCTGTACAAATAGATGATCGGTGCTTTAACCCTGAGGCCGAAAAGTGGTCGATGTTGAGGCCAAAAAGTAGTCAATGATTAACCCTTAAGGGACGGACTTGTGACCGTGGAAATCATCCATTTTGGTATCATGTCAATCATTGGTTTTAAAAAATCCAAAAGTACTCATTGGAAGTCAAACTATTGTAGAAGACCTCCCTTTCCACACAAAATTTGGAGGATGAATAGTTGCACTTCTATCCTACATAGAAAGATTCTCTATCATTCATTGATAAAAAAACCCGGATTGTAGTGTTGTTTATGGGTTAACCCTTGAAGGACAAGTATCACATAGTCTAAGAATAGGGTAAACAAGCCCATTTCTGCCATCTCTTTATATAGAATGTGGCTTGTACAGACTGTGGCTGAGCTCAACCACATGATAGGGATACGGTAAGCTAGATTATTTTTGTCATCTATCTAATTCCGTTGTCGTACTTATGGTCCCAATTCCATCCAAAAACTCATGTAAATCTATACATTTTATGGCAAAGTTACTACATTGATGCCAATAAGGAGTAATGTGTCAATCCTTTAATGGTAAAGTATGGTTGCAAGAAAGACTGAATGATTTTGGTAGCATTTTGGCACTATACTTTTGATTTATTTTTAAATACTTTAAAACTAGAAAAACAATTTTCAAAAAATATAAAAAAAATATGTCCAATATATACACCTTTTAAAAGAAGGTACCCTAGGAAGGAAAAGCATAGAAAAACTTTCTAAGTAGGAGAACTAAAAAAGTGCAAAATTTCAAGAAAATAGGTACTTTGATTTTTTTATTTGTAAAAAATAGGGATAATCATTTTTAAAGAAACTAAAAATTGGACATTTTAGAGAACTTTATAATGAAGAGATTTCACACAAAGAATAATCTCAAAATCATCTTCAATATTCAAAAGTGCATGCGCAAGAAAACCCTATTATTCTATTAGCACGCATGTGGAGGATATAAAGAAATGTTCTTTTTAATTTCCTTTAATGGTTATATGCGTGCCTAGTATAAGAATAGACTTTAGAGATTTCAGCTCCAGATCATTAATTTTGGTACTCCCCAGTACTAAAAAATCTTACATTGCAAAGTGTGATAAATTAGCTAAATTTAAATTTAAATATAAAATAATTTTTGGAATTTCTTTAAAAATTAAGGTATCTAATTACTATCAAGTTAGTAATCTTCAATAAAAATTTCAAGCTAATTGGGCTTATGCTTCAAAAGTTATGGCCAATGACAACTTTGTCACTCCAATTGTGACACACTGAAATAGGACCAATCTTTCTTGTAAATCACCTTGAGTACTTAAGTAGTAAGTACCATTAGATACATAGAAGAGCGTTTATTGGTTGTTTATAGGATTATTATAATTTCACCCTATGAGTGATTTTATAATTTCAAAACAAAACTCTTTAGAAATTTATAAAAATCTTAATTTTAATTACAAAATCATAATTCCACGTAGATTTGATTTATGAAACAAGCTCACACATTTGAAAACTATATTTGCCTCCCTTGGAATTGGCCCAAAGACATTTATATTCTTAATGAGGGTAGTAATAGGCTTGTCTACTTTAGTGCCAAAAAGGCATTACATGAGATTTCACTATTGTGAAAGACTATGAGTTCCTTGGAGTTCCCAGACTATGGGAACTTTGTTGCAGTAGTAGGCCGATGTGGTGAAGCAACTACCATGTTGGATATTAATAAAAAAATAATTTTTTAATATATTTTTTCAAATAAATAAATTATATATATATAATTAGTTTTTGATTTTTTAATTTCAATTTTTTTAAATTTTCTTGATTTTATATTATAACTTTCGTTGGCTAGTTCACAGGCCTGAAACAGCCCTCCAGAGCCCCCAAAACACATCTAATGCAATGAAGAAGGTTATGTGAAGATTATGCTAGAGCCCACTCATTAGAGTTGCCTTAGCTTGCAATGCAAATAATTGAATGGACTTTGAGAAATTTATATTTTTTTTCTTTCCAAAGTTTTCTTTGTATTTTCTTTCTCCACATTGACACTATCAACTGTCATAAGTACTCTTCCATAACCATTTTTAACCTTTTATTGGAAGGTCCCTATGATATTGGAGAGAATCTAAATATCAAGGAGAGAATGAGATGAGGTGGTCTATGGTCTATTGCTCACACAAGGGATAATTTATTTGTCCAAGCCCTTATTTTTGAGTATTTTTAGAATATTTTGGAGATTCAATCATGGTAATTGGTATACATAATGTTCAATGAGCTAGAGACCCAATTCCAATTACTTTTGAACCAATGATACTTAGTTCATTTGAAGGTCCAATTACATGGTGAACGAAAAGTAACTTGTTCCTCATTGTCCTTTTTTTATCTTTGATTAACCACTATAACTTATTATGTACCATAGATGATCAAACTTGAAAATTTTGCATTCATTTTTGGAATCTAGAAGATCCCAAATTAGCTTGAACATGTTAAGATATATATACAAAATCAACCAACTTCTAAATATTGATAAATTATTACATTTTTCCTTTTGTTGGACAATGAAAGGTGGCATATTCTTCTTTATTCAACTATACTAGTCGAGACATTTACTAACAGCTCAAATTTTCTTTAAATGGGTGAATGAATCCAATTTATAGTCTTATATTCAAAATAGATTAAATCAAATTCTTCAAAAATGGTATTTCAATTTCTGAATACTATCAAGATAAATTTGAGAATCAACAAAAAAATAAAATAAAAAACTTACAAACCGTGTCCTTGTATTTTTGGTTTTATGAATGTATTTGATGTTAGCCCGAATTCAAAGTTCCAAAAAGTATATGTGTATTCATATTAAAAAGGAACTACTGTAAATGTTTATTTAAGTACATAAATTAATTAATTAAAATATCATTTTAAATCCTCATAAATTGATTGAATCTATCTTTATTTTTAAATGCAAATGTTCAGTTGAAATTCTTGAATTCTATAATCTGAATTCTTTTAATAACTTGGAGGGGAGAAGAAAAAGGGAATGGGGAGTTGTGATTGGTCTTCATTGGTTTACCAATTTGGGCCATTTCATCTCAAAATTTTTGTCTTTCCTAATTCCAAGCCACATGAAAGTCCACCTTTAGTGTAGATTCAAGGTTGGAGGTCAAACTCCATCACTTTGTATGCTCCCATTAGCAACTACATGTAAATAAAAAAATTTAATTTAAAATTTTTAGAGATGAAATTAAATGATCTTTTTACTTCACAAAAAAATTAAGATTTCTTTGTGGAAAATTAATTTTTTAAATAATTTTTGAAGAGAAAGTGAAGAAAAATCACATCAAATAGAAAATTATCTCAAAAAATATGAAAATTTCATCATGTGTGTATATTATAGTAAACAACATTATAGTGTAAATACAATTTCTATAATATTCTATAACTAGAATTTAGTAGACATTGGAAATATATCCAAAGTTCAAATTGATGTAAAGTTGTAAACTATTCAATTTTAGAATTTTTTTCAAAATTTAAATTGAAGTCCAAATTTTAGTAGATGAAATTCATTTCATTAGTTGGGTTCAAACTAAAAAAATATTATTTTTATGGAAATATTTTAGATATAGAGGAAGGAGCAATAACTTTCCAAAATACACTAAAATAGCATTATGATGTGATTTTTTTTTCTAACTTCTCATTTAAGTAAATACAAACAATGCCAAGATTACCAATTCAATTACATGATCTTCATAATCTACCATGAAGGCATGAAATGTCATTAAGAAAAAACTGAATGGAAATTCAAATCCAAAAATGCTCATTTGAATGTCATTTAAGTATTTAACCCTTAAACACCTTGATCCTTTTTTGAATTTTGGCACATTTTTTCTTATATCTTTGTGCAAAGATATCTTTTATAGCAATTTCATGAAATTAATCAGTAAGGAAGGTTGTCTTTTCAACATTTCAAGTAATACATTAGATGAATGAGAAGTTAGTTGGACTAGACACTGCCTGCAAGCCCCCTGTTCATTGTCCAGAATATGGATGTCTGAGCGCTTAAGGGTTGAACACCACAAATTGATGTTTACGGCATTCCAAGGTTAAAGGTATAGGAAACCCAATTCTAAACATAACATAGTGGGGGTTTTGTGCATTTGATATAGAAGGTGTTTGAATTAAGGTATTCAAAAGTAACATTAAAATTTGTAGTCATATTGAGTCACATCCAATGACACATGTCACTTCTAATTTGAATCATTCTTTTGTTTCTTACATGTCTCAAAAGCTACAAAATTGTCAAATTGTAGTTTCTTAGCAAGTCAATTTTACAAAGAAAGAGTTTTAGTTTCAAGATTTATATCTTTTTTTAAATTCTATTATTGCAAAGGCAAATAATTGCATATTATGATTATTTTAAGTAAATTGTCGAATAAATCCTAATCAACAAGGAAAACTTTCATTCAATCTATTTGCATTAGAGAGCTTAAAAGAAATATGATAAAATAATTTTTATGGATAGATATGAAATCCTTTAAAAGAAATGACATGCAAGGTTTGTTATTTTAATCAATATTTACTACAATTTTCAAAAAATCTAAAAGAATTAAAAAATAGTGCAGAAGGATTCGATGGCTTGCTACAATCTTTTTTCCATTGGATTTTATATGCTTTAATTCCTTGCAATTGTTAAATTATTAGTAATCTAATTTTTTCTAAATTTTTTTATACCTTTCTACTAAATGATTATTCAGAGCATGAATATAAAGTTTTCTTATGGTTGAAAGTTTTACAAAGATTTTCAATTCAATTCTTCAACAAATTATGTAAACTCCTCAAGTTGCAAAAGATCCTTATTTTTTCTTTAATAGTTTCAAAGTCGAGAGTTCACCCTTGGCAAAGATTGGAAGGATTGGAAGGAAATGAAGATACATGTAATAGTCGTAGACATTGAGTAATTTTTTGCATATTTTGAAAATTAATTTATTATATTTTAAGAGCCTCCAATTGAGTGTCTATTTTATCATTTGGAAGATTTAGTCCTATTTTTGACTTGAAAATGAAATTTGGAGCCTAAACTTGAGGAAATACTTATTTTACAAAGATTGCACCCACTCACAGCACAGGTTTATTCAAATTTTGATACATGTCATGTGGCGTGCACATGGGTTCAAAGTATACGTCTTTTATGTGAAAGCTAGAATGAGAAAAAAAATTATTTTCAGAAGTATTTAGTGCAATTCTAGGGCATAGAAGTGTAGAAAATTAGCCATTCTTAAATTATTTCTATTTTATTTTTTAATAATTATTAAAAATCTAAATGTTCATGTGCCCATTTTTTTATGGTAGTCTACTATAGTCACAAAAGTGTATAGAATTGCATTGATTTTTTCTTAAATTAAATTCTTTTGTATGATTTTTAATTTTTTATAGCTTTATAGATATATTATTGATTTTTTAATGTCGTTTATAATGTTTATAATTTTTGAAATAAAATTTAAATAAATTTTAAATTCTCTTTCATGATTTAAACTACATGATTTATGGTAATACTAGTAGTGACATTTTTTTCAAAACTTTAAGTGTTTCTTGCAACAACCCTGTTAAAAGCTACAAAAGAGATTTTACTTTGTTTTCAACATAGGAGGAAGGAGGGCAAAGCAATTTTGCTTAATTTTACATGTATTCGATGTTTTTAGGCCCAAAATTGCTTCAAAGTACTTGAACCCAAAACATAGCTAAAATCTTCATTTATATTTGTTTGTTAACAAATCCAATTGTATGATCACTAGTAGAAAATCTGAAATTTCTGTTGTTTTGGTCGCGTTGATGATCAACAATTTTCTGCTGATTTTGACGAAAATTAGTTGATTTTTGTCAAAATCAGCAGAAAATTGTTGATCATCAACGCGACCAAAACAACAAGAAATTTCAGATTTTCTACTAGTGGATCCCTTAGTTAACTTATTAGAATATACCTTCCTTAAATTTTTGAATGAAAACCTTACCAATTGCAAGGTCAAGTTGTTTGAATTTCAAAAAAAAATATTTTTAACTCTTCCTAAATGGTTAGGGTTCATCTTTCAATCTTTTTAAACAAAAATGTGTAGATCCTACAACTTGTTACTCTTCGAAAAATGTTGAAGAAATAAATTGGGGGGGCACTTATAAAAAAGTTAAAACAAAAAATATTTCATATTCATGCTTGAAAAGTATAATAAATAGATAAGTAAAAAACTTATAAATAGAAATAATAAGTAGAAAGAACTAGAGTATGTTTAAATATGGATTTAAAATACTTAATTGTTAAGAATTTAGTTATGGAATTGAAAAATACCAATTCCAATGGTTGTAATGCTATAATAAACAATCTATACAACTAAATCCAATGTTTTTGTTTTATTTTCAAAAATACAAAAAGTTGAATTAAATAAAAGACTTCAAAATTTATTTTAGAGTAGAGATTCTGTAACTACCCGCAAACTAAAACACCTCATAATTTTCATCTCATTCATCAAAATGGAATGGTTCAAATCTTTCCATATATATATATATATATATATAAATCTAAAAAAACAATTTCAAATTTCTATTTTGTAAAAAAATAAAATTTATTTAAACTGCTCGAGTTGCTGCCAAGCCATGAAAATTACATACTATGTAATAACTTCTTAACCATGTAGTCAAAAGTTATGAAAATTGTTGGGTCTTAAAGCTATTCCTTGGCATATATTGTGTGACAATTTCAAAATAAATAAAATAAAATTTTTGTTTGTAGTGAGCTAGTCAAAATTGTTATATTGCCAAAAAATAATGTTCTAACCTTTAAGGGTTAAAACAACATAAATTATGCTTTGGGGATGAGTATATTAAAAGCTTATAATTTGGTCTCAATAAGAGGGTTTTTCATAACTTTAAGAATTTCTTCAATTTTTATAAGAATACTTTTTGGATTACATTAAAAAAAAAAGGAAACTCTTACTAAACTAAAACAGATTATCACACTGAGCATTGCACAAAATTACATTACAAGTTATAAAAAATATTGGATAATAAAAATGAAAATTGGTCATTGAGCTAATTGCCATTGACACATTTTTGTACAACCAAACTTTTACACCCAATATTGTGACACTTTGAGACACTGTCTTTATCATTTCTTAGAGGTCATAGAAGCATTGGAGACATTGGGAACAAGATGTGAACAATTAAAAATCTAGCATGTATGTCTACATATCCCCAAGCCCAAGGCATGGTCAAAGGAAAATACCTTAGAAATAGATGCAAAAAGAATGTTGGAAATTTTTTTTCCCAAAAATTATATAGGAAAATGAATATTAAAAATTATTCAAAGACTTTAACATTCACATAGATTACATATCAATAAAAGTCCTAGAAAGTGAAAAATTACATTCAATTATAGAAACTTGACTTAAATGCAAAGATGGGGAATTATGTTAACACCTAAAGGACCAACATGCGTTTTGGGGAAGTATAAAATTTTTGGGCAGGTACTTGTGAATGGAGATTTTTATATTTTAGGCTGAAATTTTAATAAAACTTGTGGACGAGGAATATCTTTCATATGCAATAAATTTCATGACATTTGGAAATACGCGTCAAAAGTTATGGCCTAGTATGTTACTTTTTTTCTCGGCCGGACAGTCTGGCAGATCAGAAAAATTACTTTTTTCAAAAATAAAAATTTCAAAATGGTTTACTAGAGTTATATATATGTGGAAAGCTTTGAATCATTCCATTTTGACCAATGAGTCAGAAGTTATTAGGAGTTTTAGTTTGCGGGCAGTTATGGAATCTCTATTCTAAAATAAACTTTGAAGTCCTTTATCTTACTCAGTTTTCAATATTTTTTGAATAAAATAAAATCATAGGACATAGATTTTTTATTACAACATTTCGATCATTGGGATTGGAATTTTCCAATTCCATATCTAAATTCTTAACAATTTAGTATTTTGAATCATTCTCTATTTTGTTCTACTTACTATTTTTTTCCTATATGTTGTACAATTCCAAATGATGTGAATTTTTTTAAGCATGTAGCTAACTTGTCTAGGATAAAGAATCCAAAGAAGCACCACCATTTTGGACATTTTTTCATAGAAAAGTGAGCTTGTGAAGTGCAGCTGCCCGATTTTTTGCAAGGTTAAAAGAACGATTTCAGTGATTTTGAATGCTTATATCTTGCAATTCAAAATCAGTGAATGCCCAATTAGATCAATGATTTTGAATCCATGCGGTGGAAATTTTTGAAATTTTTATCACATGTTTTCAAGTTAGCATACTACAAGATCCTACGGTTAGATGTGTCAAAACAAGTGTTTTTTCCAGAAATTTGGTACTTGTACTAAAAATGGCACTTCTTGAGCATTTTCGGTGAAAACATAGTCATAGAACTTTAGGAGTTAAAGTGGTAGTATTTTGTATGCCATTTTCAAACCGCCCAATCTACACCATAAACGTGGTATCTAGGATAGGTATAGATTTTAAAATCTTGGATTTTCCATAGATGTCAAAAATCTAAGATTTTGATAGATTTCAAACTGTGGATTCTGAAATTTAAAAGTGACATGTAGGACAAGTATAGATTTCAAACATTTAGGATGTTTGTACATTTCAAATTGTCCAGTTTGCACTATTAAAACTGCCAAAGTAGAGGAATGTTGCCATTTGAACAAAATTGCCTTTTAAGGACTTTTATTATAGTTTTACTATGATCAAAAGAATTTTGCAAGAGAAATATGGTAGATTTAGTGCCATATTCTAAGATTGGATAGCTAAACATAGACATAAAAAGATTTATTTGAATAGAACCTAATCAATCCAACCTTCTTTACTGTTTATTTTACAAATCTAATATTTCTTTAGCTTTTAGTTTTGAATAATGATTTACAAAATGGTACAAAGCAAGCTCTTGGATGAATACCAAGTGTGTAAAACGTAGGTTATCATGTAATGAAGTCATGGGGAATTTAGTTCAAATGGTGCCATTCTGCAATTTTGACATTTTTACAGTGTAGAACACTCCCTGAAATCTATACCTGTCCTAGATGTCAATTTTACGGTTTGGACCGCGTGGTCTGAAAATGACGTCTGAAAATGACGTATGGAATATATGCCGTTTTTATGAAATTCCCTACAGTGTCAAGTAATAGGGGTTAGACTGTTTCTTGAAGGTTCTGATTCTACAGTGCTGCTCACGGCAAGGGCAGCTGTTTTGGGCCGGGCTTGGTTTTCACTGGCTTTGATGTCAGCATCCCAGCTCGGGTAGTCGGTTTGCATTTCTACTCAAAAGAACGGGTTTTCCACTTTTGAATTCTGATGAGCATGAACTAGAATCCAAAACTTCAAAAATCACTAGAACAAGTAGCCAATTCATTGACACAGATGATGATCTTTCAAATCTCTGTCTGAGCTACAAAGTCTGTCTAACAATCTTTGTTCTTTGGTGTCCCAATGCTTCACATGACGCAAGAAGTCCTTGATGGTGTCTGTGGACATGGCCAGTCAACTTATTGTGCACTCGACAATTTGAAATCTGTTTTTAACCTCATGTTCGTTAATTAATTGCATGACTGATCGATGTCAGTGAAATTGGTACAGTTTCACATGCCTTCCGGTCACGACTTGAACGAACCAAAATATATGGGACATGAATATAACAGGAAACGGTCAAAAGAACAGAGACGACTAAATCTTAAATCATGTTGGTTCATGGGAACAAATTGAGCTTATCTGAATAGTGTTGACCGTGGTCGGCAAGTATACATGGGCGGTGCCCACTGTTGCTCACATGCAATCCACCGACGGATTGAAGGATGAGCAGCTGCAACGAAACACTCCATGAACATTTCAATTCACAGTCACTTAAAGTTGAACACATGATGAGTCAGCAATAGTTAACGCAGACAAAACCTTTGCCGACTCTGCATTGAATCTCGGATCGGAGCGGGTTCAGCGCCTAGTCATTGGCTGCATATCAAAGCTCTATTGAATAATTATATTAAAATATGGTACATAAAATTTCGTAGCGGCGACTCAGACAGGTGGATTTCAACTATATCAAGATTTTTTTACAAAATTACCAAATGAGATAATTAAAGCATATAACAGGTGTACCTGAACGATGTAATAACACTACTAGCTGCAATTTCAGTCGAGGTATGAGCAAGACGAATCTAGATAGTGAATACTGTAATTCTATGTATGCTTTTTAATTTTTTGCTCAAATCACAATGGGAAAATCACAAAGAAGAACTATTCATCCGTCCCGTGAGATCAAGGGTCAAAATTTCAGGCCTGGCGTCTGGGCTCGAGTCCGGGACTCCAACCGCCATAGTGAGCTCTAGCGGCACACCGGCAGGGACTGACCCATGAGGTTGCAGGTCCAACTGTAAATCACATCGCTCCGGCGTTGTCGACTCAGTCTCCAGAAGTCTTCGCTCTCTCATGGCCATCAACAAATTGTGAGCCAGAAGCTCAGCCGAGTCATACAATCTGGAGGCTTCCGCGTCGCCAGCTAGGAGCTGGTGCGACATTAATTCTCGTCTGTTAATATCCCCTTCGTCCAATGTCTGCAAAACATGGAAACTGATCAAAATTTCAGATCATTCATCTAATAATGACTAACGCGCGGCAGGATCACTCAAGGCAGCAAAGCTGACTGGAAGACCATTACCACAATGTTCATTAAATTGGCAAATTTCCAATTGTCTCATTAAACAAGATGCGCAAGCTGTTTTTCAAACAGATTTAAGTTACGTGTTGCACAATTTGTAACAATTCAAGATTTTCCAATTGAATGAAAACCACCATCAATTCTGTAGAAGTAGGTATTCAAACTGTGTTCACCAAAAATAATTTGAATTTGGAAATTGATCTAGATCAGAGTTCTTTAAACTGAAGTCGATTTTTCAATCGCAAGTATGAAACTATGAATACCAATCTGAGTTATATTTATGCATTCAGTCCAACAGTTCCTAAATGAAGAATCATCCTTAGACAAGCCAGAACCTAATTAAGAAACAGTGTTAATTATTGTCTCTGCAAGCTAGTACCAAAATCAGACTCTACCATAGACTGTTTGGCTGTCCATCTCCTATGTCTGTGACCCTGGCATGATAGTGGGTATTAACTAAGAGCTAACTCATTGTTCAATACAAACCAATCTCGCGAATCGAAATTAATGAAAGATAAAAAAAGAACAGGATTCGGTGTAACACAAGTTCAATGCACCTAATCAAAGTTGTTTCTGACCAGCAAAACGCACCTCCACATCACGTGATTTCATGGCGCGACTCTCCAAGACCTCCACCATCTTAAAGATGCTTGGGTATGTTTCTTTGAATACTTCGGGCCTCATGTCAACCGAGCTTGCTGGCAGTGATGTTACATTACCGGGGTGACTCGTTTGCGTAAACGGAGCCGACGATTCAAATGTACAACCTGAAAAATCTCCCGAGTGCTCTCTGCCAAATAAATTCTCAGTGATATTTCTGCTCATCGGATGAATCGCTCCCGCGGTCATTGATTCAGGTTCTCCTTCAGGTTCGTGTGATAGATTGAAGGGGAAATTCCAATCTTCAGAGTCATTATCCAGGGCTGGATCAGAAGGCGCGCGCTGTTCACCTGACCAGAAGGAAAAATCTGTAGGAATGAGATAGAAAGATTAAATTAAAATTACATATATGTTTTGCAGAAAAACAATGGAGTCGATCATTCTAAACTTTAATCCCCAAAGGCTAGGATCGATGGAGATTTCATGAGTACGTTATATAACCAGTTTGATTGATCATATTCCAACATCTGACAAAGGCCAAATTTAACATCTCCAGAATCAGTGTTCAACTTAGAACATAATTGCATACGTTGGTCCAATGAAATTAAAAAATTAAAAAAAAGTCTCCGCAGGACCCATTCAAAAATGCTAGCTAATTTGGGACTTTTGGTCCTTTAAAAGTCGAGTAGCAGATTGGAAAGATGAACAGTTAATCATGCATTCAGACAATCATCATGAAGTCATGAACATGCTGTATGCCTGCATGGAGGAATGTAAACTTTGAAGAACTAACGTTGATAGTAATTGATTATATTTCACTTTCAAGATCAATTGTTCAATTCAGAAATATTTGTAAATGCATTCATGAAAAGTTTAACACATACCAGACTGAGAACTGTTGCTTTTTTTTCTTTTGGGGCTCCTAAACATCTGCACGCCAATAAAAAAGCGCCGATGAAGAACTTGGACATGGGCCACATGTCAAATAATATGTTTGCATTGACTATTTCATCAAAACCTCGAGAAATCAAAATTGTTAGCAAGAACTACTGCTGCATGACATTCCTGGGAAACTCCTTGGAACGTCAGCAAAAAAACTCCGCAAGTTTTCTCCCGGACCCTAGGTGTTTCATGTGAGAATGTACGTGATTAATATACAATTCCATACCTGTAGGTGACTCTTGACATGCGCAATTCGCAGGCCCTTCACATTCATCAGTTGCAGTATGGCTTTAGGAGTTGCCTCTGGTGAAATTGCCCCACAAACCACATGTCCAAATTACGATTAGTCACATATACAGATTCAACTATTCAAGGACATGAACATTTATTGGATTTGAAACAATAGAAATCCTTAGAGTTCCAATTCTCGCTTTGAATAGGTAACCTAGACATAAAGAGTATCCAGCAAATAGTTTATTTTATTCGGGTTGGTCCTTGAATTAGCATAATCAAGCATCTTGAGCGGACATTAATATTCATGAAGTCCCCTGAGTGTATCAGTTTCCTCAGTTGTACTGTTGTACTCGTCCATGCAAATTGGTATTAATATTATTCCCATCAATCGTATATTTGAGTTGAACATTAGCTAAATATGATTAAGATATAGTAGCTCTAGAGAGCTAGTTTTCATTTGCACTTATCAGAGTTAAAGTGAGTTAACTAAATAATTGGTATAGAGAGGTGCATGCATATTTGATAGAAGACTTGATGGTGCCGACTGTATGAGAAATCAACCATTTCTGACTGTGTTCCTGAACATATATTCCAAAATGTCAATAGTGACTAATGAATGTGTGGGGGGGGAAAAAACAAACTTACTGTCACAGCCACCAAGGTGCTCAATTGCTTGAACGAAACACTGATGCAGATCGTCCTTCCATTTCAGCCGAGGTTCACTGGAGCGAACATACCGCCGAGTTCTTCCATCAGGGCACCTTGCACCCAAAGCTGGCGGGGCACTCTTGCAAGCAGCAGCTGAGGTGTAGCTGTGCAGAGGACTGTTGATTGCTGCATTAGAGCATGATCCTACCAATGGGCCATCTGCGCTTGAGGTGCGTCTTCTACTCGGAGATCCTTCGAGACATCCTCTTTCGTCTGAGAACGCCTCCTCCCGAGACATCTCGTAAAATGGGGAGATATTTCTAGACCAGCTTGGTCAGGGGTAAGGGTTTAACGAGGGTTTTAGAACCTAGTCGGGAATTGTCGGCCGTTCGATCGACGTCGGTGACAGTCACAGCGTCTCGCGAATGTCATTCGGCGGAAATACTGAGCGACAACAACCCAGAGCCCAAACCAGAGCCCAGATGGAGTACCTACATTGATCTCGCAAACAGTTGGAGTCGACTGCGCCGACACCATTCGCCACGTTCTCCCGAGACTCAATTCCAGAATCGAAATGTTTGTGCTCAAGAAGCTAACAGCAATAGCAAGAAACGTTGACGTAAGAATATCGTGATAAACAGGCTAACAATTAACAAATGCCGAGAGAAACTGCTGAGCACAGAGACGGACAAAAGAGTGCGAGAACCCCGAACTAGACATCGGACTCAACCCTATATTAAAAAAGTGCCTTGCCAGGCAAGTCACGGGCAAGTGGTTTTTATTAATAGTATATCAGGCATAAAATTTGTCTGTGGGAGGTAAGAATCAGGCACAGACGTTTGTGAGAGCTCATGACTGGTCACCGGGAAGTGTTCTCAGCTTACCAGGATATGCTAATAACATGACTACATCAATCTATGCTCAGATACTTCTCATATTAAATTAAATAAATAAATGGAATAAAAAATGACATCCAAAAGTGGTTTAGATGAATTCAACCCACGGTAGAAATTTTTCACAAGAATGGTTCAAAAATAGAAAAAACAAATTCAAGAGCCCAAAAAGTACTACAGTGGTGATTTTACAGCGTAGCTTCACCTACACCTTAGCGAAAATTACGGAGCGTGTAGCTGAAGCAAAGTTTGGCTTATAGTTGTCAGTTTGCAAGCTGGTGCCAAGGAATACTGGCATGGAGACAGCTCTTAAGACAGACCCGACTCTCAAGTGCTGCACCAGCTGGATCCAATGTAATGTTCTTCACGTATGAGTCCCTAATCGCAATTCTGCACTTGAGCAATCTCCAGTTCGACAAATTATTGTCTCTCCGGCACAGAATTCAACTGTTATCAAAGTAGTCCACGACCAGCTAGGCCAATCACTTGAGAGTACTAATAATTGCCGCTACCACCGACTGAGTAAGGAAATTCACCTCCAATTAACAGCACCTGGATGTTGGTGACTCAGGAACTCGTCCAGTAAGTATATATCAATTAATTAAGCACATTCTACACTTATCTAGCTCGGTCTAGTTCTGTACCAGCTCAAGAGCTCCAGACAGTGCTCACAAGCTAGTTATTGAAATCAGACTGAGGTCGCACTGCAGCATCGATCAAAATTCAGACAGGCAGGAGCTAGCAGTCATCTCCGAATGACGAAACGGCACAATCAAATCCAAGCTAAGTGAGCTTCCACACAACAAAAGCGAGTCACTTCTGATACCGTCCGGCCCATTCAAAGTGTTCATACTCCGATTGTGCTCGTTATAAATAGAAATACCAATTACTCATCTCCATAAATGGTGAACTCACCACTCTCTCGATCGGTACGATGTCGGCCCTGGAGTCGGCAACACTCCAGGACCTCGGCAAGCCCACAGACCACTAACTTAGGGTAGTAGCCATCCCCTGTCCCCGTGAAATTAGCTGGGGAGAATTGGAAGCACATCGATCAGGAAATCATGTCTTCATTCTCTAAGAAAATTCCGGTC
Source organism: Antitrichia curtipendula (assembly GCA_951230915.1). NCBI lineage: Eukaryota > Viridiplantae > Streptophyta > Bryopsida > Hypnales > Leucodontaceae > Antitrichia > Antitrichia curtipendula. The sequence continues at coordinate 14,929,876 of OX579633.1, forward strand.
ATATCTCTACACTACTCCTGGGTGGCCTGGCCACAGTTCTATCTGAGCAACACTGATGCGCAAATCAAGTTATCACTAAACTTCTACATAATTAACAGGTTTCATATAATTTACGGGTGTAACAGGCAGCGTCCAATTGAAAGCTAGAATTGAAATTAAAAAGTCAGGGAAAGTAAGCCCTTCAAAACTGAGTATTTCTACGCATTAAAACTTTGCGAAGCACAACATAATTATTTGTGAGTTGTCCCTGCAAGAGAGCTCGGTCGGTGTAGCTAATGTCCTACTAACGGCATAACGCGCTTCACACCGACCAAGTAACTACAAGGCAGACGAGTGCGTCTGCTTACTGTCACATTTCTGAAACTGACAATATTTATGAGATAAGAAAGTGAAATCACAGCTGCAAAATATTTAAAATACCTGCATTTTGAGCGCCCTTGCTCCACCAGACGATGTTCCAAGTTGCTTACTCCCGGCAGGGCAGAATTTTCCACTGCCGTGCTAGCCGATCACTTGCCTGAACTGGAGCACGTTCCTACTCCATATACCGCTCCATACTTCCAAAACCGTGCAACAACAAAACACGATAACACTTCTATTTAGACCGTCACAATATGGAGTGATGGACAAACATGAAACCTTTTCAAAGAGCTGCTATTACTCCATCAATAATGTCTGCGGCCAACTATCTCTGTTGAGTTCTCACGCTACGACAAGCCGACAGTGATCTTCTTATTGGATACGCTGCACCGTATTAATAGCTTCTTTAGCCCTCAATTTTGCACCCTGAATCCCCGCTAAGCTCTTCTAGCACATGTCACACGTATATGATTTCGTTCAACATTTGCATCGAGAAACAAATGCGAGCATTTGATGATACATGATTCGCGGACAATTGCAATCCCAAACTGCTTGTATAAACGTACACGATGAAGAGCGTCGCTCACAAGAGATGAATCCACGTTGACTACATATGCACTGTCTGAACAGAGTCAATAACTCACGCGAACAATACACAACCAAAGCCAAATCATTGACACAATCTGTGAAGAAACTGGCAAAGCTAAAGTGTCACCACTTTAATTTTCCAGGAGTACATACTTACTGAAATTAAGTATGGACTGAATTCATTCTCCATGCTAGGATATACACTGACAAAAATATCGTAAGTTGTTAACTTCTCGATTGCAGACCATTCTAACTAACAGTTTACAACAGTAAATAAAGATACAATTCTTCTAAATTTTCTATCACAGCTAGCCGGCATACTCCAGTCTGCAATTCATCGTAGTTTGGAACGTGGAGACGGGGAATCAGAGAAATGCGGCAAACATGGAAAATCATTGGCACAAATTTTCCGTGCCAAACAAATTTTACATCGAGAAGGGAAATCCGGGAATCGGAGAGATATCATAATCTCCCTATGCAACAGCACTTAGAAATTATGTTCACAACCGCTTTATTTCAGACTACTGTACAGTACATACTCTGATTTTCAGCTTACAAAAGTGATATGTAATTTCTACCAATAAAATAATCCTCATCCAGATGCCATATTCCAATCTGTAAATCATCCTGAAGAGAAAAATATCCAGACTCGTGCCAAAACCGAAATCAATTGTTGAGAGCGACGGAGCTTCCTGCACAAGCTCTTCCTCAGCTGTGACGTACGGGACGCACCTGTCACACGATTAGAGAGCAGCTTCTCGAATACGCTAAACTTTGCTGTAATAATCTAAACGGACCGTTTGCACTAGAGCTAGAGAATATTTGCATCAATGCCTCTCAATTTCAATTTCTTCCCTGGAATTCATGCCTATCGATTTCAATTTTATTCCCTGGAATTCAGACTCTCGACCAAAGAAATTATATGCTTGCACTGCATCGTTCTTTCTGCGGCTACTTGCAGTGAGTGCGCTGCTTCCTCTTCTCCAATTTTTGAGCACTTGAACATTGCACCGCTTTTCAGACAAGAGGCGGGAGAGTCATCAGTTCATGTGACCGGGAGCTCCTTCATCCATATATTATTCGTTCACTCAACGTCTTTGTGGATGACAAAGTTAAGAAGGTTGGAGGATTCTGTCCAAGTCGGCGACGGGATCGTGACTGACGTTGACCGGTACACTGTAGACACGTAAATAGCGGTTGGAACCTTACATGACAGCAGTTGAGATCCGGAGATCGGGTTGACGATGTTCTCCAGGAATCCGGGTAAGATGTATGTACCGGCGGGTATCCTTGGAGCATTACCAATGTTGTGCCGTTGGCACAGTTTAATAAAGTAAAAGTAATTTTCTAATTTTTTTAATTCATAAAAACTTCGAAATTCAATCACTTTCAAGTCGTAGGTTCAAATGCCACAAAACAAAACCCTTGCACTCCTCCTCATACTAAGGAGCTTTCCGATGGTATCAAGAATGCAACTAGTAGATACATCGTCCAAGAGATTTCAAAGTAACAAACATAACAAAATAAAACAACCTAAAGGTACAAGATAATGAATACCCTACTAACTCATACCCATACTAACTCCTCCCTAATTGCAATCCCTAGTATTGAACCCAATTCACTTTGTATTCTCCTAATAAAGTAAAAACTTTTACTTAGTGTTGCATTGGGACTTAAATAATTAGAGTGGAGGTGAAAGTGTTGAAATTGGATTGAAAAGTCACAATCTTATTACTTCTATCCATGAACACCACCATGAGGTTTTTACACATGCTTCAGGGTTCATTCATTTATTATTCTACAATTTTGAAGGACGCTTTTGGATCACCATTGCAACTATGTAGGGAATGAAAAAAGTTCCTTTAACATTAAAAGGACAGCCTTCCATGACCAAGGTAGTTATGAAAAATACTTTGATTATTAGATGAATAGGTGCATTCTTTGTTTTTATTGATACAATGAAGTCATTTGTCAGACCTTTTAGGTTCTCAATGTCCTTACTAGATTGACATCAAAATAAACATGAGTGATCCTCCTCAAAAACAATCTCCCTTCCTCGTCATCTCCCTTTACCCACCCCTTACCCCCCCAAAAACCAACTTGTTGAATTTAGAAGCATAGCAATTTTGGTTAGGTACATGTAACTGGAGATTTCAATGTTTTTGGCCCAAACTTTATAGAAGGTGTGGATGAAGAATATATTTCATGTGCTCTAAATTTCATGACATTTGGAAGTAGGAATCAAAAGTTATGGCCTAATATGTTACTTTTTTTGTAAATGGGCAGTCCATGCAAATCTGAAAAAATCGCTTTTATCAAAAAAAAAAATTGAAATTGGTTTTTTAAATTTATATATATGCGGAAAGCTTTGAATCATTCCATTTTGATCAATGAGTCAATAGTTATGAGGTAGTTATGGATTCTCTACTCTAAAATAAACTTTGAAGTCTTTTATTTTACTCAATTTTCAATATTTTTGGAAATAAAATAAAATCATAGGATGTAAATTGTTTATTACAACATTGCAACCATTGGGATTGGCATTTTTCAGTTGTATAATTAAATTCTTAACAATTTAGTATATTGAATCATTTTCTATTTTTTTCTACTTACTATTTTTTTCCTACACATTGTACAATTCTAAATGATGTAAAAAATTTCAATCATGTCACCAACTTGCCTTTAAGAATGAATCCAATGAAGCACCACCATTTTGGACATTTTTTCATGCAAATGTGAGCTTGTGAAGTGCAGCTACCCGATTTTTTGTAGGGCCAAAAAAAGTTTTTTTGTGAATTTGAAAGCTCATATCTTGGAATCCATGTGGTGAAAATTTCTGAATTTTTTTCCACATGTTCTCAAATCAGCATACTACAAGATCCTACAATTACATGTATCCAAAAATGGTCTTTTTTTTAAAATTTGGTACTTTTTGAGAACTTTTTGAGAACTTAGGCAGCCTTTATTGACTTCATAATTTGAAATTTTTGCATGGAAATTTTAGGATAAATGCTACTCATTATAATAAATTTGAGTGTAAATTTTGTTTCATGTCATTCTAATAAATATTGCAAAAGTTAAAAGTTTTTCTTTTATATCAATGTCAAACTGGGCAACAAAAAATATACTCTAAGAAACTATTAATTACTATTTCGGAATTTTATAGATTGATAGACTAATATTTGCTCAAAAACATTTAAACTATTCAAATCTGAATAGTGAAATAAAAGTTATGATGAGTTTTATTTTGCGGGCAATGAAGGTAGAAAATACATATAAGGTTGTCTTTTGCTTTTAATTTTGATAATTTTCAAAGTGAAAATAAAAAATAAAGGATATTAATTGTTTACTAGAATTGTTGTAAGAAACACCTACAATTTGGATCACAAAACAACCTATTTCAAGGAATCCTGCGAACTTTTGGAATAATTTTTTTTAAATGAAACAAAATATGGATAATTTGTAAAGCATTCTAAATAGTACATGTATAAGAATTCATGCCTAGAAAAATTTAGCTTCAAAATTTATGTACAAAAATAGAGCAATGAAAAGTACCAATAAAGTAGATACTTTGATGTTTAATTTCTTAAAACTAGTGAAAAATAAACTTAATTTTTTTAATTTTTCCAAACTTGAAGATGCCCTTTTTCTTATTCTCTACCATTTTCAACATCGTTTGAGCACGTGTGGAAGATAGACACTTTATTATTTTTAAAGGTTATCTTCATGCTCTAATATAGTTTTACTAGAAGTCCTCATCTCCCAATTTTGACCTTTAAATTTATATTTTTGGGTCAAACGCAATACTAAACCCTGCCAAAATGGCAAAGGTAGACATCCAAAACTAACATATGATGCAAAAGTCATGAGCAAAAACCACATATTTGAGGCCAGGTAGACCAAAAACATGACAAGTATTTCTTCCAATCACCCACTAGAACATTCTTACCATTAGAATTAAGGATTTCTAATTTTTTGTAAGAATTATTAGCACATAATAGTTTTTTCTTTCATTTAGTACCACCTTCCACTTTACAATTTTTTAAAAGATGACAACATATTGACTAAATGCACAAGTTATAGGACATATGTGTTTTTTCCTTAAAATGTTGAGAGACAAAATTTCACCTTTTGTAATGGCAAAAAAAAGCTTACATTTTGAAGTTTAGACACATTACACTTGCAATTGATGGGAATATTGATTCTAAAATTATGGGGCAATGTACTTGGGCAAATTAACCAAAGGATCCTACAATTGGATTTGTTAAAAGATAAAACTAATGAAGATTTGGACCTTGCTTTGGGAACAAGAATTTTGAGGCAGTTTTGGAGCTTCAAAACAAGTTGGTCCTTTAGGGATTAATTTTATACTCTCAATTCAATTCTTCTACATAGAATTAAAAAACTAGAGAATCAAAATTTGTAAATCAAATTTTTAAAGCTAAGAAGATTCAAAGTCCTATAATCTAGACGTGCAAAGTGCAACAAAAACTTGTTTTCTTCACTTTAAACACAAACATCTTCAATCTATGTAGTCAAAGTTTCTGAAATATCTTCCACACATTCTAGTAGTCCAGTGCAAGATCTAACATATAGATATGGAGAAAAAAAAGAAATTCAGGATTTTTTGCTCCTTCAATAAATAAAAATGACAGTTTTGAGTGTCAGTTCACAAATAACAATCCTTGGACCTTTAGGGGTTAAAAACTAAAACCACCCTCCAACTCTATGTGTTTGATTGGTCAAACCTACTTACATAACACAAATAAGTAACTCATAACTCCCAATTAATAACCCTAGAATACTTTATCACTATCCTATGCAAGACGGGATCACCAATGAACTAAAAACATTCAATTTTTGCAAGTCAATCCTTCTCCTCAAACAAAAATCCTTGTAACTCGTGACTATTGAGTCGAAATTCCATGCGATTTTATCACCGTTTAGATGTTGATATATAATACCTTCCCAAGAAAATCCACAAGAAAATCTCAAAAACTCAAACCACAACAAGCTGCAGGGCTCTGTTAACAAGGTAAAGACAGTGTGAGGCACTTGCGGTTTGCTTACCATTTCACTGGTGCTTCACCTTCCTGCAGACAGCACTCTCACCTAACCTCAGCAAATGCTTCGCCTTCAATTGTCACATCTACACAAAAGCTAAGATGATAAAAGAGAGTTCACCAAATACACCTGAGACGGAGTCAAACTCTGCACTCCACTGTCAGATCAAACCTAGAAAACCTCAACATTCTGACCCTTGTAAGCTGCAACTTTAACAAGAAATGGCACAGGGGAAGGGCAGTTGACCTTCACTGACAAACTGACAAACTGCTAACATCCCGTGGAAAACCCCAAATCCCAAACAAACCCAGCCTGCCACCAAATGTACCCAGCACACAAGGCTGTCAAAGCACAAGAATATGAGATTAAAAAATCAGTGGATAATGTAATTTGATAAAATGGTCTTCCCTTGAGATTCTTCCTTCCATCCCCCCCACAAAAAACAATCAGCAGAGGGAACACAACATGGCACTTGCAAAGTTAGTAGGGTAAGATTTTCTATCAACAGCTTACAACAGAAGTTCCATGTTTTCATCAACAAACCATAAAATTCTAGCACAGCACGAGAATTTGAGGTTGAAAAGCAGTGGACAATGTGATTCGTCATTGATCTTCGAAAGAAGATTCTTCCTTCCATCGCCAGAAAAAAAATATCCAGCATAACTACCACAAATCAAGGGTTGATGACATGAGACCCCGCCTCAAGGCTACGTTACCACTGCAAAGACTTTCTACGAACATATGACAGTTACCATGTGTTTTGGAGGCCTCGTATACACGACCCTTCAATCACCTGTCTAGATAAGTGAATGCATTCTCACCCCTCTCAAGGTACAAGCACTCACCATGAGTCTAAACAAACCCACAACAGGGAAGACCACGAGGAAGAAGGAGTGCTCTACACTTGGCAGCAAATTTTTCTTTCTTAAGGACTTCCCCTACAACAATTTCACCTGCACTACCATGTACACGGCTCCAATTCTTTCAGCCATTTTCATCTACATGAACAGATCACATCCTATATGTTGAAAGGGAAAAAAAAATCATATAGCAATGCTCTACCGCAAGCAAAAGAAGTACCTACGAATTACAACCACCAGACACATTGAACCTGATCACTTGCATCCCAACCCCACCATTCAAAAACGTCAAATCGGCACCAACTACGTGGTGTTTTTCACTTCAGGGGATTGCTGCTGTGGATCAGTTGCCGAAGGACTGGCAGCTGAGTACACCAACCGTCTGCCTCGCCCTCTCAGCCAATTCAAAGGGGACGACTTCACTGAAGAAGGCGATTTTTCTTGCGAAGGTGATTTTTCTTGCGGAGGCTCCGTAACGTCCACCGACACTTCCCACACCTTGTCCTTCCTCGCTGCAGCTCCAAGCTCCTGCATAGGACTCCGCAACAAAGCCAATGACAGAGATCGTGACAAAGGTCGTTGCACCGGTGAAGATTTTTCTGCTTCTTCTGCTTCTGCTTCTTCTGTTTCTGCTTCTTCTGCTGTCTGAATTGCAACAGGAACACTTGAAGACTCCACCATCCCCACGGAAGCATTCGAATTAGGGTTAGGGCTGGAATTCAAGCTCGTCGAGGGCTTGATTTCTCCACCAACGTCGCCCTCCTGCTTCATCTTGACACGCTGCTGCTGCTGCTTCTGTTTCTGGGATGCAAGGAATAAGGGCGAGGAATTCCACCCGGGGCTTGGGGTCATGATTTCTCTAACTCTAGACAAGCTACGCGGTGTGTCTAACCCTCGGCTCGCCCAAAACATATCCTCCTGCCCCGGCGTGTGACTTGCACTCGAAAGCTCAGGAATGCCGTCGGAGAGCGAGCTCCGGTGAGTCGGCGGCTTTGAAGAAGACGGCTCCCCCTGCATTGCCAAACCCAAGCTGGAGAAATCCACAATGTATTCATAGGAGCCCATGGAATACGACCTCGCCATTCGGGAGCTTCCAACATCGCGAGTGGCAATTCTTTCAATGTTCACTCTACCGAGCTCCACTCGCAACGTCTTCTCCGAGCCGTCAGGTTGGGGTACAGAAACTGTAGGCCCAGGTGTCATTGGAGGTGTCGGTGTCGAGGTTGTGTTTGCAGGTTCTGGTGGTGGTGGTGGTGGTGGTGGTGGTGCGACAGTTTCTGTGAGGAAGCGAAAACTACCGCGAAGACTTGCTCTGAAGCTCCCTCGGAAGGAGGAGCCGTGAGAAGGTTGGTTCGTGGTAGCATTTGCGGTGACAACTTGCTCTTCCGGTGGAGTGCAAGCCGTGAAGACAGGCTCGGCTTCGGGGAGGAGACTCCGTCGGCACAAAGGGCAAGTGGAGTTCGACAAGAGCCATGTGTCGATGCACTCGGTGTGAAACGCATGCTTGCACTTGGGCAGCAACCGGAGCTTATCCTCGTTCGCGAATTCATTCAAGCAAACCGCGCAGTCCGCGCTGTCTTTTAGGCCTCTAATAGAACCGTATAAGAACACGGGGAGCGTGTCAATGAACACTTGCTCCACCCCGGAGTCGTGCAGGGAGAATAAGTGCTGAAGCTGGCCGCGGAGGGAGTTGCCGGGGCTGCTACCGCTGAGTAACCCACCAGGAACCTCCCGAGCCCTCCGTCGTCCCAAGCAGCGAGCGAGAATGTGGAGGATCCCGGAGCACAGAAATACCACGCTCAAGATGATGACGATCACTAACACGCTCGGATTGATGTGGGGTTTGCTCGATCCAGAGCCCTGACGAAGCTCCCGCATCGGCAGCAGCAGCGGTGAGGGCCCAGGGCGCAAATTCGCGGAGTGCAAACTCGCTATCGACATCCTCATCGGCCTGTATTCCACCCACTTCCTAATTCGAACCCATCAATCCTGCATAACCAGTTACTCGCGACTAACAAGGCGTGACCACAGCAAGTATCACCCTCCCTAATTCAAATTCATCAATCCTCCATAACCAGTTGCGCATGACTCCCGAGGCGTGACCACAGCAGAAAGTGTCACCATAGCTACAAAACTCACCCCATCACTATGTTCTTCTTCCATCGACACCTAGTACATTCGGATGAGTCTTGATCTTGCAGCGGCGTCCCGAGATTGCTGTTGCTAATTCCCATAACATTTCAATTGCAGGGTGATTGGAGTCACCCTTCCAAGAACCCAAAGAAGACGTCCCCCAGTATTCTCCTCGCATCCTTCATTCTCCTGGCTATGGCGTCGTCGTCTCACATTCCCTCTCTCCCACTGCACTCAGTCCTGCCTGGATCCCATTCTACCCCATCCCGACGACTCTGCACTACTGGGTTGTGTTACAGCCACTTTCTCTCCCGGTTTCACATTGCCGGCTGTACCAAAAGCATCATCTCGAATTAAGCGTTGCTAGAGGTGGAATCGAATGGGCCGGGCGCCCGCCTCTGAGCACGTAAAAAAGAAAAGAGAGGAAAAAGTTACGCCCACCCGGCAAGACTGACTAAGCTCACTCACTGATGAGTTGACTCCCGGTAGTGCACGGGGGAAATCGTCGTCATCACTCGCCGCGAGTCATACCACCGATTCTTCCTGCAAGTGAGTCACAGAGATGACTCCCCCCTACAAGATTGTCTGCCTGTCTTCCACGCACTGTAGCGCTGCGTGCTCGGCTTCTTCGGCGATTGCGGTGTACGTACGGGGGTTGTTGTCGACCCCACCTGTGACCTGAGAGGACGCTGATTGCTTCGGCGATGGCGCATACGAGGACGCCATCAGTGAGGCATGATGTCGAGGCTGGCTTCGACGATGTGGGGAGGTTGTTGTAGACTGCGTCTCTCTCGAAATCTGTGCAATGGAGGGGAAATGCAGCAGAGCTGCAACGGCAGGAACAGAGGAAACGGACAAGAGAGGGAACTGGGGCGCTTCAGTTTCTCGCAGTGGGGTCTTGGGGAGGGGGATGGATGGATTGGTTCGTCCATCTGTGGGACGGGTCCGTTGCGATGCGTTCACACTATGGCAATGGAGCAATTGGTTGCGTTCACACTGTGGGAAGCTTGAGCTGTAGACTGTGGAAGTCCTAGAAAATAAAATTTAAAAAAAATAAAATAAACAAAGTAAACTACCCTATTAAGTTACAGGCAGAATGACAAGTGCAGTATGATAATGCTATCTGCAAAACGTGGGAATAAATTTCAGTGATAGACAAGCAATAATTTTCACAACTTCATGAGATTTAAAAAATTTATTGAAGGGTGCTTCCCATGAAAGCCTATAGACATGCCTATCAACATTAAAAATTAAAAATTAAATAAAAATTATTGTAAGACTTCCAGCAACCTATGCCTCATTTAAAATATGCCCAATTCAATCCATAATGATTCCAATACCAACTACATACTTCTAGTACCAAAATGAATTGAGTTGCATTGATTTGCAGGTAGCTAATTCAAAGTGAGTTGATGGTAGTGTGTAATTAAGGCATAGATTATGCACATTCTAAATACATGTTATCTTCATTTTGTACAATCAACTCCATAAAGCAAGCAACTTTTTCCTTCATTTATATTTTCTATATTCTAATACAAACAAGATAGAATCGGGCTTTTCTTGAATGGTTAGAATGAGAGTTTGGACTTGAATGGGGTGTTCTACCTTAATCCCTAGTCATGTTTTTTGATTAATGTACATTAAAAGTCTATTTGTTAAGGGATCCATGAGTGACTCTAAATAGATTTAGATGCAACAATGGGACATCCTAAGAGGTCATCTATTCCGATACTATTTGAGAATTATCAAAGGCACTTAATTTTATGAGTTCTTGATGGGATCTCTTTTTAGTGCTCTTGATATGATTACATCACAAATTATACAAAAATTGTATAATGGAATGTCCGCATTGATTATTTGCGAAGAATGCTTACGCACAAGACTATCCTAAGGTGTTAGAGAATTACATGTTGCTATTGAGTAGATAGATTTGGTAGGAATGTTTCTATATACAACATAGTTGCGATTCATAATTGGAAGAGATGCGCCAACAATGCTACAATCTAACTAAATTGCCTTACATATAGCCACATAAAACTAATAATTATTGATAAGGGACATATTTAATTGGGTTGAACCCTCATTTAAATTTTGAGGCCTTAAAAGTTATTGATCAACTTTAACAACACTAGATGAAAAAAAGATATTAGATTATTAGTGCATGCAATTTATTCACTTAGCACTCACTAACTTTTCATAATGCATTGACTAAAATAATAAGCTTCATACACAATACTAAAATGAAATATACTAAATGCATAGTATTTTGGGATTTCTAGTCTAGTTTGATCATTTTAAGACTAAAAGGTGTGCCACTAAAGCAATAAGCAATCAAAGAAAGCCTTGAAGTGCTAAATAGTAAAATATTTGTTGACAAATTTGCATAATTTTTTTCTAGAGATTTTCTATTAAAATTCACCACATTCAAAAGTAGGATCTGAGATTAAAAAATCAATTGCCATCAGGTACACTACCCCATTCCAAACCAAATGGAGCAAGCTCATTATGGGCTAAATTATAGCAATGGTGTACATTTCGAAACTTGATTGTACACCATTACTTACTCCCATTTGGTCTGGGAATTGGAGTAGTTTACCTTACATGAGCATATGACTATGAAATACTTTCAACAACTTCTAGGATAATGATTTGATATGGATCAAACTAGTCTAATATTAAATTGATGGTCATATTCATTATATTGAGACTTTTCGCAATCTCATTTTTATCTTCCACTCAAGGATAAATTGCTTTATCTCTAACTAGTGTTTTTTTATAAATAGGTAACAGCACCAACTTTTAGAATTTAATTATAGAATCATTATCTTAGCATTGTTTATTTGTGGTTTCAATTACTATTTTTTTAAATGAATTTTTCAATAACTAGCATTTTGTCTCAAAATCTGCAAAAAGTCTTAATATAACAAATACAACCTTATTGAAAGAAGGCAATATATTATGACAAATCAAGATTTTTCTTTGATTATTTGTCAAAATTAGATTTTTATTTAGGTTATTACTATAATTAAATATATGATTGATTTGTTAAGTTTTAAATAACATTTTTTGAGGGATATATATTTTTTTAAATAGGAAAATTGTAGAAGAATATTTTACGATAAAACTCTTTATTTTGGAATGGATGAAATTGCACAAATGTGCTCTAATATTGAATAGAATTGTAGAATTTTGGATGAAAGTACGTTCTATTGCATGATTGAAATATGTTCAATCCAAGTGTTTCATATCGATTTGTGGATCTTGGGCATTATGCTCTCTTCATCCTCTTTCTTCATTTGTTAGAGAATTTTCCTCTCGCGGTTTATACCAGATATCGCTCTCATGAATCAAACATTATGTGATAAAAGGTTCCTCCTCGTCAAACCCTTTTATTGCAGAATGTCCTCACAATCTATCATTACCCTGTACCTTCCGCATCCTATGTTCATCATCATATTTTACAAGCATTTTATTATATGTGAACCACTATTGGAAAATATCATATGCATTTCCCAAGCATGTTATTTGTTATAATTATGATTTTTTATCCAATTACGCAATTTTGTCCTTGTAATTGGGCATTCCGCTCTCTTCATCATCTTTCATCATCAATTGGAGAATGTCCTTGCCTCAATTCACACCCTCCTACATCAAACATTACGCAATAAAATGTACCTCAATCTTTATTGGACTCTGCCCTCCTCCTCATACCATGGTTGCTATTATGTGAGCATAGAATCATTAGCAAATGAACATAAGAATCTATACAAGTTTATAAGTGTTTATATTATAAATCCCTTCAACGGTTAAAAAATATCTATTTAAACATATGCTCAAGGCTCGTAGGCTTGCATTTCCATGCTCACTTCGTTGCCTGTTAGACCCTTTTTATCGTGGAATGCCCTTACAATCAAGCATTGCCCTATACCTTCCGCATTCTAAATCATATTTGAGGAGTTGAAGATGATACTCCGTCACACTAAAATAGGGATGGATTTAAGGGAGTCTACTCTTAAAGCAACCACTCATTTAAGCCTGCCTCACTCATCATTGACAGTACTATATATTTCAAGCAACATGTCATTCATTCCTAGATAGGGGGCTGTATTTATAGAACACGGGGTGCTTTTAGAGCATACTACCTTATACGCCAATCAAGTTTAACGCCTCATGCCAAGTCTTTGGTGTAAGTGCAAGTGTTTGGCAAGTGAGCCATAACTTAATAACCGTTCCACGAATAGGAATTCGGGAAAAAGGGCCTCTCCTTCCTCTTCTTCCCTCTACAGCACACAAGCCTTCACTCAATTCCACTAGGGTAGGACAGTGAATGTTTGAGTCAGTTGCATGAGGCAGATCGCAATCTTTAGGGTACAAAATCACTTACATTTAATGTTGGCTTTAATGGATGAATGGTGGCAGAGCCCCCTTCAATTCAATTCGTGGGCCTCTCTCCTCTCTCCCCTGGGCTCAAGTCATCAAGCAAGCGGGTGATCGATGGTCATTCATTGGGGTTCGCATGGAAAAAAAAAACCATGTGTTCCCAATGATCATTCATTGGGGTTCGCATGGAAAAAAAAAACCCATGTGTTCCCAGCTCCCCAACCGCATTCAATTCGCATGGACGATATGACATAGCCCTCATGCCCACCCTGGACATCTTTAAATGCCGGGATTGTCCAGTTTCAGTTCATTATCACGATGTGGGAGACACTCGCTGGAAATCGAACATGTAGTGATATGAGAATGGCGACCCATTCCCAACTACTTAAAAGGAATTGAGCCTATGTGCTGGATGGGTGTGTGGAGGGAATTTTTTTTCTTTATTGTGAAGGCAAATTGAAGTGAGGAGGATTTTAATTTTTTTTACATTTTTTTGGTCAAGATTCTGTAAAACCTATTCTTGTCATGTAGAGTATTGTATTTCCCAACCATAGGTTGCTCGAATAATTGACAATGTTCCATTTTTGGAAGTGGTGAATGTGGCATCCATATGTGCTTTCCTTTTGCACCGTATACCGTGCCATATAAGGGCAGTTCCACATGTTGGGTATGGACATAAATACACCACCCTACACTGTGGAAATAGGAAGTGGGGTGGAAATGGGTCGCTCATTCTAAGGTGGGTACCCGTGGAACCGCCACTTTTTGCTATTGTGCCTATAGAAGCAATTATTAGACTAGTCGAATTTTCAAATGTTCATGTTGGCAAGTGAAAGGAAGTTCCAATGCAACATTTAGATATTGTACTACATGCAAAATTTAGCAAGGGTCCAAGTTTTTTGGGGTAGATGTTCTAAAATTGTTTCTTCAAGGTACCTATATATTGATTTTGGAGATGTATGCAGTGTGATAATGGTGGTTTTAGACATGGTGCCATTTGCGGTGTATCCACAATTACAAACACACTTCAATTGTTTGAAGAAGTGTTTCACATTTCACTTTTGTAAGGTAGAATACCTTCCAAAACCTCCACTTTTGGCTATTGTGCCTAGTTACTATTATTAGACTAGTCAAATTTTCATTGATTTTCTTGTTGGAAAGTGAAAGGGGGATCCAATGCACCAGAGAACATGGACACCGTAAGCAAAATTTACGAAGGAACAAAGTTTGGTTAAAAAACACAATTTATTCTACATAGGTGCATAATTGCTTTTGGAGATGTACACAAAGGGAAGATGGCGTTTTAAGGTCAATGGTGCATTTTGGGTTGTCCACCTTAACCCCTACAGGACCAGCCTGCAAAATTTGGCAACATAAAAATATTAGGCAGGTACATGTGGCCAGAGATTTACAAGTTTGAGGCTGAAATTTTAATAGAAGTTGTGGACGAGGAGTACCTTTCATTTGAACTAAATTTTATGGTATTTGTAAATACGAGTCAAAAGTTATGGCCTAATATGTTACTTTTTTTTCAGCCGGGCAGTTAGGGCAGATTAAAAAAAATCACTTTTTTCAGAAATAAAAATTTGAAACTGGTTTTCCAGAGCTATCCATACGTGGAAAGCTTTTAATCATTCCATTTTGACCAATGAGTCAAAAGTTATAAGGAGTTTTAGTTTGCGGGCAGTTTTGGAATCTCTACTCTAAAATAAACTTTGAAGTCTTTTATCTTACTCAATTTTCAATATTTTTTGAAAAAAATAAAATCATAGGATGTAGATTGTTTAATACAACATTTCAACCATTGGGATTGGCATTTTTCAATTTCATACCTAAATTCTTAACAATTTAGTATTTTGAATCATTCTCTACTTCATTCTACTTACTATTTTTTTTCTATATGTTGTACAATTCCAAATGATGTGAAAATTTTCAAGCATGTAGCCAACTTGTTTAGAAAAAAGAATCCAAATAAGCACCACCATTTTGGACATTTTTTCATAAAAAATTGAGCTTGTGAAGTGCAGCTGCCCTGTTTTTTGCAAGGTCAAAAAAATAATTTTAGTGATTTTGAATGCTTATATCTTGCTATCCATGTGGTGGAAATTTCTGAAATTTTTACCACATATTCTCAAGTTAGCATACTACAAGATCCTACGGTTACATGAGTCAAAAAAAAGTTTTTTTCAAAAATTTGGTACTTGTACTAAAAATGGCAGTTCTTGAACGTTTTCAGTGAAAACATAGTCACAGAACTTTAGGGGTTAAGGTAGGGTGCTCTAAAAGCACCCCTTCTCTAAAAGCAATCACTAACACAGAGGTACATTTTTCTTTCTTTAGTGTATCAATAGTGTACATTTTAGGACAGGGTTGCTTTTAGTAACCACTGCATTTCAACTTCAAAAATTGGTACTATTTCTATTTCTAAAAAAGACTTGTGTATTCCTTTATAAAACACAAAAAGAACATGGGTCATTTTTAGAAACATAGGGAGTAAGTAATTCCACAAAGGTCCAAAATAAAAGATATCATTGACTTAGATTAGATGCCAATTCCATTTTTTTTCCTACAAAAATGTATTGAAAATTGTTTCAATAAGAGTTTAGCTTCCCTCTAAGTGCAATGACCTCTTAAAAAGGGCGCTTTAAGAGCACAGTACCTTATTATTGGAGGTTGCACTATTTACATTATTATTCTTAATTGTTTTTGTTAACAAAACTTTTCACTCTTTTTGTTTCCCACCCCCCCTAAAGGATCAAAATCTATTATCTTTTCTTTTTTGGGTCAAAACTACTTTAATTGTGAAAGGACATTTTTTGCTTCTTGGGCCATCTGTCCAACAAATAACTAAAATTGTGGGAGCATCAATCAACAACACTTTGAAAAATTAGGTGCAAATTTTCTTTCCTTCCAACATGCATCAAATGTATTGATCCTTGTTTCAGTTTATGATTTATAGAAAAAGAAAGGTTGTGATCAACAAATACAGAGGTCCTCCCCATGTTTTCCATCGTTGCCCGAGAAAGAGCGGTTGCTTGGTTTCTAAAGAAACACCATTTGTAGAGCTACAAAAAGAAATTTGCCCAATCTTTAGAGTCTTTGGGTTGCTCCTCAAATAACAGAAATGTCCTATACCCCTTAAAGGCCCAAGGCCTTTTTTCTACCAAAAAACACTCAAAACTGCCATTTCTGTAGTAAAGAGTAAAAAAATTTGCAAAATGTTTTTTTTTTCACACCCAACTATAGGATCTTACACCTAACTAGTATAAGAATGTGTGGAAATGTTTTTATAATTTTTGACTGCATAGATTGCAAGATATCTGCATTTAAAGTGAAAAAAACAAGTTTTTCAGCACATTGCGGGACTAGATTTTTTGACTTTAAACATTTTTAAATTAAATTTTTTGCACTACAACCTTTTGAGCTTTAAATCTTTATAGTAGAGAATTGAGTTGAAAGTCTAGAAAAAAAGAAAAAACTCAAAAAAACTCAATTATCATTCTTAAAAGAATTGTTAAGTTGAAGTAGGTACAAGATAGAAGGAAAATCTAAAATATTCATATATTTTAGATAGAATTAAAATGCACTAATTCCAATTGTGAGATTGCTCTAGAAAGTCATCTAAACCATGCAAAAAAGAAAAAATTGAAAAATTGCATTCAGAAATGAATCCTAGAAGTTATTTTTTTCAAGACGATGCTCTAACTGCCCGAAAATCAAGAATGTCCATAACTTTCTCATAACAGATCCAAATGAAATGAATCAAAGCTCTCCAGATAGACAAAAATATATTCTATGAGAAAAAAAATATTAAATTTCAAATTTCAAATTTTTGCAATTTTTTTTTTGCTGCCCATGCTGCACCCTATCCCCTGTTTTGAGCTTATTTGGTCATATCTGTTGTTCCCGGGCACCGATTGTGAAAAAAATTATATTCCCACAAAGCTTATCATTTTTTCTATCTTCAAAAAAAAATTTCAAAAAATCACGACAAAAATTCAGCTAGTAGGTACCTGCCCAAAATCCCATTTGTCCCTCAAAGGGACAACAATCTTTTAGGGGTTAAGGGTTAAGTAAACATTGATTGAGACACCACAATTTGGCTTGCCACCTAGTCATAAGTAATAAAATCTTCCAAACACCTTTTCATCTTATGGATGCTTGTTAAGGTCAAGCCACCCTAACCAATCACTCAAGTCGTTCTATTCATGATCTAGAGCAATATAAGGCGATACAAATAGAAAGATTAAAAAAAAATCACAGGGCTTGCAAATCTTTTGGTATTCCTTGAAAATTAAAATTACTACAAATTTTGGAAGACAAAAGTTGGCCCAAACCTATAACCCATTTCCACGACCGCTCATCTAAAATCCAAAGACTACTTCTTGCTCACTTTGGCACTCCAAAAACCCAGGGACATGTGTCGTGACATAATGCTACCGCACCCCCAGATTTTTGAGTCAGAAACCAAGAAAATTGGTGGTCGGAAATCAGTCACAGCCTCGGTACCCTATATAGATTGTCAATGGGGTCGTGCTTGATAATACGGGTGGCCCAACCTTACCATATAAGCACTTCTAGAGCTTGGTGGTAGTCCGGTGAAGGAATGACATTCGCTAACGTAATGTCGGGGCATAGTTTGACTTTATAATGCAAGTACTTTTCTCATGATGCGCTCAATTGCGCTGGAGTTCAAGTACATCACGCAAAGTACTTAAAACTTAGACAGGATGACAATCATGTAGAACTGTAGTTTTTTCAACTAATTAAGCTTAGTCTTGCACAATTTGCACATTAATTTGATGGTCCTCTGCCAGCCTGCTCCAACAGTAAATGTTCCACCAACAGTCCTTCTGTGGTTTAGTTAAATGGTGCCAACTGCTTAGGTGGCTCAAAAATGTGGAGCTGGCTTGCAAAATCTTAAATGTCAGGGGAGCATAAATTGTGGTTCAGTTCAGTTACTCACAACGTGGTGATTTTTTTTCTGTAATTGATCTGAGGAAAGGTAGTCTGCTTTCATGTGAACAATTTAAGAGCTGATTGTGTTTTCAGGGAAGCTAAACTGCATTGACAAATGAAACTGAGTACAAATTTGCAATGTTTTCATTCAAACAGCCGTACTGTAAGCATCCAAAAGTAGATATACGGAAGTCGTAGTGTACGACACAGTGCACATTATCATGGAAGTTTGAAGACAAAATTAGTTGTGATTTGGAAAAAAATCAATTTCAAAATTAGCTATACCAAAAACTCAGTTTTGTTCAACATACAATCATTCACTATTTTGACATCTTCTAAACTATAATTTTCCACAAGAAAACATGTGGCAAGGATCTTGTTTCTGAAAATAGGGCAATTGAAGGTTTTATGATTTATACTACGAATCCAAAGAATACAATTATGTATTCAAAAAAGCTCTACTTCATAAAAAGTAGTGGCTTTAGAAAGGGGTTCGATGAACAAAAAGCCCTACTACTATTTGAGCTTTACCAGTCATATTCTTCTGCTAGTGTAAGACAAGCATATGATTGGATCCAAAAAAACTTGAAAAAAGTAATTTATTCTCCCTGCAATAGGAATGCCAGTTTTTGGAGTGCTGTATGTGAGAACTTAACTTAGCTTAAAAACTTCAAAAGTATGGAACAAAACTTCTGAATGACTCCTAATAACCATCGAGTAAAATTTAATGTGGGGTCAGAAATACAAAAATAAAGTATCTCAATGACTGTATAGCCATCAAATAAAATAAATAATGGATACAAGTATGGCAACAGTAGGTACTCTTGTTCAACTAAAAAATGTACGCTTCATATTCATTCAAGAGGAAACCAGAAAAAGAGTGCAGTACAGTACAATGAAGTGAATGGTGGGTAATTGGCATAAGAGCAGTCGGAGTGAAGGAAGCATCACATGGCCCACTTGAGCCTTCACCTAGCACTCACTATCATAATATGCACCTACTACTCAACTTCAAAAGACAAAGTGACAGCTGATCTGGCAGCCTGGTAGAACGAGAGCCAAAGGTCAAAATGCCACCTAACCTCGTGAGATAAGCCATCCCTGCTCCCTGTAATCTTATTGATAAATGGCTGTACAGTACAGTACAGTACAGTAACGCATTAGCAAGACTAGCAATTTTAGACTACCGTTAATAACTTTGTCAGCCTTTTAACTTACTCCCAACTTCACCTGCTTTCTAGTACCGTACTCTGGTCGACACAAAAACATTTCTCAATATCGATACATCCTAAGCTCCAAGACATGTTCCTTGTCCACATAAACAGCATTTTGGGACTTCTAGAAATGCAGAAACTATATACGTTGAGCAACTCAATGTCAGGCTCCAAACTTACAAAGAATGGTAGTCTACAGTGCCAAGGAAAATAGGAAAAAATAAAGTTGCATCGTGATTATAAGAGTGCTCCTTGGTTGTTCTATCAATGGGAGAGGCAACCCATAACAAATTCTGATCTACAATACGACAAAAAGAGAACCTTCGTGAACTGTACAAACTATTGGGCGTCACACATTTTGTGTGCATGCTGAAAAGCACGGAGCCGACTTCCCTGCCATTTACGTGCAGCCTTGCCTCTGCACTAGCTTTACATCGAGCTCTCCAACAATGGTTGCCTGTGTTCAGGAGGAGCGAAATACCTGTTGCATCATCACCAACACTTTTTCATGTCCAAGTCACACAATAGTATATAACCGCAGGAATTTAAATGCTCAACGCGTGTGGACAGGTTTAACTATGCCTTTTGGTTACGAATCCAACTGGCCACCACTCTCAAGGCCCCGCCCGCACCAGCCAAGTGGCAATATTAGCTAACAGGCAGTAGTTATTGAATGCCCAAATGTCAGCGAGCATTTTAGTGCTAGTTCCTGTCACTAGCAACAATGAATTTATACTCAATTCCATAAATTAACTTAAACTCTCCGATTTCGGACAAGTTCCTATACCAATGGTCTCAAGTGATCAATCCGCCCGCACCAACCAAGTCGCAGCAGTTAGCTAACTTGGAAGTGCGGTCGCATAATAGGTTATTTAACTTCCAACTAGCTAACGAACTGTAACACCCAAGGCAGCTAATTGGTGCTACTTGGTTGATACGGGCGGGGACTTAGGGGTTTCGTGCCTGCCGCCTTTAAGACAATGCCCTGAGACCTTAGACGAAGCATATGGACAGGGAGAGCATACATTTGCTCAGAAGGAAAGAGGAAGGGGTTTGTCAGACATCTGGACCCAACCTTCCTCGACTGCTTATTATCTCATCCAAACTGTCTCTCTCTTCCAACACCTGCAAGAGAGCACAAAGATACATTACGACATCAAAGATTTTAATTTGTTCAGCAGAATGCGAAATAAATTAAACCAGGACGTGTCCTGCCGTTGCACATGGAGGAAAGGACATTGACAACACATATATATCCTCTGAATCAAGATATTTTTCTCCTCGTTGCATTAACAACCATAACCAAGCTGACAGCTTCCAGTTAATATCTGATGACCTCATCAAGAGGTGATCAGAAAGGAGAAGGATGACTCACGTCAGCCCACAAATCCTTTCGAGTAATGACTCCAACAACTTGTGAAGGTCTAGGCACAACACATATGTGCCGCAATCCAAGCTGCCGAAATAAATTGTATACCTGCCACAATTTCAAGGGAACCATCAGCTAATGGTCGACAGCATCAAAGATGTTTTAGGAAAGAGAGTGCATTTTACATATATCTAAGCATACACTGTAATTCAAGGCTAAAATTAAACATATGTAAATACGTGTTCAATCTCTATCCCCAACTATCAGCAGGTATCATAAGGTTCACTATGAAACGAAACATACTTTTGCCAGAGACATGTCCTCAGGAACAATGTACGGCGTTGGATTTACAAATGGTTGCAAATCAATGTACATCTCCATCTCCACAGGGCTAATGTCAATGTCGTATATAGAGCAACCTTTACTTGACACTGGCTTTGTAAAATCTCTGACATCGTATCTGTACATAACACAAGCAATACAGACGTTCAGTCAATTAAAAAAATTAGCAACCACAATTCCAGATAACTTAAGCGAATGCAAATATTTAGGTTCCAATTGAAACAAATTTATTATCCTCATTAGAAATATTTGAATATGAAAAAATGTAAGATCATGAAATAACCATGTACTACCTGAAATTAATTCTACCGCGTGCCTCTTCGGGGTTTGGGCTATGTTGAAAATCTGCTTTAGCCTTGAGAACAACCAGTAAATAGCTGCACTTGGAACAAAATAGGATCAGAAAAACTTTTAATCTTAAAAAGAACATCCTTGGAGATATTGCATCATCAAATGCAAGAGAACTTCTCTAAGATCTTCGAAGTGAACACTAAAAAGCTTCTAAAAACCATCCTGAAGAAGCGAGGATCACACCTCCTTAAAATAAGTCCAATGACAACAGGCTCTCCTGTCTGAAGCTTATCAACAACCTGTGGAAAGAAGCCCCCTGTTAGTCGATTGAGCAATTGTCCTCTCTCACACCACGAACTTCGAAAGATCTCTAATGAAGGGATGTCCTTTCAATTTCGTGCTCTATCTTTATGCCTCCAGCTATGAATGAGAACTCAGACCATCTAAAGTGGCAATATTGATTGTGGCTAGGAAAAGCCATGGTAGGTGTTATCAGACTAGGTATGAGTTGACCTTCGCCTTGTCATCACTAATTTTACCACGCAGATTTTTGAAACATAAATCTAAGTTTACAGAGCACACATGACTCATTCCCATGTCCGCAGTAAAAAAAGCTAGCTTTCCAGTTTTCTCGTAATTGCCGCATATGTGTGTTTTGCGCCCAATAAGCAATCATTAGGATGTTTTTCTAACAGCAATCTATTTAAAAAGAGCTTCCAGCATACATGTTCATCACATCAATCAGCTGCACTTTCGTATACCATTAGATACTGCACTTTCATATACCGAAATTGTGTTTTGAACAGCAAGAAACTATGAGAAGCAATAAACACAATTACAAATCCGTTTCTTGAACCTAAAGAAAACATAGTATCCTGCGTCCGAAACTTACAGGGAAACCATTATGGTTGGTGCTTCGCAAGATAGCTACAATATGGCCAACCTTCGACACCCTGGAGAACTGCACAACCTGAGGTCCCCACCCAGTTTCGGCACTTTTTCAGGATACTACTTACAAAAAAACGACATATTGACTACAGCACAAAGAGGCACTACGAAAATAAGCTCACAATTTAACGTCAGACACCACACGAAGATCCTTAGAATAACAAAAGTCTATGATTTTCGACAGCAGATGCACTCAGAATCAAAGCGTCATTTACTCGAAATTCGAATTTCTATATATTTCCCGCCAAGAAAGCACCGTACCTTTCTTGTGCTGATAGCATCCTTTGCTGCCAGATTACGCATAAAGCGTTGTGGCCTTGACTCAAGAAGAGGAAGACTTCGTAGTTTAACCTGTTCCTCATAGAAGCCATTGTTGAAAGCATCTCCAACAGCCTGCACAATCATCGTGAGAAGATGCACAATACACAATAAAAATAAGGACATTGACCTCCTCAGTCTAAACCATTAGGCAACCATTAGACCATCAAACAAAAATCAGCGTCATGAAAAAACGTAGAAATGTTCCGTTCTGGAGACAGGCAACTTCATTTGATTTCATCAACCTGTGAGTGCCCAAACTAAATATAGAAAGCCAACTTTGACAGCTAACAGCCGATTGTAGTAATTTCCAAAACGTATTTGTATCATTCCAAACCCTAGGACGTGATTTCTTCTTTTATTTGATAGATTTTACTATCTTTCAAAAAGATTCCTAAGAATTATTTGAACTCCTATAGATATGCCCACGGTGCCATAGAGAAGTTACAGCAAGTAAAAGAAAATATTACAAAGTAGAAATAAATCACCTTAGAAATAAGGAGAACCAACATTATGAGCGGAAGGAGCTGAAGATTGTTGGTGATCTCGACCATAATGACACAGAGTGATACAGTCATCCGCATTGAACCCCCAAGAAATGAGGCAGCCCCCAGCAAAGCGTACCTGTTCACAGATAACGCAGAGCGAAGTTAAGTCTGCAGCTAGTAATTAACGTCCCCACTTGGAACATGAGGGTTATACACCTTCAAGCAGGTTTGCTAATATAGCTATGTCCTAGTGTATTCATATGAGGGTCAAATGCAAAAGAGCACCCATAATTAACAGCAAGGTCTCAAACTGGAATGAAGGAGAAATGTTGTGCCAAGTCAGGAACTCATAAAACAGACAGACAACCCGTGATTCACCTATTAGATACTGGCATATAGCCTTTCTGGCTAGCTAACAGTGTCATAAGAAAATAAGTCAGTTGGAAGTTCCCAATACGTACGTTCCTTCGTCAACACTATCCTTACTCGAAGCATTGACAACCAAGATGCCGACAAGCCGCCCGTAAGTGGCACCAATCATAATACCTGGAACAAACTGCCCTGATGGAACAGCTGTTCCATAAGTCAGCACAGCAAGAGAGAAAAACATCACCTGCACATATCCCACTTTCCTTAAGAGTTTTCCTCCAGAACATGCCCAATGCAAGTTACAAAACAAACTAGAAAGTTGAAGGTAGCAAAAAATCACTGTAATTTGACAGATAACAATTTCTACTCGGATGCAGCACACAAAATTTTCACCGGTCGAACTTTTTGAGGCTGAAGGAAATTGGAATTTAGCATCGTCCTCATACAAGCAGCTAATTGCAAGTGTCTTTACCCCGAATAAAAACGTATAATATTCATGTCTCCATGTAATCCTCGATACAAACCTCAATATATTCCTCCAGATAACCTCTAGTATAATCCTCGGTGATTGGAAAAATTTTAAAAATCCTATTTGACAATTCTAGAATGACAATTCCTATAACCACATGTCACAATTCTGTAAGGCACAACAAATTCATTCTTAGAAATGATGGGCCTCAATATGAAGGAAAATCATTCAAACTACTGCTTCTAACACATGTCTCATTTTCATTGGGCACCGAGATTAATACATTTTCAATCACTGCTTAGCCTCTCCCCTTGGGGTAGAGACAATAAAATCTGACGGCTCGTTGCAACATAGTATATAACATACCAGGAAGGTAAAGAGGCTACGGGTTGTGTATTCGTGTGGGGTGTTGGTGCTGAAAAGATTCCTGATTGCGTCGTCCTGCTCGCCAAGTCAGAAACATCAGACTTTATTTATTCTTTTTGAATAACACTGATGCTAGAATAACACTATTAGATGTTGAGAGTCGTTATTTCCGTTTTCGGGTGATGCGGCGAGTAAAGAATTGCTATATGATGAAAAGATACAGCGACTTGGGCGGCGAGAGGTCTTCAGCATCCGTCTCGAGTCCCATGAGACACCAAGAAATTCTAAATAGGATAAATATCTGACCTGGGTATTGAAAAAGATTGTGGCAAGGTCGTTGTATTGGTCTTCATTGGAACAGAAGAACTGCAAAAGTAAACAGCACGTTCCATAAAAGAAACAGGTAAGGATAACATTTAGAATTAGCAGAACCTTCACATTTGGAAATAAAGCCCCAAAATAACTTGATTATCATATGCGTCTAGAACGAGAAAACCTGAAAGATACTCCACAAAAATTGTAACCAGAGAGACAATAAGACCCATATAAATACTTACATTCACATAATTGCCATAATTCCCCGAGGGCCGGGGGCAAACAACCCCTGGGTACTTCACTGGGTCAGGGCACGGTTTACAACTGGTCATCATTGGCAAACCAAATGACAACAAGGATGTTATCAAGGACACCAACAGAACCTCAATAATCTGCACAATTTCAACAAAACATAGTTAGGATAACATTCAAAGTGGAAAGCGGTTATGCCTACACCTCTCTCTACTGAACATCTAACTAATCAAACCAAAGCCCAGTTTCTTTAGGTCAATTCACATATGAAACGGTAAACTCAAACGAATATAAAAAACAGTGACATGATATCTGACAATAGGACATGATCATACTAGCGACTGTAGGTGAATTTTGAGATGATTCCAGTCTCTGAACAGCAAATAGAAGATGAATCGAGACACATCAGTGTCACTGATTCACTTGAGAAATTATGTACCTTCACACGATTGCCCCTCCTGTGCAACACATTTCGTCTCCAGCTCGAGATCCAGATGGTAAGCTGGTTGAACAGTGCCCCTGCAACAGATCTCGATTATAGAAATTGACAGGATAATCTAAGAGCTTCAGTTTAGGCAGAATCATAGAATAAATGAGCAAACTAAATGACAAATTCAAACTCTCCAAAAAGAGGTTTATTTCTGTGCAAATCTATAGCCGGAGCAGGGTTCTTTGTCACATACCAAGCAGTCCTCCAATTGCACCGAGCATAGCCATGGGTAGAAGCTCAAAAAATGAGTAATCATCCTGGCCCCTGAACGTTAACAAGAAATATTGGACGTGAAGTCTATATATAGAATGCATGCTAGAAATATATCATTGCACCTACAATTGGAAATGAACGCTTCAAATTTGTATACAGAAACTCACAGTAAGATGTATTCTCTTCATCTTGTTTTAAAACAGAGACAGTCTCACCTATTTAAGCAATTCATGACTTACCCCGAAATATCCCATATGATAAATCCACCAGAGCTGAAATGTCCGCAATTTCCATTCTTGCACCAACCCATCGCAGTCCGCACCACAACAGCAACCACGGCTGATGTGAAAAAAACCCGCCATAGAAGTTGACTCCTCCACCTTCATTAAAGAAACGATAATCAGATACTGCTAATGTGGAAGACACTAGCAACGTGTACATCTTAATATCACCGCAGATATTGCTAACTTACACTATCAATATTATAAGGTTAAGGCCTACGACAAAGTAGGACAGCAGAAAAGGGAAGTCAATTACCATGAAGTAACCTCCTCAAGAGCAAACAAAACACCCCCAACCGGGGATCTGAAAGCTGCCGCTACTCCAGCGGCACAGCCACACGTTACCTAAAACAAATGATCAGCTAGGCTTCTGGATAAAATTTTACCGAGCATAACATAAGAAGTTTCCTCTTCCATTAATATAAGAGATGGAGAACTATTGACATGGTCAAACCACAAAGACGGAAATGTATAAGATAATCCCATGACTGATAACTAGTATGTAAATCGGTAGAAAAGCAGTAAAAACTGAGAAAAAGCAGAGCTGATGTGAGTATGATACAACCCTCATAAAAACCCGCCAGATCATCATAATGTTGTGACTAGCAATAAACAGCAGCAGTACTCTCCTAAAGAAGTCATAAATATCTGAAATTCTGTAACTGAACTTACCGTGGTAGTGAAAATCCATAGCCTAACCATAAACCCTCATTATTACTCACTTCTTTTAGTCACCATAATGTCTATTAAATCTGACACCAAGAAAGAAGTGACTACTAAGAGTACAAATCAATACATGAAGTTGTAACTCTCGGCTTCAGAAAAATTTAAAGAGCCTTACAAGATCACGACGATCACGATCGTTCTTAAACCTTCGAAGCCATCTCCAATTCACGTGATATTTGGTCGAGCCACCCTGTACTCACAAAATATACCAGCAGCAGAGAATGAGAAGCAGTGAAGAGTACTTGAAATATACGTAATGCATGCCCTCAAATTATAAACCTTCAAAACTAACCCACGATATTATCGAGGAATTAACCCACTTAAGAATTTCACAATCATCTCGCTCAAGCAAGACTGAAGCAATTGTAAGTGGGTCTCTCTCAACGAATTTACCTGTCCCAAGACGGATGCGATACAGGCACCCGTGTGTACCAGAGGCCCTTCCTTCCCCAAAGCCAGTCCTCCTCCAACAGAACCTATACTACCCAGAACCTGCCAAATATACAAAACAATTGGGCACGTTACACACGATTTATTCATCAAAATTTCAGAAACTAATTAATTTAGTAGAATCCATCAGCTAATCATTAATAAGAGAATGATCCTAATGAGTTGCTCGTACTCACTCAAGAGACACCACGGCCCTGATACGAAACCAAATTGACAACGTAACTGATAATCAATTGGTAGTTATCTAAAGTACAGTTCACTACATGCTTCCTCACCTTCCCAATTAATGTCCGAAACAAGAGAATACCAGGGGTGTCAATGCCTGCAAAACAATGGAACGATTTCAGCACATCACAGAATAAACATACCAAGCTATCCACCATACATATTTATGCATCATCTAAACATGCTTCCGGCATATCACAGCTTCAATAGAACAAAATGAAGACGAAAAAGACTACAATACACTCTGACGCACCGTTCAAGTAGGCCTTGATCTCAGGGATGCCAGACCCTGCTGCAGCGGGAGCAAATTGAGTGACGATGTAAACCGATGAAAAAACTAAAGCTGCATTAAATGCGATATAGATTACTAAGCCTAAAAAGAAGTTGTACTTAATGAGTGCAAATGTTGCAGCGAACTTCCATCCTGAAAAGTTTTCGACTGCAATATTGATAAAAAAAGCAGCAAGCCCTGTCCCTGCAAATACAGCGATCTCGTGTTAATTACTAAAGGCATGACAACCATGTTATCTCAAATTCAGATACTTATGTTATTACAAAGTCTAACTTTCTAACTAGGTTTCCAGTGTGAAATAGCTCAATCCGGAAATATTACCAGGGCAACCCCTGGGTATGCTGCATTAAGGCTTGTCAAAAGTGAACACGGTCAAGTTCAATAATGGTCGAAAAGCAAGCCCAAAGGCAGGGACTCGAACATTTACCTACACCAATGAGCAGTGCGAAGAGCCATTTTAAGGATATATAGGATGCATGATGCCAAATTCCTCTTTGAGCCTGCAGCAAACGTAAATAACTTCTCAGCAACGCGGTTAATTTTAAATCGACGATCTCCTACCAGCGAATTCAATAAAGCACTTAAAACACAACCAGGCGTCCACTCTTAGCTATCTTTTGTCAAATCAAAGCATAAGGTAGAGGGTACTAAAACCGTTAGGGGCCTGATCCCGTGTCCTATACTGACCTTTACTACCAAAAGTAACACATCTATTCGTACACATGGTTGGATAAAATCGAAGTAGTGTAAGCATGACTTGGCTAAATGTCTGCAGTACGGCTCAATGATCTTTGAATGAAAATGGGGTTATCTACTGTCAGTTCAAATGGTCTAGAACTCCCCACTTTGAAATTGCATATGAAATTCATACATAGCGACAGAATTCGAAATTGACTCTTCTAACCAAAGGTCTCTCCACAACTCTATAAATCCCCGAAAAGTCACACTCCTACACATGTCAAAATGCTTAACGTGACGCAAGTGACGCAAATAGTATCCTCTACCTTAGTACTCAACGCCTTGACTATTTCCCTCGTTTATCCAGGTTCTGATTCAAAATCCTACCGAAAGACTTATGAAACTTCTCAATGCATCCTCCACTTGTGAATACAACAAGAAGAAATGAATCAAAATTAAAAGGAAAAGAAGCAATAAAGAATGAACAATTACGAGGGCGTGTCCCCAGATCTCAATCACATCTGTACCTGATCCTCTCGATATGCCACGCTTTCCACAACCTCATAATCGAGGCTCTCCATGCCCGCCGCATCCCGGTGGTCCAACCCAAGTTCATCTTCCTCGAAATTCTGCGCAGGGAACTCAAATGGTTCCCTGTTGAGAAGTTGAGACCACATGGGGCTGCCACCATTGGCTCCTGGCATGTCCTTCCCCTGCATACCAGGATCTGCCTTCGCCAACACTCACTTAGCCAAAGTCTAGAAATCCCTGCCACTTTTCAGATGAAGAGAGCAGTTCTGTGTCTTTTCGCTACATTCCGGGCATTGGAAAGCTCCACTCCACGCTCCTGTTTCAGAACTCCAATCACCAAATTTCTCTTTGACCTTAAGATTCTCGAGTATTAAGATTAATCTACGAATGAATCAATACAGCCCCGTAGTCTAAATTACCGAAGCATTACAGACCATAGGGACAACCATTCATAATTTGCTTTATCTATGTCACTGCCCAGATGAAGCCTGCAAACCCTAACGCTGTGCTACATATGCAGGCTTAACGACGCAACAACTGCATAAAGCGCGATGTGTCTCTGTGAACAACCGATTGGCTGGAAGCGATTCCAAATTTACCGTAAATCGCTCAATCTTCCCCACAAATTCTTCGAGAAGAGTGACAGGAATGCTACCACTACGAATCTAAGTCTAAAACTCTCAACTTAGGGTCACTGCGAATGGAGCGTCAATGGCACGGAGGAGCTGAAACCTCACACCAACTGCTGCCCTAGCCTAAAGGTCAGAAATATCGCGCGGACCTCGAATCACTCCCTCTGTCTTCAAACCAATTCATTCTCAATCCAAATCACGAGCTCAGCTGAAAGCCTACAAACCCTAACACTGTGCTTCACGTGTACTTTAGTCACGCAACAACTATTAAACGCAAGAGAGCTCTGTTTGTCAACCGCCGATTGGATCAGAATCCATTCCAAAATGCCGTCAAATCACTCAATCTTCCAAACGAATGCTTCGACGAGAGTAACCGGAATCCAATTAGTGCGAAATTAGTGAAAAATTCTCAGATTAGCGTCACTGAGAATAGAACACCCACTGCGACTGATACTCAATCATCCGCGAATCTGGCGGGTCAAATTTTTGGGCCTCACCTCCCATCACTCCTGCAAATCCAACTCCTGGATCCCCTGAAACGCAATAAAGAGCTTCAGAAGATTCTGAAACAACTGACACCGAGTAAAAGAAAGCACTTACTTCACACGAGTACCGTAGCTGCGCAGACAGATCCCGTGCTGGAATCCGTTGCCTGCAACGGCCGAAGGGCGTGGTGACGACCAGCAGAAGAAGAGATCGGGATTGTTTTACGAAAACACGAAAGTGACAAAGGAAAGCTTCGACGAGAGGGGTCTTGGAGGAGGTCTTGGAAGGGGTCTTGGGGAGGGAGCTCTTGGGAAGGGTCTTGGGAAACCTCCCTTTCAATGATGAGTGGTGGAGCCCAGCTTTGAACGGCGAATGTAATCATACTTTCATCCGTCTTTTTCAGGAACCGGCCCTGTCCCGCTTTCAGTTGGTGACTGTTTGTCGGACTGAGGTTCACCAAAGGCCTAAGTTTTTACTAAGGTAGGAGGTCCATAAACCGCTCATCTAAGAGCTGAAGCTGACTTTTGGGGAGGTAGAACTTCTTAAAATAATTTTCAGTAAATTTTCTTTGAAAGGCAAGAGAAATTGGCATCTATCCCACTTAGATTTGATTCCACTTAGATTCGACCCATGAAACAAGCAAAAAAACTCTGAAAATTATTTGCCCCTCTTGGAATGGACCTCAAGATATTCAAATTCCAAATCAGGGTGGTATTAGGCTTGTCTACCTTACCTGGTGATGTAAGAGCAGATGAGAAAGAAGAAGAGTGGCAATTGGATGTGGAGCAGTAGGGACCAGGAAAGATTGACCCATGTATTGCCCCATCAAAGGTTAAATGTAAGAATTGCCCCCTGTTTTGTGCCACTTAAATTTTGTATCTCTTCATGTCTCCGGGTGCAATGTGGGACCTTGAATTGCAAATATGAATTCAGAATTTGCAAATTTTATCATTTGGGGCAAATAAAAAATTCCAGTTTTTTTTGCAGGGTTAAAAAACACGGCAATACATGGGTCAATCCTACTTGGCCAGTAGCATGCACCTCATGGAACAAAACGTGATCTTTCCTACAAACTTACGTTATATGATCGACAGCTTGTGTTACTTGTGCTCTCAACACACTCTTTGCAAGATTATTTTCCTGAAAAGTCAAGGCCAAATTCCTTGAAGCGGTCCCCAATGAGAGGTAACTACACCTAAAATTGCACAAATAAGCAATTCCGCAATGGTTCCCATTATTATATTGGAAAACTTTTTGTAGGGTCGTGTTGGTAGTGAAAAGGGGATTTTAGATTCTCTTAGAATGCATTTTTTGGACATAGTATGAATAAACTATGAATTTTCAAAGTGCTGAAAATAGGTGTTCCTAAAAAGCAATCATAGACTCTCATGAATAGTGGGAGTACATTTTAGGCAAGAATCTCTAGTGTGCAATTTTAGGTTGGGTGCTAGTTTTGGTGTAGTTACCTTAGTTCAAGTCATGTACAAAAATTACGGACATAATTCAAAGAGGATGTTTGAATTTTTTTTTTAAATTATGAATTTTGTCAATAACCAGTTTTGATTGGAGACTCAAAATCTCAAAAGGTTTTTTGGAGATGCAAGTCATTTTTATTTCCCAACGTCTCTTAGTTCAAAGTTTTTTGAAATGTTATTTTACTATGCCTAAATGAGGCCTAAAATTTTACTTCAAACACAATTCTTACTTTTTACTTAAATATGAGTGATTGAGCTCTTACTAGTTCTAATTTGCATATCTCATATGAGTTCTTCTACCTCTAACCACCTTATATGTATATAAAGAGCTTTCGTAGTCAATTGAATATTAATCTAAGTTGGAGATGCCTTCGAAACTATGTGAAGTGGTGGTTGGATTCATTGTTCTCAATTCATTAGAAAGGTAAATTTCTGTAATTTGATTTTTGAGCAACTAAACTACTTCATATTGCCTACTGCACTTGGGGCCCCTTATTGACTTATCTGCCGTAGGGCACATGAGGAGCAATGAGGCCCTAGTCTCCAAAACCACACGCCAAATCAATGTTCGGTGTTGTGCGGAACATCAAGCAGTGGAGTTTGTAGATTTTTTCATATTGTAAACCATAGGCTGATTCTAACATCGTTTAGGGGTTAAACTCACTCCAAAAGGTTAAACTAAATTGTGGTACGTGCTGTGGAGTATGTAGATTTTTTCATATTGTAAACCATAGGCCAATTCTAACATCGTTTAGGGGTTAAGCTCACTCCAAAAGGTTAAACTAAATTGCGATATGTACTGGGATGCCTAGGAAATAAATACCGTAGTACGTCATGAATGTAGTCAAACAATAAAAGTTCAAGGGCCAGGGTGAAGTGACCCCCTCATTGCCCCACTGGGGCAAACACTGAAATTTTCTATTTGCAACATACTAATTTTTTTTTTAAATTATGAATTCATATTTGCAATCAAAGGCCCCAAATTAGGTGGGAGTGGTGAAGAATTATCAATAAACGCGGCACAAAATAGGGGGGATTTTTTTAAAATTATCCTTGATTGGAGCAATGAGGGGGTCAATTCGGCCGGGGTGAACTGACCCCCTCGCTCGTACCCCTGGGAAAACCCTGAAATTTTTTATTTTCCATGCATGAATTTTTTTTGCAAATTCTGAATTCATATTTGCAATCAGAGGCCCCAAATTAGCTAGGGGGGTTCTAGAAAATAGATTTTACACGGCACAAAATAGGGGGCTTTTTTTTATGTGCACCCCTGGATGGACTTTGGCAGTACGAGCGAGGGGGTCAGTTCACCCCGGCCGTCAATTCTCCTTGGCCAAGTTCAGGAGGGGACTAGTAATTTGAGACGTGATTCTGGGGCTCAAAATTGAGCAAAAAACAGGTTTGGAAACAAAACAACAAAAACGACAAAATTGCAGAGCTGAGATCGCAAACTCTGATTGGCCTTATTCATTGAGTGTGGTTGGGCTGGCCAGGAGGTCATGAGCACTTATCCACCAAAAAAGAACCACAAATCAATCACTCTGCCTTCAGGAGCAAAGTATGAGAAGCCCTTATTGCAGAAGCATGATAACCAAGCTGCTTCCATTAAATCCAAGAACTGTGTTAGTGATCCCGATTCGTGGACTTTAGGTTGGGCACCACATTGTGATCCAACATGGAAATCAATCAAAATTTTATTCCTCCGTTGTTCCAGTCAACTTACAATTTCTACAATTCATGTTTCTACTGATGAACGGCTTTTGGGCTTGCCAGAGCTCAGACTCCCTAACGTGTCTCTGAAAGGCTGTAAATAACTAAAAAAGCCGACAGAAATCGCATGACCTAAAAGGGTCTGACCAATGCTCAGGATCCAATTTATCTAGGACTGCTGTGAGCTGGCGGAGATGGCGAGAGATCGAATGCCATGAGTTGGTACACTTGCACAGCCATCAATAACCAGAGCCAAATCGAAAAAATGATGTGTCCATAATCTCAGTAACGACCAGCGTAGTTTCCGGTGTCCCTCTCTTCGTTCCACTTGTCAACCTGCAACACATCGTTGGTTACAAGATCAATGGGGGTTCAGTTTGCAACAACAAGCATGTGATCCCAATGAAAAGGCTTAAAAGACACGCTGACATCGGGTTAACCTGAAGTACATAAAGCACTACCCAAAGTAATGAAACACCAAGCCCCCAGATAGCTAAGCTAAAACACGAGCTCATCAGCATACCCATTCTCCAGGACATAAAGAGCGGTAGTATCTGGCGTATTTTTGGCATT
This sequence comes from Antitrichia curtipendula, assembly GCA_951230915.1. Lineage (NCBI taxonomy): Eukaryota > Viridiplantae > Streptophyta > Bryopsida > Hypnales > Leucodontaceae > Antitrichia > Antitrichia curtipendula. The sequence continues at coordinate 14,963,723 of OX579633.1, forward strand.
CCTTTGCGTCTTCACCCTTCTCAGAAGCACACCTGCGATGAAAATTCCCAATGAATCAGCCGAGCCTTAATGTTGGCGCACGAAATCCCATTCCTGTGAGTTGAATCAACCATTATAATGCAAGTGTCCTCCAATCAAGAGACTTGCAAGAGATGGGATACTACTAGGTTCTCTCAGTCAAAGGTGCTTCCAAGAGATACATATATTCGCAATACTCATAATTCAAGGCTCATGATTGGAACCTACTACTTCAAACTTCAACATATTACCCAGTATCCAAATAAGACATATTTTAGAGTGTTCAAATAATCTTGAAAGGGGACAACATCAACCCCAAGAAGTTCCATTAAACCATTCAAAACAGCTGAAAGTCACGGGAAAGGGTTCCCTACCTTACAGGAAATAATGTATGCAACCCTATGACATATAAGATAGCTGTCAGGTTGGATAAAAAACAGACTCGAAATGTACAAAGCAATGTCCACGACCAATGACTCACTTGTGGAACTCGTTGTAGCGTGTGTAACAGTGTTTCGCTTGGTTTGTGGTTGGGAATCGGAAATCCATAGGGGCTGTCTTAATATCATCCACCTGTAAAGTGATCCACATCGCTCCCAATTAACATGTTATGCATACAAAGTTCTTCCAGTTCAAATACCAACACACGCACTTAGAATTCCCACCGACAACCAGAGATAGGTCTAGCACTCACAGTAATCTTTGGCTTTTCCTCTACCTCTTCGGGAGCATCTTCAGTTTCTTCCTGCAACACCGAACCACAACCCTTTAGTTGCCCCGCCTATTTGTTCAATTCCACATCACCAACTACAAGCAAATCTTGCAATGGCAAAAGGATTGTTCAAGACAGACGAAACTCCGTCAAGCACCACAAGCGGAATTTACCCTTACAGCCAGTGTCTGGTCTTCCTCACCCCCTTCCTGCAAATAAGAAGCAATACATATCCTTGTAATCAGAATCACTAAACTTCTGTCTAACTACAATCCGGTCGACGAATATTCTCGTCCCCTCGTGAATTTGCGATATCGAAATTAATCCCAATCCGAACGGAAAAGATGTCCTAACGAATTAAAACAAACAAACAAACAAACAAACAAACAAAAATTCCATCAGGCTGTCTCAGAACAGTAGCTACTTTGCCTACACTAAATATTGAAATTAGGTTGCCTTACTTCAAGAAAATTACTTTACATGCCATCAAAGTCAACAAATATTTCTACAGATATTTCCATTTGGGTTCATGAGTCCCAACTCCCAATTACAACCACACTTAATTCAAAATTAGTAAATTTTTGTAAGGAAACAGTAAATATTTATATAGTGTAGAACATCAAGAAATAGGGTGGGGCAACCTAATTTCACTATTTAGTTGAGATACCTGCTGGTAAACATCCCCACAAGAAACGAATCTCGGGCGAATCATTCAAGACAAGCTGGCCAAAACACGACGCGAAGAATTATCAACAAAAATTGGAAAAACACACAGAAAAAAGACATACAACGGAGTGAAATTTAAATACCTCGACGGGAGTCTCTTCCTTCTCAACCTGGCACTCCAACGAAGTCACTTTCAAAAACCGAACGAAAACTACACTCATTGCACTGAATCTCCACAAGGAAATTCCCAAAAAATACCTAACCGCCATATCCAAACAGAACAGGGGAAAGAATTTGAAACGAAACCCTAAATCTATCGAAATGCGAAAAAGAGAATACCTGCTCCTCGTCAACCTGGCACTCCAACGACGCCACTTTCATACAAAAAGGAACGAAAACTACAATCATTGCATCGACTCTCCACAAAGAAATCCTGAGGAACCCAATCGCCATATCCAAACAGAATTTTGGGGAGAAAATTTGAAACGAAACCCTAAATCTATTGAAATGCGAGAAGAGGAAAACCTGCTCCTCCTGCACTTTCTCGGGCTCCTGGTAGACCTGCTCCATGGCGGCAATGTTGTTACCCATGCTTGCCGGACTTGCAATCGGATTCCGGAAGAGAGCTCGAGAGAGGGAATGCAAAAGTGAGAGCTGTGATGGGAAACAAGGGTCGCGAGAGGCATCAAGCTGCTCTTGCTTCGTCTGCCACATCGGTTCTGCCAACTCAGCGTAAATTCAAGGTTCTTCTAATCTGATGTGGACTTGAACGACTCGTGAGTCCCTTTCATGAAGGTGCAAATTTTTTTATTGTGGTGTACATTCAAGTCCTGAAATGTACTCCACTAAAATTGTCCACAATGGGCTCACTTATCTTATTGCGGCAAAGTCCTTGTAGGAGTTTGGTTATCCTCAACCCAAAAATTACATTTGCTTGACAAACTTGTAAAGGGATTGTGACACAATTTAACAAAGCAATCATAGGGTTTTGGAGAAGATTCAATTGTGCACTATTCTACAATGCTTCATAGTGATACAAATGAGAAGCTTCAAGATTATTTTGGTTGTGATGGACAAAATTTGTCAAAATAAGTTGCCTGAAAGACAAGAATATTTAAATTCAATTTTTTTTGCAACTGAGAATCCAAAAATTCCAATTTTGGTTGGCAAAAAGGAATTCATGCTTTGTACAAGCACAACAACTTTAGAGGCACATCGTAGGAGATGCTCTCCTAAGTGAATAGGGATTTAAACCCATGCAATTTGGAACCAAAAGAAAATGAGCTCCTAAGCTTCATAAATTATACTTGCTTAAGCTTTTTGTACTAGTTTTGAAGCTATCTATGTCATGTAGCAATCTTGGGTTGTATTAAGAACATACCTTCCAAACTTGTTGCTTCACAATCAAATGTTGTTCTTGGACTTTGTGCAACTTTAGTTATACTTTGTCTTCATTTAATCAAAAATGAAAATTCCTTGATACACAATGATGCTTATCAAATAAATTTTCTTGGTTTAAGGTGATCCTACCTTAGGTTATCCATTGGAGTTTGGGTTAAAGTAGACAAGCCTATTACCACCCTGATTTGCGATTTGACTATGTTGGAGTCAACTTCAATGGGGTCACCTATTTTTCAAAGGTGTATGCATGTTTCACAAATCAAACACAAGTGGAATTATAATTTTCTGATGAAAATTGAAATTTCTATGAATTGTTGAAGTAGACTACCCTGAAATTACAAATCCGCCCATGGATTAATTTATAAAAGTCAGATCAACAACCCATTACCGCCATAGATTGTATCTATGAGTACTTGGATATCCACCAATCAATGGTAGACACGTTACCCAAGCTGAAATTAATGAGCTGATTTTGTCAAAAAAATAGATGGAATTAGATGAGTTTCAAGGTGGTAATGGGGCCAAAAGTAAGATGTCGGAAATAGGAAGCTGACGGGAATAGGCTGGTTTACCTTATCATTCTACAATCAACTCAAAGAGAAAATTGTCCTTCATGATAACCCAAAACTACATAAAATTAAAACCTTTCTTGCTTTCTTGTCCTTATTTTTAAAATGATGGAGCTATATCGAACTATGGAAAAGACCTCAAGAAGCATGAGACAATTCCTTTCCTTATGGGCCTTTCCACAATTATAATATAGTTGCTTTATTTTTCACTAAAGAATAGACCTCCTTTAGCTTGTGTAACTCCAATACCTTTTTTTTAATCAAATACAGGCATAAACACTGAAGAATCAACCATTGAGTGTTTGTCCAAGTTGATTAGGGTTTTTGAGGCATCTAGGCACAATAGCATCAATATTTTGTACTAATGGCTTCAAATCTTTTTTGAATACTTATGTATTGTTGGGTTAAGTTTTTGTAATGTCTATGGGTTGAAATCTAAATTTTAAAGTATTGTTTATACAATCCAAATTTCATGGCTTGGCATGAATATGCATTAAGTTTGCATATCCATTTTTTGAAATTGGATTATGCTAAAGGAACTCTTTACTAAATTGTAACATATTTGTTCTTGCAACATAGCATCTTCTAAGAAAAAAATTTCTACTCACAATCTTATTGAATATTGCACTCACAATCTTATTGAATACACTCCATTGAATTTTTGTGAAGTGATGTGGTTATGAGAGTTCAAAGCATTTAGGATCAATTGATTGATTGATATTTAACCAAAATAATTTGTAGCTTCCTTGGTTTGAAATTGAAATTTAGAAGTCAACAAATTTGTAGCTTCCTTGGTTTGAAATTGAAATTTAGAAGTCAACAATAAAATCATTGATGACAACCAAAAACACTCAGATGAAAGTTTGCGAAGTTGTTTGATTTTGACAACCAAAAATAAAGGGAGGATGAACAAAAATAAAGGGAAGTTGTCATTCATAAATGACAATAATTTCTGTACAATGATTTAGACTCCTTCTCGCTTTGACCTCAATCAAATGAGATCAAGTCAAGCTGTTGCCAGCTCTCTGTTTTCAAGTAGTTGCCAACTCTCTTTCAAGTAGGCGGATACTACAAGTCCTCTGTCCCAGATAGCCGGATAGCCGGATCATGGCTATCTATTTCATCAGTACTACCAAGGTACTCCCATACTTACATGAAAACACATAAGATTTCCAACTAATAGTGCTAGTTCAGACAAAAAAGTAGCCGTGCTTCCAGTTTGTTTTTTTCATATTAAAATCGGGACCTCCTCCTGCTCTGCTACAGGCAGGCTAATTCTACGAAGTCGTCAATTTCATGCACTGCCAGCAAGCATCCAGATGAGCAATGGAGTCGCAAGATGTTCTTTCAATACTCAAGAATGGTCCATTTATTATTTTATAATGGGCAAGCCTGACATATACTGACATTTACAATTACTCAGGCCTAGTGCAACCCTCACGTTCAAAGTCCAAGCGCCGCTTTCTTCAATCCATAGAAAACGGGGATGTTCTTTGCAACCAAACTGACTTCTGTGTGTACATATAAACGGAGCAGCAAAAGATTATACTTCGAGCAACCTGACCTCATAATTCAACCTCCACCAAGGCCTCTCCAGCTCGTCCGACACCTTACAATAAATAAAGTGGCAAAGTTTCTCTGTGCTAAGTCATGCATGACCTTCTCTTCCTACTGTGCTACACACCAACTGCTGTTGCAGAAACTTTCAGATTGGATTAACCCATTCTTACATTCAACATTTCTAAGCAGAAGTAACTAAGCAGAAGACTGGAATTAGGCTGATTCCTGCTTTTGCAAGCCTTGATAGTAATCCACCAACACTTGCCACCCTCCTGGGCACATGAACCCCTCTGGCGGTAACTCATTAGTCTTAGCGAAGTTGCGCATCTGCGTCGGCGTTGCAAACAAAAACTTTCAGACACATGCTCGAAAGGAACATGAAGAAGAAGTGCATCGTCAGCAGTAGAGAGAACGGATAAAGGGAACACACACGAGCAAATGCTAGAACACACCTTAGTTCCAGAAATGAACAAAAAGTCTTGCGCCCTGGACGGATCGAAGAATGCCATCTGGCTCTGTGTCTTATCATAAGCCGCAACCTGCCCAGTCCAAACTAGTCAGGACCGCCGATTCCCAGCACACAATCAACCACATCTCTCGTCTCTCATTGCAATTGATGGCCTCATTTGAATCCAGAATGGGTAGAGGGAGACATTTATAGACATGTTCATCAGATAATAAGAAGATGTGCAAGAATAAAGAAATCTGATTCCTTAATTCAATAGAAATCGAGCAATTATGCACACAGCTGTTCTCAAGACTAAATAATCCTGTAAAAATTTGCCAGGAACCCAAGGACAATGACAAGAATCTGTACATCCTTGGTGGACTATGTAGTCCTGAGATCGCCAAAAAATGGTTATTCAACAAAAATGTGTAGGTTGTCAGTCAGTCTGGAGGTACCCTGAAGGGCAGAATGTTGAGCTTCTCAAGGCCAGGAGCCATGCTGAGCACCATCTTTCCATGGTCTGCGTCGTAGAGGTCGCGTCCAGCAGTGGGATGACCCATACCAGCAGGGTCCCTTCCAACGATGTAGAAGTCTGCACCCGCATTAATGCGAGCTTTGGCGTGCCATTGCACCTCCGTCGGCCCTGCGTAATGCATGGGGGAAGGAAAAATGGCTACCACTGTGGTTGCAGGATCTAGAACCCCAGCCTCCAAAACCTGTAAAAAGAATGCCACTTGAGAATATATGCAAAAAAGAGCGCACTGAACAACCAGAAGAATTGCACAAAATGGTCTCGTAAAGGTAGAAACCTGATCATGTTGTTTCATTCTCCACTCAAGAGGAACATCATCGACCTTGGTGTAACCTCCCAGGGGATGCAACAGCAGAATAGGGTTCTTGTAGCCCATGTCCAACAAGCGCCTCCTGGTATCAGTCATTAGCAACGCGTGCCCGTTGTGGACTGGGTTACGCAGCTGGAACGCGAACACAGCATCTGCCTGATGTACCAGCTCCAGGAGTCAATGTCTGAACGTACTTCTATTAGGGTAAATCACTTCTACTGGTTTCGACAGATACACATTCCCTATATATCCTCCGAATCTATGTACCACATCTGATCGGACAACTTCCACGGGTCAAGTTGTCAACACGTGGGCAAAGAGTCATTTGTTCACCAAATCCCCCTTGCCTCCCGAGACAGTGTCATTAGAGAGGATACTTTCAAACTAATTTCGAACGCAACAAGTTAAACGAATGCAGGGTGATTGTAGAGTGTCCTGAATCAGACAAAGAGATAATGAGCAGGTAAGAGCTGCATTGAACAGTACCTCTCGCCTTTCAAACTCTGCCCGCAACTCAGCGGGCGACAACCGATAATGGTCAAGTCCATCGTTGTACTTAATCCTGTCCAAAACCTCCAAATCTCCACCAATAAGCCAGTTCCCAGCGTTGGCAATTGCTACGTCCACATAAGGGAGACCAGGAGCAGTGGTCCCCCAAGTACGTGCAATTCGCTCTTCCTTGTTGTGCTTGTAAATCTCAATACTGCACACAACAACCACTGCATGAATCAGAATAACTAGGGACTTCAAATTTTGCATTCAAACTAGGGTGACAATTTGCATCCCCAAATCTGAGGCAATTCCTTGCTGTGCTGGAAAATCTCAATACTGCAAACAACAAACAATGCGGGAATCACAAAAACCAGGGGTCCTATCTGGCATTCAAACTAGGGTGCCAATTTCCACGCAGCAATTCAGGCGAGTGCCATACATGCAGAAGAATGACAACGCCATTGCCATCGGGAGTCACGAGAGTGACAGCAACGAAGCCGCTCAAGCTGCTGTTCTACTCGTCGTCAATGGCACGCAACAAACAATACGAGCATAACAACAAGCAGAGCTCAAATTTAGAATTCAAGCTAAGGTGCCTGTTCGCAGCAATTCAGGCCAGTGCCATACTTGCGAAGAATAACGTCATTGCCGTCGTGAGCCAGGACAGTGACAAAGGTGACGCCGCTCAAGCTGCTGTTCTACTCGTCTTCAATGGCACGTCACACATAATGCGAGCATCACAACAAGCAGGGCTCAAATTTGGGATTCAAACTACGGTGCCAATTTGCAGCATTTCAGAGCAGTGACGTACTTGCGGAGAATGGCAACGTCCTTGCCGTCGGGAGCCACGAGGGTGACAGCGGTGACGCCGCTGAAGCTGCTCTTTTGCTCATCGTTGATGGCCAACACGATGGGCAGCGACATGTTGGTGAAGCCGCCGTCCGGCAAGCGCAAGCAGTTAAAATGCAGCGACTGCAGATACTCGCTCTGGCGCATGAACCCCGTGAGAGGCGACGCCCACCCCTCCGCCACCGTGTGCACCCACTCTAAGTCCACTCGCCCGAGCTGGATTTTGGGCAATGTCATCGCCTCCGCTCGCTTGCTGTCGCGCTCGGTCTCCGGCACGTGCAAATCCACGAGCACCCCGCCGTCGGGCTCAATGAGACCCGCCGATTTCGTACCCATCGGCGTGGCCGACGCAGCTGCAGGAGTCGTCGCCAGTTTCGCCGAAGCGCACAACTGGTGATAGGAGGGGGATTGGGGCGACAACAGGGGAAGGACGGAGAAGGGAGTGCTCACCGTCGAAGCCGACCCTAAACGCTTGCTGCAAGCCCTAGAGATACTATCCACTGCAGTAGCTCTCGCGAGGGACACCGCGGCCACCTCCATCACAAATCCCCTCCAAAACTCCGCCCGACCTAAAAAGTTCACGCAATCTGCCGTGCACAACTAACTGACTGCTGACTGCTGACTACACCCTGATCCACAACATCACCATGAGTCAGCACATCCGCATCTCCCAGTGTACTACAAACGTGTTACGATCCCAAGCATAGCCACAATCACTAACAAGAAACAAGAACATACGAACACTCTAGCCTTTACGGAATAGAAAATCAGAATGATGAAGCAATCGTTAAAAAGGGATGCAATCTCGATAAAGAGACGGGATTCAATGATAAAGCGGATGCTCCTAACCTGCTCTGCCCTAATTCGCTCCTTCCACCAAACTGGACAAGGAGAAGGGAAGCAGAAGTAGGAACAGGGGAGCCGCACCCTAGCAACACTGAAGGTTACAACAAAGGGAGGTTACACTGAGGGAGGTAAAAGTTCAAGTTTCAAGTTGCATGAAGAGGAGATCAGACACCTTCACAACGAACCTGGCATGAATGCCACGCAGAGATTCCCTTCCAAAAGCCAACTAACTAAGAAACCGCTTTCGATCTACAGTACTGTAGTGTAGTGAAACTTTCAATCACACACTGCACCTCTGGACGTGTTGGCAGCTACAGTAGCGTGATCTTCGTGGAAAAGTGAATTAAAGCAGAAAACAAACAAAAAACCCAGCTCGCAGGAGCAAGAGGCTGGCATCCGCCCCGTGAACAGTGGCAGCAACAGAGGCCATAAGAAAGCGCGGAAACAAAGCTCTGTCCCCGAAATATCGCTTCGCCAGTGGATTTTTAAATTCCTTTCCGGATTTCCGACCTACAGTAATGCGCTTCCTAGTTTTTTTTCCTTTTTTTCCCTCGAAACACATGGACAATCTTCATTGATCGCTTCCGAGTTTTCACGGTGTCGAGCGGAGAGTTCGGTTGCAAATACTAAGGTCTATGATTATTGATGAGGGTTCGTGACGATGGATCTGCAAGTGTTTCATGTGCCGCTGGATCGAGGAAGACGATGAAACTAGGGTTGGAGGATACCGAACGGTGGACGATCGCCATAGCCAGGGTTGCTTTCGTTCTTGCTGTTACGAAGATGCTGATGCGGGGCCGGCGTCCTCTGAATGTTCACCATATCCAGAGTGGAAATGGAATTAGGTTAGATAGCTTGGAGAGCTGGAAGTCTTGAAAAGGTTGCCGTACTGTACATACAGTAAACCGCCGGGATTTTCATTATCCGAAAGGGGCCCTCGTGACACTCGAAGGACGTTGAGGACTTGAGGTGACATTTTTTGTCCTTTGGAAGGTCAAATACTTTTGTATATGTTGAAGAATGGATGATTTTCATCCAATTCATTTTGTGCAACTGAACTTCTTTGATGCTATGAGTGACTTCCATTCAAGAGAATTTAGTTATTTTTTAGAATTTTATATGGGGTAGTTCATTGAAAAAATGGTACATTGGTAAGTGTATTTCAATACATTGAGTTTTTTTCCCTTAAGACTTGATTTTGACATTCAAAACGATTTCTTTTGCTTTTGAGAAAAAATAATAAAATGAAGCTTTTAAAGTGTATGGTAGTTTCTATACCACTTGGAAATTTTGAAAAATTCTTAAATATATGCATTTCATTTCATTGAAGTTGGAGGATACATAACCACATTTTAAAATGTGGAATGACTCACATAGAATTTTTTTTGTACAATACAATGTTCTACACTATAAGTTTATTTCTATTAAAAAAGATCCAGATTTTTTTAGCATGATTTGTATTTGATAGGAATTTTCTTCATTTTTTCTTCAAAAGTTTCATGGTAGTTTGAATTTTTATAAAAATTCTGAAAATTTTATGACATACATATAAGACATGTGATTTTATCTCTGAAAAATAAAAACATTAAAATGCACTCATAAATATTGAAGAAATGGAGGATACAAAATGAAAGAATTTCAAGTTTGACTACATGGTCAATGACTTTGTCTTTTTGGAGTTTAATTTAGGAAGATAGAGCTCCCTATGATCAAGGTGGTTACCAAAGCACGCTACATTAATTATTAATTGGACCAAAAGATGTATATTCTTTGTTTCTACATTTAACAATGAAGTCATCTATTGGACTTTTAGGTTCAAATATTTTAAAGAGTTACTCTATGTGAAGATCAGATTGGGCATAAATTAAATCATTTTTGTAAAGAAGTGTTACATAATGTCATGATGTGAATGGTGTGAGGTGATGTGGCCCTTTGAGAATATGATGTGAAAATTCAATTTTGGCCCCTAAGTGTTGATTCATACCATCACGTACATCTGTCGAAGTCTTACATCAATCCATGACAAACTTTTTTCAATAAATGAGATTTTAACTCCATTGGATTTAGTTAATCCCTCACCACCCAAGGCCTAACCATGTCAAAAAATAACCTTGCTTTTCAAGTGTTATAAGTCTAAATGTGAGTAAGATATGAAAATCTCAACCATACAATCTTGTAGTGTGCATGTTGTAGATGGGATAAATCAAATTTGGGGTCATTTGACCATATAAACTGAAAGATTATAATGTTCTAGTGTTGAAAAAAGATGCTAAAATTTTCCTAAAAACACATTTGGAGATGAAATTCGATTTCTAAACCTACTCAAATGAAACCAAAAGACAAACACTTTAGTGGAAAAAAAAATCATTCAATTGACTCATTGCTTTTGCAAAATTATTTTGAAATGCCAAAAAATAGTGAAAAAAATAGCAAATAAACACATCTATGACTGAACCTACCTCTACTAAAATGCTTCTCAATCAATAATAACTTCTTGGATTGATATGAAGTTTTTAACACAAAAACTAGATTAGTATGCACAACTTTTCAAGCAAAAATTATTGAAAACAAACCTTGTTTGAAGAAGTTATAACCCGTTGAAGTTCATTGTAATGCAAAAATGTCTGGATTTTGAACTTCGAATTGTTCCCAAGCATTCAAAACAAATTGTATTGACATGAAAACTTTACCACAATAAGGAGACTGTATAGGAAACAAAATCCAATAGATTTTATTGAAAGCTAAAATTTGATGAAAAAGATACAATCCTCCAAAGTTGAAGCCATCTGAATGCAATGTGGTGAACTTAAATTGAACCTGCAAAATTCAAATGGCTTTCAAAAACTCAGTAAATCTTGAATATATCTAAAAATTTTACTACAAAAAAAAAATAATATGCGCAATATTACCAACAAGTTTTATTGAATTTGGACATTGGTTGCAAAAGTTATAGCACTTTGAAGTTGATTGCTAGACTGTATGAGGACACTTTTGGTCCCCTTGGGCGGTGAGGCGGGTTAATGGTCACAATCAACATTTTAGGTGATGACAATGGATTGAGTAGTGATCACAATCACAATTTCTACCTTTTGAGTATAAATTCATTACATAAACTAACTTTTCTAGGTCTTCATGTTGTAGTCATGTTAGCAAATATTATGAACGCCTTGGGGTGAGTAAAAGGACCATTATAGATACACTTTTTGTTAGTTTTGGGATACTAATATTTTTAGAAAGAAGGTAACATACAGGTCTGATGAGCATAATTTAACATACTCTTGCTTATATCAAATTAGTTCTTATTCTATTATTTTATTTAAAAATTTAATATTAAAACTAAAGCTTTGTTGCTATTTGCACCACTAGTGACGCCTAATTAAAGTTTTTAATTTATAATTGAAAATGATATAGTTTAAAAACTATTGTGCAATGTTATAAATATTAAACATTTTTTGTGAAAATTACAAATATTCAACTTGTAATCAATTCACACCTAGAAAATTCAGTTTTTTTTGTTGATTTGGATCACTTCTTTATTCTTTAATTCCTAAATTTCCAAGGTCATTTTATTTTCTTAAATCAAAAAACACTATTTCAAATGCAAAACATCAAATTTTCTAAACAATTGATTTTTTGCATATTCAAGAATAGGATCTTCATACTAAGCTTGTATGAAAATGTGTAGAAGAAATTTCAAAAACTTTGACCACGAAGATTGTAAGATGTTTGCATTTAAAGCACTAAATCCTCTTTTGGATACTAAAATTTTAAAATTTTAAAATTTTATGTTGAAGAATTGAGTTAAGAATTTATGAAAAAATATTCAAAAACAATAACTTGATTTTTGTTCTTTAAAAATTGTTGTTACTAGATTGTAGGAAAAAACAAATCAATAATAGTTTGAAGATGGACTTGAAGCACACTATTTTGAATGGTATGATTGTTTTAACAACCAAACTAAACCTTGTGTAATTTTTTGTACAATATTCTCACCATTTGCAACAAATACAATACACTAAATAAATTTATAAATATAAAATAGATTTGCGCCTCAAATAACTCTTCAACTCTCAAAGGTCGATTTTCTATATTAAAATCATTTAAGAATAAAATTGTGAATGTAGAAATACAAAAAATATTTGAATATTTGAATATATATATATAAAATGGTAAATTAATTTTCTCATAAAATAATGGTTCTTCAACTTTCAAAAGTCTAATTTATTTTTTAATAATTTATTTTTTATTCAAATAATGCAATTGTAGATGAAACATGACATTCTAATTATTTGAAGCAATAATCGTGGCTACACTAAGGTGCCTTCATTTCATAGCTTTAATTATGTAACATCATCATTCTATTGATTCCATGCTTATGTCATGACTTCAATTTATGGCTTTAATTGTTTGGCTTCAAAATTCTACAGCCAAGTCATGTCATTTGTCTCTTTACACTAGGTGCATCTTATATTTGTCAATACCATATATCAACCAAACTAGTTCAACCTAAAGGTTGTCAGTGGAATTATGATATCCAACAAATGCTCTAATTGAACGGGTATGATCCCAACACTAAAATCAACATATGCATATCCCTTTAACATCCATAAATGTCAATAATGAAATAATCCCTTGTGGAATTAAATGTCAATAATGAAATAATCCCTTGTGGAATTAAATGTCAAAAGTTTGGTAATACTCACGTACCCCATTTTAAACCAAAAAATTAGAAAAATGTGATTTTTTAATCCAAAGTTCAATTTGCAATAAAGCATTTAATTTTATAATTTTATCAATTTTCAAATTGGAATAGGAATTGAACTCAATAAACTTGATTTCATTAGTTGAGCACAAATTCAAAAATAATAATTCTTGTTATTAAAATTTGGATCAAGAGCAAGGAGCTAAAAATTGCTATAATAAGCTATAATTAAAGGTGATTCAACATCTTTTTTTTTAAAGAAAAATCAATAATATTATTAAGATAAAAAATACCAACACCATTTGCTTCAAAAATATTTTAAACAAATTTGGATCCAAGAATTTTCTTTTTCCATCTTGTAAGACTTCCAAGTAGAAAATGCTTTCATAAGTATTGCCTATAGATATGGTAAGTGTACCCATATTGGTCTCACTCCCAATGGCATCTCCTATCTACATCAGTTCAACATTTCAACTTATAAAGCTCGGGCTTATACAAATAAAAAGCCCAATCAAAACATGTATCCATAATCACCATTGCCTCAAATGAAATAGCTACATTTGGACTAAAAAAACTATACTAAAATTTAAGTATTGATGACACAAGATATACACCATCAATACATAAGAGCTTATTATTAATACACCTGAAGACAATAGTCACATAGTTGCAATTTTATAATTTATTTGTACATTGTCCAAATAATTAATGCATGTTAAAATGAGATAGATACACTTGCCAATAAGATTCATGGGAAGTAATTCAAGCCTAATAATAGTAAGTATACTCACGTGCTATTAGTGTCGATTATGGGTGCACTTACCGTCTGTATTCCATACGCCACCAAAATCCCTACCTCCAGTGGCACGCATCTCCAAGCATCCCGGTCATGCGCTCCGAAATCTAACTTAGGGTTTGCAAATCGCGTTCTTCTGGTGGATGTTTTCCTAAGACGATCTGTGTTTTGGGGGAGGGCTTTCCAATTGTCACGCACCGAGAATGACGATGGCGATGACGATGGCCCGCCCGTCCCCATAAAGTGTTCCTTCCGAGACTCCAAGGAAGCGCACGCGAAGCTCACCATTTGAAACCTGACTCTGTGAAGCTCTCCTTTTCTTTCTTGCTCACCACGATTCCATTGCAACCTTAACTTAGTTTCAACCTCATTTGTCATCCCGCATCACAACATGGCAATTTTATCGACCGCCGCTTCGGTCACACCGCTTTCTTGTTCCGCACGGTGCCGATCGTAGGGACGCACCTGACACGCGAAGTGTCGAAACCTCTGGAGTCTTCCCACACCGACCTTGGGACGATTGGATCGGAGATTGCTTTTTTCTAGAGGTGATATGTATTACGATATTGAATTGGAAGCAGAGAAATTGACGGAGGTAGAGCAATCGCGCTGTTTTGGAGTTGAATTGTGATCTTGGATAGCTTCGGAGGTTGGAATTGAGGATTGTCGGCGCACTGTAGCAGTTGCGCTGAGGACGCAGGACGACTGTTTGGAGGTAGCTCGCTGTGCTCCTTTTTGACCTTTTTCTTAATTCATGCTGTCGCTGAATTGAATTTAACATTTTCAGGTTTGTGTGCTTTCATTCAGAATTGGCTTTATGCATTGGAATTTTAGTGTGTGGATAACGTTAGGGTCTTGCATTTGTCGTTCCGTGTCGCGGCTTGAAGAGTAATTGGGATCATAAGCTCAATTTTGGAATCATTTGAATCGTATACGTCCTTCTCATACCGAGGGAAGTGAAGGAGTAGCGAACTCTGATAATATCTTCGCTTTGCAAGTAGTGAATAAATAGTCGCTAGACGAATTACTTGATTCGCTGGTGCGTGAATTTTGAAATTTTTCTGGACTCAGCTGTCAATCTACCTCTCAGAGATTGGACTAGACACATACTGATCAAGCCGGCAAATACATGTGCCACGTTGATATTTTTGGTTAGATTCAAGGTTTTAACTCTGGCACTTTCTAGTCGCTTAAATGTGCTCAGATCGCTGCCAGCAGCATCGGGGTTTAGCTCTAGGATGGGATAATTGGAGATGTATTTCAAATTTAGGTCTGCATCACTTTAAATGTATTCATCACAAGTTGTGATCTGACGTCATCTGATCAAGTTGTGCAAAAACTTTGTTTCCTAATGGGAAGGGCTCAAGGAAGGATCTTGGATTGGCTGTAATTGGCTTGTCATATTGCTGGGTGATTCAAATCAGTGTTCCAATAATTCAAATCTTACAGAGTCTCTGTAGTGTTTATTTCGTGGTAGCGCTTCAGTAATGAGAGTTCCTGTTATGACTCTAGAGTGTTGCGCATTTTTGTCAAAAGGTTTTTAGATACCTTGAATTCGGTCCTGCGCTGTTCGACTTTTGGCTCATTGCTGGAAAGTCTGTAACAGGGTTAGGTCTAATCACGCACGGAATTCATGCAGCGTTGTTATCGGTTTTGAAGTCCTGGCCACTTGAAAATCAGCAAGCGAAGAGCAGTTCAAATTCTTGGTGCACCTTATCAATAGTTTCGAAAATCCGAAGTTAGGATTGTAGTTTCCATGCTGACTTTCAACATTTGGAAGTATGTTCATTGGGATGCACCTAATTCTGTACGAGTGCAGCGCATGGATGTGCAGATGGAGCACGATGACGGTCGGACTGTGGCCGAGCACATCTACAATTCATGGCTTCCTGTGGCAGAGGAGATAGAAACTGAAACACAAAGGTTCCGTGACGTGGTTGGCTTACTGCAGTCGACATGGGAGGATCGAAACCTGCAAAAGAGAGATTCCACACTGAAGTGGATTTCTCTTATATCCACGTGAGTTACCATTGTGTCTTGTAAGAATAGCAGTGAGCCGAAGGAGTGAACTTACAGTGATGTATTTGTCGCGAACCTTGCATTGCAGTCACGTTTTTATGTATATAGAATTATTCTTTTAGTGAATCTAATAGTAGAAAAGGGAACTCAACAAAATCTTATTGCCATTCTGCGTTACTCTATAAGCTAGATCTAATGTTCTAGCTCTTGTACAATAACATTGGAGATAGCTATAGTTTTGTATTTTAATAAAGAGCTTCATCATTGAATTTGGTCGCCAGCATTGCTTTAGATTTTCTTACCCGATTTTGTTCTACAGATTTGTGAGAGCGAAAGCTCCAGTCACGTTTGCAGACCTGGAGGCTGTAGTGCGAATTGGACTGGATGTTATCTTGCAAACCCCGGATAGTCTGTTCATCCAGGTCAATAATTTCTGAGTCACAATGATGCTTGAGTTGTGGAAAGAGCATTACTTGCAAGATAAATTCAAGATTATGTTATTCAAGTCTGAAGTATGATCGTTCAATTTGGCATTCTGTAAATCTTGTCCTTGTTACATTGCAGATTCGATGGGCACAACTTCTAACTAAGATTCTGAAGATTTTTCGGAAAAAATTGAGCCTTACAGTGGAGTGGCGTCCTCTGTTCAATATTGTTAACGAGGTTCACTTCAAGAGGTAGTATAGCAAATATCTGTAAACTCTGTAAACTTTTTTTTCCACGTTGCAGTAAAATTCGCATCTGGGCTGAATTTTACTAAACTTAACTTCGGGATATCTCACCTTTCGTGTAATTTTTCTGCATGTTGATTAAGGAGCTTTATTAACGTCGGTTGTATGCTGCTCTCATACAGGCGCGAAAGCTATGAAGGTTTAGCATTGAAGCAAATTCACCTTGAGCAGATCACATCACTCGTTAGGCGTTGCCGCCGTTTTTTCCCTTCTAGCGCTGCTGTCGAGATTTGGAATGAATTTAGGTACACCAATATATTTGTCTCTTTCTTCTCATAGACTGTTTTGACTTTCATCTCATGCAAATGTGCGTCAAACTAATTGGACGAATGCGCATACCATGGCATTAATTTCAACATATGATGTGTTGGGGCTTTAATTCTATCAGGCCTGCTTTTGATGACCTTTCACACAACTCAGCTTTGGAAGCTGTTGGTTTTATTAACCTGTTCCTTCCAAGTAACTTCGGCGGTCGTGATGGAACTTCAAGTTTATTAACAAGGTAAAATGCAAAGATCTCGTGAATATCTTCTTGTTCTGATTATCATGACATTTGCATCTTGTTCGGAATACTTATGCGAATATGTCTTTGGTCAGTGAATTAATAGTACAAAACGTTGTGGCAGAGATTGGGTTGTCGAGGCCATGCGCACGTGGGCGGCTATGCCAAACTGCAGATTCTGGACTTTTCAGTGGGCTTCTCTCATGAGCCGAGTCATTAAAGATTCGCATGTTACTTTTGGTGATTGGGAAGATTTTGTGCCCACGCTATTCACATTCTACTTGCAGTCTTTTGAGGTAGGATTGGCTGTCGATTGTTTTCATCAGTTGGTTTGTTGCACTTATTCCTACCAGGGCTTTTTTTTTCATTTTTGAAGAAGTGCCATAGTGGCGATACAAAATGTTACAGTGGTGCTCCAAATTGCAACATTCATCCACTTATTGGATGTATAGTATAGTTTTCATCCACAATTAGGCGATTTCATCTAATATTTTTTTAAATTTCAAAGTTGTCTGGCGATTTCATCCAATTTTTTTGGCATTTTTTATAACCTTTTTTAGCCAGATTTTTTTTTCTGGTGCAATCTGGCACCAGAAAGCCAAAAAAAAAAGCCCTGATTCCTACTGAGTGGAAGTAGAGCGTTTCAGATTAGATGAAATGTGATGCCTGTTCTAGTCGTGTTTGGATTTTGAAATATGGAGATGTTTCTGGATGTCGCAGGTGCCTGTGGGTAGAGCTAGTGCATCATCACCCGTTCAACGGGAAATAAACAGGGAGATTATGGTTGCATTTAATTCAAGCTGGTCATTTTCTACTTCCAGAGTTAATGCGAAGTCAATGGTACGAATTTGCGCACTGTGTTAACTCTCAGAATTGACTGTCCAGTTCTACCTTTGATTGTTGCATTTTCTTCTTCAATGATTCTCACCAGCTTCCTTCAATGCAAATATGTGTGTTTTTGTATGGCTAACTATTCTGGGGTTGAATGCCATGTGTGTAGGTTTATCTGATCAAGCCAAGTGGTGCAGCATTGCATGAGCTTGAAGTCTTAGTCGATCTTCTAGAACAGTTCCGTCCTGCGCCCTATTTGATTGGATAAACACGATCTTTGGTTGTTGTAATTTTCTATATTCTTTGGGTTGGCTGATATCTCGTTGTAGCATGACATGATGCCTGACAAGGAAAATCTGTTATTGCAGGTACTTTCATCCATCTAATGGCGGGTCTTGGACATCTTCCCTCGAGCAATTTTTGAAGCACATTGTGCGTTATTTTCTGGAGCGTCTTTCACAACAACGGTTAGTAAGCTATCCTTCTTGAACCCAAAACGGTCCCGTCAAAGACAAAGCAGTCTTGTTTATACTATCCTTGTGGAATTTGAAGGGGCAGAGAGAGCAAGGAGCAGTTAGGGGAGAAGGAGAGGTCACTCTTTGTGAAGGTCATGTTGCGGCTGATCGACCGGGGGCAGTATAGCAAGACTCCTGCCTTGGCTTCTACTGCGGCAAGTGCTGCTTCAGCGTTGGCATTCGTGGAGCCATATGCTGTGTTACCTCTTCTTGTCTCACGTTTCTTTTCTGCAATGGACACAGTAAGTCGTCTGCTGTATTTTAAAAGTAATCTGTATCCAAATTACTCGATGATTCTAAGGATATCTGATTATATATGTCTCGTTGATATGTTTTGGCAAATGTTGGAAACTGCAAGAAATGGAAATGGAACTGAAATCTGAAGAGGACTATTAGGGAGGTCTAAATACTCAGGATGATCCCTTTACCTGTGAATTTTGCAGATTACTGCTACACATCAGTTGCAAACAGCAGTAACGAGTTTAGCCCTTGTATCTCGACCTATTTTACTGGCATCAGCAAAAGAGGAGGCTACAGGGCACTCTCCCATGCTGGATACCGAGTCTGCTACATCTTTCAAAGATACACTCGTGATGGCAATGTTCAGTACTTTAATGGGGTTGGATGCGAATGATCCTCCTAAAACCCTCGCCACCATGCAATTCTATTGTTCAGTGCTCTCAAGTGTAAGTTTTTGTTCCTTCGGTATCAATTTCAACTTGCATATTGGTCTACTGTTTAACTTACTGTGATGTATGCATTTCTAGGTGGAGTCATTGACTCCAAAGAGTTTCTATAAGTAATAGTGGTTGAAAACAGATTGGCGTTCTGGGAGACGAGTCAGATGGAGGATCTACTGTTTTGCCATTGGATTGGTCACAATGGATGAACGAATTTCTTTCTCGCCTCTTTACTCTCCTAGTGCACCTGGAGCCAAGCAGCCAATCGTAAGTTGGTCAGGCTGAAAACGTGTTGACCCAATCATGGTCTCTCATATTATCTCTGACGTGAATCCGTCTACAGTTTTTGTTAAAATGAGTTCATCTCGTCTCTCAACTATTGAGTTCATGCCGATCAGATATGAATGTTGGAGATTAGGTTGCTTCTCAATTCAAGGGTAGAATTTAATGCATTTATGAATTTTCAATTTGTGGGTGCATCCGGGTCAATCTGACTTAGCCTTAAGATCGTGTTCCTTGTCCCGATTTAGCGAGCATCTCATCTAAAGCTAAACTTTCTGGTCTTGGCTGCAGAGGAGCAGAGACTGACGATGCTTCTCAATTTTCTTCAAAAACCTTCCTGCTGGGAGGTGGTTCATTCTATCATCATGTGCTTGAGATCCTATTTGCAAGATTGACAAAACCTCTGTACCAGCAGGTATGGTGTAGCCGCTTGATGCTTATATATCTCAGTTTGTCAACTTTATGGTATAGAAGAACTCTTCTGTTCATCTAGTCGTCTGAAAATCCAGTATTTTCTAACGATGGTTGCGGTTTGGGCCGCAGGCTGTACGCAAAGTAGGAGAATTCCTTCATGGGCAGGTGCTATCAGGTGCAGTAGCCGAGATTGGGTTCTTGTGCTCAGCTGCAGTCTATGCAAATCCATCATTTGCAGTCCCACAATTGCTAGAACCTCTCATGAATTCAGTGCTCTCAGCTCTTGCTGATACACCCTCGACAGGGTTCAGCGGTTCAGGGGCTTGGGGTTCTTCAGCTGAGTTTAAGGTTAGTGAATACTCACAATGTGATCATTTTGAATATTTTTACTTCTTTGATAAGAATTCCCTTGTATCATTTCTGTAGGGGATAACAATCCAACACTGGTCTGGTCACCATGTGTGAATTTTACAGGTTGGACTATCGCCGGGGTTGGAATTGTCGGTTGGCTATCAACTTAACGTGTTGGGATTTGCGTTGACATATGGTGGTCCTGTGCTTCTTCGGTACAAGGATCTGCTTGTAAAGGTTATTGCGGCTGCTTTTGATGCACCCTCAATAAAGGTAATGACACTCTTTCGGATAAAATAGCTTCTGTGTTGCAAAATATGGAGATGAGTTGTGCCTGGAGTCCTTAAAGTGGATCGTCAAGGATTCCTTTGAATGCAGCGGGTCAGTTGCTTCCTTATTAGGCGATATTTCCTGTGCTTTAGTTGTTCAGTGTCTCGTTCTGTTATCTTGAATTGACTTATTATTGGCATCATTACTTTCTCTGATTGAGTCTGTGTGTCCCATCAATGTCTGGAGTGAGCACCTTGAGTCTTTGTAGTCCTTAGGCTGTATTGCCTGTGGTGGGATGTCAAAGCATTATCGAAGCTTATGCTCGGGTTTTTTTGTTGGTTGCTTGTGAAGGTTAATGAGGCTGGTAGTAGGGTGTTGTCAAGTGTGCTTTCAGGCATGGTTCTGTTTTACCCGCGTGATCAATACAAGTAAGTACTTAGTCATGCTTATTTTGTTACCTATCTTTGAGGGAATCATGCGGGTTTAGGCTCTGTCAGGGGCGTACATCTTTGTTCATCTTCTATGTTACTATCTTCTGGTTATTTGAATGTGGGTTCGATTTATTATCTAGCTGGATCGCTTGGCTTTTGACATCTAGTGTTGATGCCGAGGAGCTACTACAGAATATGACATCAACAAATTTGCTTAGCAGTTTCCTCTGAAGAAATGAGTTGCTACTTTGTGTGCAGAATTGTAACCTTCATTCATATGTTCTCAATCAAATGTCCATGCAGGGTCAGCATTGGGACTGATGGGGTTGAGGATTGGGTGAGTAATAAGGATTCCTTAGCGTGTCCAGATTGGCATCTTCCTGAAGCAGCCGAATTGTCGTTCGCAAATCAGCTACTTACTCTCCATCTTGAGAGTTCACTAGCAGATCTTAGCAGCATTTGCCAGGAACCGAAAAATGAAGAAAACTCAGGTAATCTCCTTGATATGTATTTGTAGACTTGTTACATTCTTTGAGTTATAACAAGGCCCACATCACTCATATGTTGTTCATTTCACTTTCGCAGGAGACGTGAAGGAGCATCTGCGTGTTCTTCTTCTTCGAGTGGATGCTTCGCTTCGTGGTGTGCGGTCATGCTTGCGTGACTTCCAACCGCTCTCCGAGGAGAATATCATTCATTCTGTGACAGTGGCAGGGGCCGCTGGTGCTTCTGTTGGGAGCAACAAATTAAGGGAGAAAACAGCTGACATACTGCAAACAGTTTTTCGGTAAGCTAGCATATGATTTGATATAGTGGCCCGGATACTTTGGTTGAGATTATCATGCTGGTGGCTTTCTGTTAGTGGAGGAGTTGCTTCTCTTAATATGCCTTCCATGCAGGTATCTGTTTGCGAAGAGAGCGGACGATTCTGTGCTGCTTATCTTACTGGTTCGAGTCATCGACACGGTGGTCAATTTTGGTGAGTGTTTCAGTCCATCCAGGTTATATGGAGTTTTTAATTGGCTTAACTATTGAAGGTCGTCATTATTTGTTAACGTCATCCTGAAGCTTGTATTTTCAGCATTATAGAGTTGAGTTTATTCTAATGGATAGGTATTTCATGAAAATTGCAAATTGTTAAAATAACAAAATTATTTAAGTTGTATCATCTGGATCTTTTTTTGTATGCGGCGTGACTATAAGGAGCAATGCATGGGATAGTGCAAATTCGACAGTGAAAATATTAAGTTATAGTCTGGTTATAGTTATGGTCAACTATGACAGAAATTCACTTGGTGCAAGGATGAGCTTCATGCCGATCTTGACCAATGGAAACACTTGGTGGCATTATGTAGGGTGGACCGAATACGGTCACTGGGCACAAGAACGGTCACTGTGGCGCTCAGAATCAAAGAGCCTTTCAGAACCAAAAGTCAATTACATAACGAATGCCAATGCCAAGGGGAAACGCAGGTACATTACAAGAAACCTGGAACCTCCCTTACCTCATAACGACATGATGAATTCTTGTTGTCTGGGGTTATTATGTTGAGTGGTGAGACTTTGTGGCCCAACGTATCTGAACATTGACATTGAACTGGATTCCAGGCCACGATGGTTAGTGGTGGAAATGGTTTATGCGCAAAGTGAATTGAGGGCTTCACAAGTTGGATACCGAATTTACAGTCGAGAAACCGGAGACTTCGTCGTGCCTCCTCATGCTGCAGTTTTGGCGCAGGCCCTTCTGGAGTTGGCATTGCATCACTACGATGCAGTTAGAACGTAATGTACCAATTCCGAATGTTTTTTCAATCCATATAGTGTCGTAGATCCATGTTTTTTTGTTCTCTGAACATTGAATATTATTAAAGAGTAAAATGTCTGCTTGAAAGCTACGCCCTGAGAAATTCCAATTTCCTTCCGAGAATCCTTTGTAAGGTTTACTCAAAATTGTATTTGGTTATGTACGCAGAGCTGCAGCGAGTTCTTTTGTGAAGGTCATTAAGCGCTTTCCAAGCTTGGCGAAGGGGTCGATGCCTAAGCTAATGTATAGTCTGCAAGATGCTGGAACTGTTGAGGATTCCGTCTTAGGAGCTTGTCAGATCCTGTCATCCAGATCTATTATCAGGCACATCCTGCAGGTAGCATGCTATAACAAATGCATTTCCTTGCTGTGTATCAAAAATTCAAGAAGTTGTCGTCTACTCTAATAAATGTGTAACCTCTTTCTCTGTGAACTCTTTTACTATGATGCTTACATTTGATGTCGTTGTGATTTATCCAAATTTTAACATTCGTCCTAGTTGTGCAGGATTGGAATGACTTGGTTGCATTTTTGATGGCCATTCTAAGGAGGTGAGTGAATTTTCGCATTTCCTGATTAAGTGCTTTACTGTCGAAGTAATTATCAGTTCTTGGAGAGACGTTCTACGTGGCAGCTTCACGTTTCATTTTATAAGCGTCTGCTAATTATTCAGTCTTTGACTGAGAAGTAGTACTGAACTATTGTGCATCTTGGTACAGCTCCCACCATGATTCTGTCAAAGCTCAGGCTGCAATCAACGAGGTCAGTTGACATGCAGTGGAATAGATACCTTCTGGAACAGAGCTTGCAAAGGATGATCTGCTTTTGAGTGCATACTAATTGGTATTAACTACGCTCTTACACCTTGATTGAATATGTCAGGTTTTCATCGTTTTTAATGTGCGATTTGCGGGCCTTCCTGTGACTGCCTACACGTCCGAAGGAGAAAATACTGGACTTTTACCATATTTTGATGTCGTTTCACATCTCAAAAGTCATTGGGCGGATGGTTCTGGAAACAGGCATTGGCGGTATTGTTTTTACCTTCACTTATTCACGAGTTATCCTTTCTTTAATGCATGTCTTATGTTTCTCGAGTGCTGTTCTTATTCTCCATGTTTTGGAACTTGCTGGACCTACATCAACTCTATCTGAAGTAGACTTTGTTATTTCATGACAGATATAACATGATGGCTCAAGCCATGCTGCTGCTGATGGTGACGCCTGTGCAAACATCTTTAAACTCTTCGAAGCCATCAGATAAAGTTTTGGAAATCAGACAACTCATCACTGGTATTTTCGAATTACTGCGGAGTTATGAAATCATCCGTCACTTGAGTTTGAGATTTCCTCATTGTCATGTGATTTTTGGACAACATATGATAGTTGTGATTGTGGTTGTTTTTAACTTCGAATTATTTTGCAATGGTGTAGGAAAATATCTGAGCAACCTTACAAGTGATCTTCCACCTCTTCGACCTCTGTCAGTAGCAGCATTGTTGCTACTCTTGCAACCCGGTCCTCATAAAGTATCTCCAGCGCAAGAGCTGCCGAATTCTAGAGCAACTGTTCTGTCTGCTGAGCAAAGTGTTACAACCATTGTCCAGGAGGAAAGTTACGCTGATAAAGTTCTGAGTAATCTTGGGTTGGATCACACTTTTGCCGAAGGGGGAGGAAGAAGCTCCAGATCAATGATGCGATCTATACCAGAAATAGGCTTGACAGCTCTGCTACCATCATTCGTTCGAGAATGGCCTCGGACGAGGACATGGGATGCGGTCATGAAGGGTGAAGCATTCTCCTCAAACCATGCTAAGCTATTTAAGCGGCTAGTTCAAGGAGGTGGAGAAGCGGTGTTGACTGCTGTGCGTGGACCTCTAGAAGAGGCTGTGCAGTCAGTTGATGAGCGAGGAAAGCAGTGTGTTGCTGCAGAATTAGTTGCTGGTCTGTTACATTCGGATGTCCAATGTGTGCAAGACGCGTGGCTAGTATGGTTACGATCACTTCTTCGAAAAGCGCTCTTGCAATCTTCTGTGGAGTCTGCGCCAGAATGGGCTGCTTGTGTACGCTTTTCTGTAACTGGGAAAGGGCGCTTGGGCCGAAATGCTCCTTTGCTGCGCTCTCAGGTTTTGGAGAGCCTAGTTGAACCGTTGGCACCGTCTTCAGCATCGACTAGCTTAGTAACCAAGCGCCTCATGTTCCTGCGAGCAGCACTCGTTGAAGTATCACCAGCCTCGTGGTCTACAAGTGACGTGGCTTACCACACAACCATTCTTTCCGAGTTGATGACGTGCATGACCCATCCTGCAGCTCAGGTGCGGGAATTCACTTAACCTGTTTCAAGAGACATTATGAGTTCATACTCTGTTTGTCGTCGACTGCTTGAATGAGATCATGTGTGGAATGGATGACTGAAGTTTCTGAATCAAGAAAACAATTACGTCTTGTTCCCTTTTGTGATCTTTCTGAGCCCTGGCATGTTTCAGGTTCGACAAGGAGTAGGAAATTTAACGTGCGTTGTGGCCAGCAACCTGGAACACTTTTTGTGGTTGCACGAGAGAGTTAATGCGGCAGGATCGACTTTGGATGACAAACGAGAAGTGGATGGTAGTGTTAAAAAATGGAGCTTTGAGATGGTCGAGGGGGCAACAGCTGCAGCGGCTAAGATTCAGGCTGGGACTGGGCCATCTCTTGGAGGCACAGCCTTGGCAGCTCTGGGTGGCGTTGGTCCATCCAGCAGCTCCAATCAAGATGACGAAGGCAGTGAAGGGGAAGCTGCTTTGAAGTGGATGGAGACTGTAAGTCCTGCAAATCATTTCTTGATCTTCTCCTAGCTTGTTGATCTGGCTGTCATTGTTAACTCGAATTGCGATCAACTTGTTCTAACACGGGCAAACAATCCAGACTCTCTACTTTGCGATTGCAAGCGTGAGGTCAGGCAGAGCCGTTCCTCTCAACAACGTCATTGTCGGACTTCTTCGGCCAATTCTCTCTATACAGGTGTGAAACAGACTTTTCTCGTCTTCTTAGCTTCACATGTGCCCTTTTCAATGGGTTTTATTTCAGAGTCTTGAAGAAAGAAGCAACCAAGCGGATTTTTTGGTTGATGAATTTAAAAAAAAAGTCAAGAATGCATGAATGCAAGCATAGAATGGGTTATTTGGTTATTGTTGGGAATATCCTGCAGTTTATATGAGATTTGTATTTCTCGTCTGTGTGGAGAGCAGGAATCCTCGGACAAGGAGCTGTCTGCTTTGGCGAAGAGAGCGCTGCAGTACTTGAACTCTGCAGCACCATTTGACGCTGACCATGTAGGTGGTGCTGTATCGGCGGTACTTGGTGCTGCCACTGACGCGAATTGGCATACTCGTGTTTCAGCTTTGACTTTCCTACAATCTTTGGTTTACAGGTAGCGAGATTGACATCTTTTCTCAATCAGAATATTCTCTTAAGCGTTGTAGTGTTCTCGTTACTTCATCTCCTCTGCGTCGTTCAATTCCGTTTGGGGGTCACCTTCGATATCTCCTGGGTCAGCAGTCAGGGTTTCTGTGGTAGTGTCATCCTGAAACATCTATGAGTATCAAGTTTGCTTATCAAGTAACCAACTCCTTTCTGGTATACACTGAAGCACAAGCAGTTCCTCAGTTATTTCTGGTTCCATTGGTGTCGCTGTGTTTCTACCTTTGCAGGCACACTTTCATTCTGGCAGGTGCTGCTGCGGAGGCATTGTGGACGCAAGTGCAGGAATTGCTCTCAGATCCTCAACTTGAGGTACGCAATCCTTGAATTGATTTTTATCAAGGTCTATTATTGCATGTTAATACTTTGTTTGGATATCCATCAACTAACTTTGACTTTAACAGGTGAGGGAGTCGGCAGCAACAACCTTATCAGGCATGCTCAAGGGAACTGACAGTGAGCAGGCAAAGGCTTTCCGTGAGCAAGTCATAAGAACTGTGACCAATCTCCAAGGTTCACTCGGTGGTAGAAAGAACAGGTAATTCGATGCAAACAGTTAAATATCATACGCATGACAGAGGTATCGGTACAATGTCGATTTAAAAAAAAAGTGGAATCCAACCTCAGAATTAGTTATTTTTTGAATAATTTTGTCTCCATGGTCAACCATTTTGCTACCTTTGGTTACTCACAAAACTATACAAATCTGCAGGAAAAGAGCAGTAGCTGAAACTGGCTTGAGCACCAATGCTTTTCATGGCATTATCTTGGGACTTGCAGCGTGCGTCTTGTCTGTTCCATATGACATGCCCAGGTAGGTGTTGTGTGCCCTGTCTTCTGTTGTCAAAGATCTCATAGGAAAGTATTCAACCCTTAAATCCACTTTGGAAGCTAATAATCAATTATAGTAAGTTCAAAAACATCTATCTATTGTTCAGAAGTGTGGGACATTATTTTTTTACACCATTTTTTACCCTCCTGGAAGCTTCCTTCATTAATTCCAATAGATATGAGGCGGACACTTTTGGCCGTTTCGTCTCGTAGGGTTTATGATTCAATGTTTGGACTACTAGGCGCTTAAGACTAAAATTCATGTTTTGTTGCATACAGCTGGTTGCCAGGGATGGTCACACAATTAATTGCATTCAATCGTGAGCCATCACCAATCCGCAGCACTGTGACCAAGACTATTGCTGAATTTCGACGCACTCACTCTGACACTTGGAGTTTCCAAAAGTCAGCTTTTAGTGATGAGCAACTGGAGGTATATTCCGAAACTTAATGGACCTACCTCTATGCAGCTAATCAAAAATTTGAGATGCAGCATGTTTGCGCATCTGGTTTTGCAATGAGATAGCTGGTTTGCTCTCTTTGATTTTCTACATTCTTTCAATTATAAGATGTAGTCATGAAAATAACCTTCAATGGATTTAAAAACTGAACCTTCTGTGCCTGTGTAGGTACTTTCCGATTTGACTTCATCGGCTTCATACTTTGCGTGATTCTTGGGTACACCATTGGCCCTCCGGTTGCTAGCTGATTACAGACCTGTACCCACGCTGTTTGTGGTTAGCATATACAGAAACTAGTCGAGTCCATTGCAAAGATCCTTAGATTTTTGGATTCTGTGGTCATTCTTTGCCTTGCATATGCCCTATATAATATGTTCTGCATCAGTGTACAGCTCATAGAGCATGATGCAAGATTGATAGTCAAGAAGAACTGAATCTGAATCTTTTCATTAATGGATTTTTCTCAGTTATTGGAAGTAATCCACCCTCTGTGTAATAGCTATATCTAGTAGACAACTTACTGTATGTAACAATTCTACGTCATGAATTCATATAGTAAGCTGGCAAGCTGGAAACCTGGCCACTGAGATGACTGTCGTAAAATGCTGTGATCTGAGAAGGACCATATTTGGTAGGATCAGGATCTCAGACTTTTCTGGCGTGACGCTGCTGTTGTTGCTTGAGGGCAAGATTAGTCAACTGGTTGGGCAAAATAGTCAAACTGGCTGCTCTGTCAGGATACTATTGGTTGCAAATTGACCAAAAATTCAACCCTGGAACCTGTTTTTAGGTAGAATCAAAGGAATCTAGTGATGCCAGAAGGGCACATTACATTGCATAGGCCGACTCGACAAGACTCAGGTAACAAGCAAATCCTACTCTGTGATTGGTGTATAACTCCTCATTTTGTTCAGTGTTGACTTTACACAAATCCACGTAGCACGAATGGGCATGAAGAGGTGGCACTGAAAGCATATATGGCAGACCCACCCATTGTCAACCACTTAACCCCTAGATGCCCAAATGTCCAAGGCCTTTTTTGAGCTTCTAGGTTTGCTCTAAAGTGAACAAAAAGTCAAAATTTTGATAAGTTGTATCATTTTTTTTTGTAACTGTACGAATTCAAACTAAACATGTTAAAGATTACACAGTTAGACATGTTAAAGATCACATAGGAAAAGAAAACACAACAATATCACTTATGGATTGAAAGGTTATAATGTTTGATCATGAGGGTGTTAAAATTGCAAAAGTGATTTTAAATCTTTCAATCCTCTTTTCACATGTCAAATAAAAAGTTGGTCACCAAATAAATATGAGGATAAAGGACCCAACAAGCTAACATACATAACCACAATCAATTTATGGCTTTTCAAAATCTACTCTAAAATTTTTTAAATGAATTTCTAATCTAATTTTTTCTTCAAGATTTAGTGTATTTGAAGCTCATTTCCAAGAGCCCTCAACACTATGAAAAGTCATGATTGCAATGGACACCCTTGCACAAAATCTTGAATAGAAAAATTATAATCAATCATTTTCAAAATCAAATTTTTAATGCTAAAACTAAACTTCAAAAATAATTTTTCAAAAACATAAACTACTAAAAATAGAAATTTGATTAGGTTTTATTTAACTTCAAAGTATTGTCAATATCAAAATTTGGTGCTTCAAGCATTTAGGGGTAAAGCGATTCCACACATGTTTTGGAGCAATAGAAGGCAATGTAAATTTTTTTGCCATGTAGGAAGATAGAACTGATGGGCATTGGTAATTTTTTGTAGTTTTTTTCCTTAAATTCAAACTACTATGAGTTTCGGAAGCCCAAAGTTGGCCTCAACCCATATCCAAACAATTCTTAAATTTTAGTAGGGTGTATCCTAACAAGTTAACCCCTAGAGAACCAAGACCTTTTTTCAGCCAAAAAAACTCAAAACTGCAATTTCTAGAGCAAAGAGTAAAAAAATAGAAAAAATAGAAAAAATTAAAATTAAAAATAGTTTTTGTTTTTTTGCACATCTAACCATAGAATCCTACACCTAACTAGTATGAAAATGTGCAGAAAAAATTCCAAATTTTTTGACCACACAGATTGCAAGATATCTACATTTAAAGTGAAAAAACAAGTTTTTCAGTATATTATGGGACTAGATCATTTGACTTTTAACCTTCTCAACTTTAATTTTTTGCACTACAAAGTTTTGAGCTTTAAATCTTTATGGTGAAGAATTGCATTGAGAGTCTAGGGAAAAAAAAAAAAAAAAAAATTAACTTTCATACTTTAAAAAATTGTCAAGTAGAAGCATGTACGAGATAAAAGGAGAATCTAAATTATTAATATCTCTAAAATGGAATTAAAATGCACTAATCCCAATGGTGAGATTATTCTAGAAAGTAAACTAAACCATGTGGAACTTTTTTTTTGAAGAATTGTAAGAACTGCATTCAGAACAAATGTTATTTTTTCAAAAAGATGCTCTAATTGCCCCCAAAACAAGATTGTCCATAACTTCCTCATAACAAATCCAAATGGAAAGAATCAAAGCTTTCCATGTAGACAAAAATATAATCTATGAGAAAAAAAAAATTTAATTTTTTAATTTTTTTTGTTGCCCCTCAACTACCACACCCACCCACCCACCCCCTCCCCCCTTTCCCTCCCTCAGTCCCTCTCCATTGTTTTGAGTATAACTTTTGTTCTCGGGCACTGATTGAAAAAATAATTATATTCCCACGGAGCTAATCAATTTTTATACCTTCAAAAAAAATTCAAAAAATCAGGATTAAAAATGAGACCATATGAACGTGCTCAAAATCCCACTTGTCCCCTCAAGGGCCAAATGGTCCTTTAGAGGTTAACTAACTTAATTCAAGGATCCTATGGTTGGATTCTGTTAATGAATAAATATAGATGTACATTTTTGCTTTGCTTTGTATTTAGGTGCTTTAAAGCAATTTTGGACCTAAAAACATTGAATTGCTTTAGGAGTTAAACCGTGAAACTTTTGTTGGATCTTGACAATAGTCAAAAGGAAAAATACTATTCTTGGATTTTGTTGGTAATCAAAGGGAATTTTAGAGTCTCTTCAAATGCATTTTGTGGACACCCTATAAACCAACCACCGATGCCAACATATGAGCCTAAAAATGCAAGCCTATAAACCTTGAGCTTTGGTGTAAGTAGGTACACAACAACCATTAAAGGCACCTATAGCATAGGTACCTTATAACCATCACAAAAGGTGTCAATAATACAGGTACCTATAACATAAATGCCTAGGCTCTTTAGATTCAAGATCCTAGGCTCACATGCTAGCAAACCTGATGAATCAACTATGAAATTTCAAAACGCTTGAAATAGATGTTCCCAGAATCAACTCTAAACTCTTATGAATACATGTTGTTCACTTTTAATTAGGCAAGAATATATATACAGGGTTGGTTTTTCGAAACAAGTCACAAATGAGGTGCATCATCTTAGGTTCCATGGTGGCTTCGCTAAATTGTGTATCCTATGATGAAAAAACCCACTCTAGCAAGATCTTGGTGGAGACGCACGTCCGTCATTGCTAATGGCTTTGCCCAACTTTTGCACCCACTTTGGGGGGACTGTCAACCCCTTTACGCTTGTCCTCTGCATCAGCCCTTGTGCCATCTGCTTTGAAAATTCATGCTATTTGCATCTTCCAAGCTTTGGGGCGTCACACATTTATTGAGCTTGCCTTTTGGGGTTGAACTTTTTCATGGTACGGATCTGAAGATGGGAAGCAGACCAATTGTAGGCTCCATTTTTACATCTTGGTAACACGTGCCAATGGAAGTTCCCTCTCTTGCTGAAGTGAAGAATGTTTGTTTACTGACTTTCGGTATCGCATGTCTAGGACGAGATCACATCAAGTCTTGTCACAACATTATTATCCAACATGGGGTCCCTTTTGCTCCCCCCCCCCAAAAAAAAAAATACGGGATCTTAGCGTTGCAATGTCCGAGTCAGCCAATGACTCTCTTTAACTTCCCAATCAACTAATGACTCTCAGCAACTTCCTAGTAAACCAATGATTCTTTGCAACTTCCCAATCAACAAATGAAACTAGCCTTGCAACTTCTTAGCCAACCAATGACTCTCTATAGATTGAACAAAACTCATTCCGAAGGATTAGAGAGGGACTATCCCAATTTCTACAGAGGAAATGGTTTAGGCTAGTTAACAATGTAAGTTGTGGTGTACCTAAAATCAACTTTTTGCCTAAGAAAAAGCAAGGATTGTGGATCAGACATGAAACTTCCAATCACAATAACTCATTGAGTTTTTTAATTTTTTTTTCAAAGCACAAAAATCTAATAGAAACTTAACTTGTTTCTAAGTTGAATCCTTGAAAGAATAAGTAGCTTACTTTGGATTTTTCTAAGACCTTGGGCAGGCTCTATTGAATTCATAATCGGGAATTTTAGTATGAAAATTTATAAGGATGGATGTTAATCATCCTAATCTACGTTTTGAAGCTTTGTTTTGCATCATTCCATTCAATATTGTGAAAAGTTAGAAGAATTTTTTTCAATTGCAAATGTCAAATTGAGTAGCTAAATATATATTTTTAAAAACGTAAATTAATTTCATAAAATTTTATAGATTGATACCTACTCAAAAACATTTAAACCATTCAATTCCAAATATTTAGGTGAAAGTTATAAGAAGTTTTCTTTTGCTGGCAAATGAAGAAAAAACATACAAAGTTGTCTTATAAACTCAATTTTGAAAATCTTTAAATAAAAACCAAAATTAAAGATGATTATTTTTTAATAGAACATTTTTACTATTGGGATTAATAATTTTCAAATTTTTGTAAAAGTTATCAATAACGTGGGTTATTCTTTCATTCAGTGCCATCTTACATTTCGTAATTTTTCTAAAGATGAATATGAAAGCTTTTTTGATTAAATATGTTTAAATGTATTTTCAAAATATTTTCTAATATATTCATTAGAACACACAAGTTATAGGACATTAGTGTTTTGTTTTTTTAAAGGTTGAAACTTAAAAGACAAAACTTTACCTTTTAGAAGGGCAAAAAAACCTACTTTTTGAAGTTTAAACACATTGAACTTGCAATAAGGTGGGATATTCACTTTAATCCCTACAATCCCAATGTTTTTTTTTCATCACAAAACTGCCATTTCTATTGCAAAGAGCAAAACAACTTTAAAATTGTGATAATTTTAATATTTCGCCGCAAGATCTTGCACTAGACTATTATAAAAATGTTCGGAAGAAATTTCAGAAACTTTGACTGCAAAGATTGAAAGATATTTGCATTTAAAGCAAAGAAAATAATTGATTAAACTTTTTGTCTTTGAATCTTCTTAATTTAAAATTTTTGCACTACAAATTTTGAATGTCAAAGTTTTTTTATTGAAGAATTGAATTTTGAGTCCAGATTATAGAATTAATGAAAAAAAAAAAAAAAAATCACTCACAAAAAAATTGTTGAGCAGAAGTAGATTCAAGATTGAACAAAAAAATAAATTGTTAATTCCTAAAAGACCAAACTGCATTTTCTGGCAATATAGTAATTTGGGGCAACTCACCTCAAATGGATTTTCTTTTCTTTGAAATTTTCACAAAACATGTGCATAAGGAGTAGTTTTAAGGTGCAACAATTTTCATAACTTTTGACTACATGGTTAAAAAGTTATTGTATAAAATGTAATTTTCATAACTCGACGGGCAGCTCAAAAAATCACTTTTAAAAAAAGTAAAAATTTGAAATTTGTTTTCTAGATTTATATACACACATAGAAAGCTTTGAACCATTCCATTTTGGTTAATGAGATGAAAGTCAAGAGTTTGTGGACAGTTATGGATTCTCTACTCTCAAAAAAAACTTTGAAGTCTTATATTTAACTCAATTTTCAATATCTTTGGAAAAAAATAAAATCATACAATGTATATTGTATAATTATTATAACATTAAAATCATTGAGATTGGCATTTTTCAATTCCGTAACTAAATTCTCAACAATTTTGTATTTTAAATCATTCTCTATTTCTTTCTACTTATTTTATTTCCTATATGTTGTACGATTCCAAATGATTTGAGTTTTTTCAAGCATTTAGCCAAGTCACTTCAAATGCTAATATCGTGCAATTTACACACTGGAAATTTCTGAATTTTTTTGCACACCTTCTCAAACTTGTGTACTACAAGATCTGAAGGTTATATGGGTTCAAAATGTTTTTTTTTCTAAAATTTGGTACTTGTACTAAAAATGGCAATTTTGGAGCATTTTTGGTGAAAACATAGTCAAAAACCTTCACCTAGGACTTGATAGTTGTAAGATGGAATTGAAACACAATATTCCCAATAACAAGATTGTTTGGCAAGCAAGTTTAATCCTATCTAACATTTTTTTTGGACTTAGGATGGCATAACCCTTTCTCATGGGCATCAATAGATATAAAGATTCTATTCTTCCAAGGAGTTAAAACGTTGAACAAATGAACTTGAACAAGTTAACTAAAGGCTCCTACAATTAGATTCATTAAAAAAATAAACATCAATGAAAATTCAAGCTTTACTTTGAATATGAGTATTTTGAAGGAGTTTTGGGACTCTCAACATGAACCTAAGAACTTAAAGGACTAAATTAACCCCTAATGTCCCAAGGGACCAAGAATATCTTCACATAGTTTCAAGTCTAATTCAAAGTGCTATATTTTTGCATCTGGAGTTTGAATTTAATAAAACTTGTTGAAAACGTGGCACTCTTTCTTCTTGTTTGTGTGGTAAAATTTTCAGATCAATTCAAGGTGTGAAAGTTATGAACAATCTTGTTTTTTAGACAATCTAGGCATCTTCTAGAAAAAATAACTTATAGTATTCATTTCTGAATGTAATTTCTCAAATTTTTCAAATTTTGTTTGTTGAAAAGGTTAAGTTTGATTTCTAGAACAATCTCACCATTGGAATTATTGTGTTTCAATCCCATCTTAGAGCTACTAATGATTTAGTTTTTCTTCCAATCTTGAACCTACTTCTATTTGACAATTTTTTAAAGAATGAAAAACAAACATTTTTCTTTAAAAAAAATTTCATGGACTTTCAAATCAATTCTTTAATACAAAAGAATTTAAATTCAAAGTCCATAGGGCAAAAAAATTCCATAGAGGGCGGTCAAAGTCATCTGAAATTGCATGCTAGTGTTCAAAAATAAACAAAAATTCAACTTTGAATTCTAATATCTTCCAATCTGTACGGTCAAACTCCATGAAATTTTTACCACATGATCTTAGACACGTAAAGTACAAGATACTACAATTAGATTCTTATATATATAATTTTATTTTTAAATTTTGTTTTTAAATTTTGTTTTTAAATTTTGTTTCTGTTTTTTTTTGGCTTTTTTGTCTTTTGTTTTGTTTTGTTGTTTTGTTTTTTGTTTTGTTTTCTTGGATGAATGCAACAGAAATGCCAATTTTGAGTGGTTTTTGAAAAAAAAATGACCTTGGTCCTTTAGGAATTAAGACCCCAAAACTCTTACTTCTAAAGTTACAATGAAGTTTGACCTAGACACATCCACTTTTTTCTAATGCAGAGATCTTAGAGTTAGGGTTTGAAGGCTATGTTATAACAAAGTTATTACATGTTGCTGAAATATCTCCATCACTCCCTTGTAACATAACATTCATTAGCAGAGTAGTGGGCTGCCTTCTCTTGGACGGAATGGTGTGGTATATTCCACACCATCTCATTTGGTGGATGAAATGGTGTGGAATATACCACACCATCATTAGCTAATTTACACGCGTCAATTTTGTCAGAGGGTAAGTCAATTGGCTGCAACTGTACAACATACATTAAAAACTAAAACAAAACCAATGTCCATACACCCATTAAATCAAACACACAATAACTAGCATTCTACACCTACACATTGTATGTTTTGAAAACTCAAAACATTATTGGTTTTGTATGAATGCAAGCCAAAAATATGATTCATTATTTTTTTAACTTTTGGCTTGCATTTATGTAAAACCAATACTAGTTTGAGTTTTCAATGGAAAAGAAAGCTATATAAATACATTTGGAGTGGTAGGAGGTAGAACAGCCCATGTGGAATAAACAAGTTAGAATTTGTTGTTTGTGAAGCACTCATAGTTAAGTCAAAAACAAATAATTTTGTTAAAAGTGAAATTTCAGACCTTATTTAGGCATAGTAGAATAACTCTTCTCAAAAAACTTTGAACTAAAAGAAGTTGGTAAATAAAGATAAGTTTCACCTCCAAAATTCCTTTTGGCATTTTGAGTATCCAGTCAAAAGTTATGGACAAATTTGAGAGAGGGGTTGGAATGGACAATTTCTTGAACATTTTTCCAACCCCTCTCTCAAATTTGTCCATAACTTTTGACTGGATACTCAAAATGACAAAGGGATTTTTGGAGGTGAAACTTATCTTTATTTAACAACTTCTTTTAGTTCAAAGTTTTTTTAGAAGAGTTATTCTACTATGCCTAAATGTGGTCTGAAATTTCACTTTTAACAAAATTATTTGTTTTTGACTTAACTATGAGTACTTCACAAAGAACAAATTATAACTTGTTTATCCCACATGATTTGTTCTACCTCCTACCAACCCATGTGTATATAAAGAGTGTCTTCTCACTAGAAAGCTCAAAATGAGTTATTGATGGCAAATGGTAAAATTACTGTAGTGTATTACTCATTGGATTTTTAGTGTTTTTGGCAAACTAGATTTGTATGTGGTCCTAAAATTAACAAAAGAAAGTGGAGAATATCATAATTTACTGTCACTATCCCGGTACCGAAGCTTGTATTAATGCTCAGAGGATGAATTCTGTGGATGAGGACTCCCAGAGAAGAAAAGGCAGCCTCTCTGAAGGCTAATGAATGTTATGAGAAGATTCATGTGTTTTATTTGGTTGTTAGTTGTGCAGTCTGAAAACTATAAAAAAAAAACCCTCGGCGGGGACTAGTTCCCCTTGGTTCTTTGTATAGTCTCCTCTATCAATGGAAATCGTCCATGTGTTCAAAAATTTACAAAAAATTAAAATTAAAAATTAAAAATTAAAAATCTCCGTCACAAAAAGCAATTTTGTCCTTCTGTTTTTGTGGTGAATTTGCAAAATACCTACAGTGCACGCGTCCCCCACTCCCCCCTATTTCTGTGGATGATGTTGAAATTGCATACGGGTACCCTACTTTCTGGAGTCCCTTAAGAAACCAGAATTGACAAACTTGTTTGCAATATTTCAGGAGGCCAACATGCTCCATGCTCTTCAGCAATTCAGTTTTTTGTCTCCCAATTCCTGCCAAAGGCATGTTTCGCCATGGCTTTCAATGTATGTCAAAAAGATTCGTGGACTTGTGACAAAAACAAGTCAAATTGGTCATCGGGGTCCAGGGCACAGTCAGTTGAAAGCCAGACCGAGTTTCAAACTTGGGGCTTGATATTTATTTAGGAGCATCTCCACTCTTTCACTAGGAAATTGCCTTGCCATGCCTTGACAAATGGCTTTTTGCAAGCTCACGGGCTCTCCTTTTGGGCTCCACCAACGAAGTAGTCTCGCCCACACTCTTTTCTCTCTCCGTATCTCTCTCTAACTACTAGCTTTGCATTGGTGGTGGGAGTCGCTTTTAATTTGTTGGACTTTTCAAAAAGTGTTACAAAAATATTGTCATGGCAAGTAGAAAATCCAAGAAATTAGAGACTGAAGAGAGGAGTGGGGTTTACCTCCACTAGCTTTGGCATTCTTCGCATTGGTGGGAGTTGCCATAATGTTTGGACTTTCCCAAAAAAGTGTTACAAAAACATTGTCAAGACAAGTAGAGAATCCAAGCTTGGAGAAGAGATGAGTGGGTCCGTTAGGATGCAAGGGCTGAGTGCTTATTGGGACATGGTGGGGCTGTTTTTTTGAGCTTCTATGTGTGCAATAGAGGATGTTTTGGAGGGCGGGCTCTATATTGACTAGCCTTAATGAAAAAAATAGAGATGCTCTTAGAATAAATCATAAAGTTCTCCGTCCAATTTGTACAAGGATTATTGGAGGAAGGTTTAACTAGGAATAATAGAAAAAAAACACAACTCCAAACTCCCAATCAAACCTTAAGTTTGGTCCTTCAAGGAGTTTTGTCTTGTGCTTTTCTAAAACATTATCCAACTCCAACTCATGCTCCTTCATTTCAAGCACTTTACAATTACCTCTATTGCTTATACATTCATTTTAAGGATTACTTGTATTTACTAAGGATTTATGTTCAATTGATAAATTAAAAAAAAAGTTTGATAGTAGTTGAAACTAGACGTTCAAATCGTGTAGTCCCATTGTTCCAAAGTGATCTTCCAATTGCAGAAAAAGTTTGGAATTAAGGCTAAAAATAATGATGTTAAAACCTATTTTCAAGTATATCAAAAAAGATGCTATCCATTTATTAAAACTTTAGTGAAAACAAAATTGATCTGATTTTTGAACAACTACACTAAAGATGATATTTAGTGTCTTGTACACTAAATACGAAGGCATACACTAAAAGCCAATTACCCTATAAAAGTAAGTAACATTAAATGTCAATTCAAACACTAAATGTGAACCAGAGTTGTCATATCAGACGGAATATCACTGTTCACGGACAGAATCGGACCGATTAGGGCTAGGCGGCTGCAAACTTCAGAGCCTTGTAACTTTTGCAAAAATTCTTCAAATCAGGAAAATGAGATGTTTTTCGGCATCTACAGTTTTTTTAGATGCCGAAAAATATCTCATTTTCCTTATTTGAAGAATTTTTGCAAAAGTTACAAGGCTCTGAAGTTTGCAGCCGGCACATTCAAGTCTAACACTAATTGTGGACAAGTTCAGATTTAGTGTTGTAGCTAGTAGGGGGGTAAAAACACTAAATGTCACTCACCACTAAATATCATCTTTAGTGTAGTGGATCGTTTGGGAACAAAAATCTTATGAAGAACTAAATGATCATTTTGGGACTGAGGAAGTAATGTATAGTGGGAGGCCCCCTCCCACTGCGTTAAGCACGTGGGAGTGCCTCGGTAATAGTGCCTGGCACTATTATCGCGCCTTGGTGCTGTAATAGTGCCGGGTATTATTACCAGGGCGTTATGCCTCATAATGAGGTGAGTTTTCTTAAGGCCCTCGCCTCCAGAGTGCTTAACAGAACTAGGGATAGGGGCTCAGGATACTGCTCATAAGTTACAATCAAGGGTATACAACTCCAAAAAATTTAGAGGAAGACAAATAAACTTCTAAAGGACTAAGCGTTCAAATTTCAAATGAATAAATCAACCAATAAATACAAACTCATCCCAAGCACACAAAAATGCATTTTTTCATCCATCAATTCTTTTAAAGATTATTGTGTTGGTTCTTCAACATTTGTATGGTACAAACTCTAATGATTTTGTTTTGCATATACTTGATAAATCAAAAGGCATTTGTAGTAGGTTTGACATCAAAAAATAACTTTTTCAGTTCAAAATATGACTCTGCAAAATTGATTTGAATAAAAAAATGAAAATAATTTTTTTCAAAAATTATTATAATTAGAATGTAATATTTTGAACATAGAAGAAATTTTCTTAGTAAAAAATATAAATATTGAATCTATAATCAATTTTAGAAGAAAAAAAATGAAATTTTGGTTTCAAATATAGACTACTCCTAATCTCTCAGGGGTTAAATTGAGAATTTATGCGTTCTAGTTAATCCCTAAAGGACCAAACATCATTTTAGGAAACATAGCAATTTTAAGTAGCTCACTATGAACATAATTTTTTCTTTTCTTTAACCCCTAAACGACCATTTGTCCCTTTGGTGGACAAGTGGGATTTCAGGCACGTACCGATGGTCTCATTTTTTGTCTTGATTTTTTGAATATTTTTTTGAAGATAGAAAAAACTGATTAGCTTTGTGGGAATATAATTATTTTTTTCAATCAATACCCGGGAACAAAAGTTATGCTCAAAACAATTTAGAAGGGGGCAAAGGGGGCAGAGAGGGGGCAGAGAGGGGGCAACAAAAAAAAATCAATTTTAAATTGAAATTTTTTTTCATAGATTATATTTTTGTCTACATGAAAAGCTTTCACTCATTCCATTTAGATTTGTCATGAGAAAGTTATGGACAATCTTATTTTTCTGGTAATTAGAGCATCTTCTTGAAAAAATTACTTATTAGATTCATTTCTAAATGCATTTTTTATAATTTAAAAAGAAACAAACTATTCCATATGGTTTAGTTTGCTTGCTAGAAAAATCTCACCATGGGAATTAGTGCATTTTAATTCCATTTTAGAACTATTAACAATTTAGATTTTCCTTCTACCTCACACCTACTTCTACCTAACAATTTCTTAAAGTATGAGAATTAAGTTTTATTGAATTTTTTTAACTAGACCCTCAACTCAATTCTCCACCATAAAGATTTAAGGCTCAAAACTTTGTAGGGCCAAAAATTAAAGTTAAACAGGTTCAAAGTCAAATTCTCTAGTCCGGCAATGTACTAAAAATTTTGTTTTTCTCACTTTAAACATAGATTTCTTGCAATTTGTATAGTCAAAATTTCTAAAACAATTTTTACACATTTTCACACTAGTTAGGTGTAAGATCATATGGTTAGATGTGAAAAAAAAGGATTTTTAATTTTTTTACTCTTTGCTATAGAAATGGTAGTTTTGAGTGTTTTTTGGCAGAAAAAAGACCTTGGTCCTTTAGGGGTTAAAATTTTCACACAACATGTGCACAAGAAGTAGGTTTATAGCCCAACAATTTCTTAGCTTTTGACTACATGGTTAAAATGTTATTATACAATATGTAATTTTCATTGCTTTGCGAGTAGCTCAAAAAACACTTTTTCTTTAAAATCACTATTGATTTAATTTAAAATCACTTTTAAAGAAATAAAATTTAGAACTTAGTTTTTAGTATTTTTATATATGTGTAAAGCTTTGAATCATTCCATTTTGATTAATGAGATGAAAGTTATGAGGAGTTTTAGTTTGCGGGTAGTTATGGAGTCTCTACTCTAAAATAAACTTTGAAGTCCTTTATCAAACTTAATTTTCAATATTTTTGAAAAAAAACAAAAGCATTGGTTGTAGATTTTTTATTACAACATTACAACCATTGGGGATTGGCATTTTTTAATTCCATAACTAAATTATCAACAATTTAGTATTTTGAATCATTTTCTACTTCTTTCTACTTACTATTTTCCCCCTATATGTTATACAATTCCAAATGATCTAAAAAATTTCAAGCATGTATAGAACTTGCCTTGAAGAATGAATACAAAGAGTAACCACCATTTTAGACATTTTTTCACACAAATGTGACCTTGTGATGTGCAGCTGCCCAGTTTTTGGGAGGGACAAAAAAAGGATTTTTGTCACTTCAAACACTACCATCTTGCTATCCACATGGTGGAAATTTATGAAAATTTTCCCACATCCACTCAAACCAGCGTAATACATGATCCTACGGTTACATGTGTCCAAAAATGTTTTTTTTCATAAATTTGGTACTTGTACTAGAGGTAACAGGTTTGGAGCATCTTGGGTGAAAACATAGTCTCTAACCTTTACCAAGAAAAAACCCGGGGCAGCTGCACTTAGCAAGGTCACATTTGTAGAAAAAAATGTCTAAAATGGTGGTTACTCTTTGGATTCATTCTTCAAGGCAAGTTGGCTACATGCTTGAAAAATTTCAGATCATTTAGAATTGTACAACATATAGGGAAAAAATAGTAAGTAGAAAGAAGTAGAGAATGATTCAAGAATTTAGTTATGGCATTGAAAAATGCCAATCCCAATGGTTGTAATGCAATGTTGCAATAAACAATTTACATCCTATGATTTTACTTTTTTCAAAAGATAATGAAAATTGAATTAAATAAAGGACTTCAAAGTTTATTTTAGAGTAGAGACTCCAAAACTACACACAAACTAAAACTTCTCATGAATTTCATCTCATCAATTAAAATTGAATGATTGAAAGCTTTCCACATACATATGAATCTAAAATTAAAAAATTATATATTTTTATTGCTTAAAAAAGTGTTTTTTTAAGAATTTGTTTTGGTTGCCGAGGCTGTCCGATGATCACTAAAAATTACATATCATAGAATAACATTTTAACCTTGTAGTGAAAGTTTATGAATTTTTTGGACCGTAAAGCTACTCCTTGTCCATACGTTGTGTAAAATTTTTAAATAAAAGAATTAAAAATACCATTTGTAGTAAGCTACTCAAAATTGCTATGTTGCCCAAAATTGCAATTTGGTCCTTTAGGGGTTAAATGAACATAGCCTGTGTATGAAATGAATCTAAAAGTATGCCTTTTTATGGAATAACTATATCTAAAATATTTAAAGTAAGCAAGCATGATTGAATCCTATTATCAATTTGTTCCAATTGTTGAATCTAGGTGGCAACTGACCCCTAAAGGACCAAATTGTGATTTTTGGCAATACCATATATCAATTTGGGGCAGTTCACTACAAATGAAATTTTTATTTTTTTTCTTTAAATTTTTCATACATGTGGTTGAGGAGTAGCTTTAAGGCCCCAAATTTTTTCAGAACTTCTCACTACAAGGATAAAAGTCATTGTATGATATTTAGTTTCTTTTTCAACCTAAGCATCCGGACAACGAAAAAATATCATTTTTAATAAACAAAAATTTGAAATTTTTTTTCTATATTTTTATGTACATGTAAAGCTTTGAATCATTCCTTTGATCATTCCATTTTGATTAATGAGATGAAAGTTATGAGAAGTTTTATTTGGGGGGCAATTATAGAATTGCTACTCTAAAATAAACTTTGAAGTCTTTTATTAAACTCAATTTTTAATATTTTTGGAAAAATTAAAAGCGTTGGATGTAGATTATTTATTACAACATTACAACCATTGGAACTGACATTTTTCAATTCCATAACTAAATTCTCAACAATTTAGTATTTTAAATCATTTATCTACTTTTTTCTACTCACTATTTTTTTCAAGCACGAGTTCAAGCATGAAATATGAAAAATAAATAAATAAATAATATGTATTTTCAACTTATTTCTTCAATATATTATGGAGAGTTGCAAACTATAGGGTCTGCACATTTGTAGGTTAAATGTTTGAAAGACTAAATTTAACCATTTGAAAAGAGTTGAAAATACTTCTTTTTGAAGTGGCCAAGCATCATGATCTTGCAATTGATAAGGGTTTTTATTTTGAAATTTTAGGAGTGTACTCTAATTAGATGATCCTACATTGGATTTGTAAATAAATAAATAGAAATGAAGATATTAGCCTTGCTTTAAAGACTAATATTTTGAAGGAATTTTGGGCCTCCAAACTTGAAAGAATTGTAGGGGTTAAGCTCTCATAGAGCTTTTCAAAAACCTTGGCAAAGTTTTCTAAAGAAGGTTTTCAACGTTATTTTTTGAGAAAGAATTTAGAGTTGAAGAGTTGTCATACCAAATGGAAAAAAATAAATAAAATCACTGCCCAGAATTGGAACTGCCCGGCGTGCAGTCCGGGCAGTTTGGGCAGAGTTTCATTTTGTTGACTGAGTGTATTGGACGAAGGAGTAGGGAGGCTCGATGGGCTAGCTGCCCAAATGCAAGCAAAAATGGGTTTATTAGCAAAGAAGGGCTCCCAATTTGAAATTGAGATTGTGATTGGAGATCTCTATCTTTTCAATCAATTTTTTTTTGCAACTCGAAAAAGATACCTCATTTTATATATTCATTGTTGGGATTCCAAATTGGACAAAATTTGAATGCAAACTTGAGTGAAAAGTAAGTAGTGTATAGGGGGTGGGGGTGGGGTGGACCTGCAAATTTTGCAAAAAAATTGAGACATGCTATGGCCTTATTTTTGGCCAAATTTGAGACATGCCTTCTTTCAGACTTGGCACACACATTTCTAATTTCACAAAGTTTAACATTTCATGCATTTCCAAAATTATGCAGTGGAAAATTTTCAAGCCTAAAGTGTTCAAAGTTGATTGATCATGTCGGGCAAGCCCCAAAATACTTTTGTCTTGTTTTCAAATAGTATAATCTTTCAGTTTGTGCACTCAAAGATGCTCAAATGTGTACCACATGTGATTGCAGGAGTCTACTTCAAGGTTGTACGGTTGAATATGCTCAGAAAATATTTTATTTTCAATTTAGGTCTAAGAAACTGAAAATCATGCAATCCTAGAGTGATTTTGACAAAACATAGTTAAAGAACTTTAGGAACTACATAACATTGTATGTATAACTAGACAATGGTCTTCCCAGGTTGGACGGGTATTAATGTAGGAAGTCCATAAATCACCCATTTAAGAGTTGAAGTTGAATTTTGGGGAGGTGAAACTTCTTGAATTATTTTCAATAAATTTTCCTTGAAAGACAAGTGGAATTGACATATAACCCAATTCGTTTCACATTTTTTGGAGCTTTGTGGAATTAGTTATAAAATTTTGAAATTGAAATGGCATAGGGCTCTAAAATTGTCCACCTCCTCAAATGCATTGTTTGTACATTCTTGAAGGCTACGATAAAGCAACATGTACAAATAGTGTACATTTGAAGAGGTGAGCAATTTTAGAGCTTGTACGCTTTTAGAATCTCCTACCTTATATCTCCTAAAATGTTTGGAAGAGACTTTGGTATAATTCAACCTCTAAAGTACCAAGGCCTCTTTCCCATCAAAATCCACTCAAAACTGCCATTTCTATAGCAAAAAGCAAATTTTTATTTTTATTTCCATATCTAACTACAGGATCTTGTACTAGTCTAGTATAAGAATGTGCAAAAGAAATTTCAAAAACTTTGTCCGTGTAGATTGTTAGATAATAGTTTAAAGTGAAGGAAACAAAACTTT
This sequence comes from Antitrichia curtipendula, assembly GCA_951230915.1. Classification (NCBI taxonomy): domain Eukaryota; kingdom Viridiplantae; phylum Streptophyta; class Bryopsida; order Hypnales; family Leucodontaceae; genus Antitrichia; species Antitrichia curtipendula. The sequence continues at coordinate 15,008,101 of OX579633.1, forward strand.
TTGCACCTTGCTCAATTACATTTTTGGACTTTGGACCTTTATAACTTAAAATTATTGCTCTATAGATTTTGAATTTATAATTTTATGTGATGAAGAAATGAGTTGAAAGTTTAGGATTAAAACTAAATGTGTTCAAGATTGAAGGAATTTTTTTGTTAATAGCTCTAAGATGGAATTGAAATATACTAATTTCAATGGTGAGATTGTTCTAGCAAGAGATCTTAACCTTGTGAATCTTTTTTTTTTTTTAAATTGTGAAAATTTAGGTCAAAAAGTTGTGAATCTTACAAGTTATTTTTTCAAGAAGATGCTCTAATTGCCACCAAAACAAGATTGTCCATAACTTTCACATAACAAATCCAAATGGAATAAATCAAATCTTCCCATGTACATAATAATATAATCTATATAAAAAAATATTTTATTATTTTCTACTCATAAGTTTTCTCGAAGATTTTATTTTGCCCACCGTACTAAAATAAAAGGGCTTTATGTGCCATAATTTTTGCTCTTGGACTCCGATTGAAACAAAAACTATATTTTCAGAAAGCTAATGTGTTTTTCTATCTTTTAAAAAAAATTCAGAAAATCATGACAAATATTGAGACCATAGGAGCCTATCCAACTAGCATTATGTATCCACTTTTTTTAGCCATATAGGATTCCCAAGCATGCATTTGGCTTCCACGAAAAATGGCATGGGCCTTCATTTGGCCAAATGTAACCCCAACTTGGCCCACGCCTAAGCTTACTATACCCCTCCACGACCACCAATCACCACTTTGGTAATCCAAAGAGGTCCCTAGTGTGACCGACATGTCTCCAATGCTAAATAAATTGATAAATTAAAAAAAAAAAACCTCTCTTCGTTTGGTCACCCTAGTACCCTACTGTAACCGCCCCCTGGGGGCCCCTGGCGTGTCTGCAGCCACGTGAGTCTGGCTTCTGGTTTCGTCCTGGCAGTCCCATTAGTCAGCCCAAGTCCAACTCTTTCTGGGGGCAAGTCTCCGGGGAAGTCTCTTTTTCTTCCTCAAAAGACCACGAATCAACTGACTTGGGGAGGGAGCCTGGTGTCTTCCGCCGGACAAAACAAAAAATCACGGAAGTAGGGTCCTTTACTCCCTTTAGATGGCAATGAAGCACAAAATGTCGGTAACTTAAACCCCTTGAACGACGAGCTCCGGTCGCCGTGGAAATCATTTGTTTGGGTAGCGTGTGAGTTGTTGGCTTGAAAAAAAAATGCAAAAAAGTACTCATTGGAAGAGAAAACTATTGTAGAAGATCTTCCCTTTCCACACAAAAATTGGGAGGATGAATAGTGGCACTTTGGTTGTACATGAAGAGATTCTTTGTCATTCATTGGCTAGAAAAAAAGTCCTCCGCGTTGTTTATGGGTTAAGAAAGCCTAGGAGCTTGGTGTTGACAAGCTACAAAGGAGAAGTTGCTCAATGCCGCTTATAGCCTTTATGTGTGTCAAAAAAAAAATAGTTTTAATTTAATTTTTAAAATAAAATGCTTTGCCCTCTATGTTGTTGATACCAACTAGTTACGACAAGAATTCCTATAGTAAAGGTAGTCTATTCTTCAAGTGACTTTTTTAACCCCTAAAGGACAAAAGTGCGTTTTTTTGGCAACATAGCAATTTTAGGCAGCTCACTACAAATGGAATTTTTATTTACTTTATTTGAAATTTCAACTCAACATTTTTCCGAGGAGTAGCTTTAAGGCCCAAAAATTTCAAAACTTTTGATTATATTGTCAAAAAGTTATTGAATGATATGTAGTTTTCATTGCTCGGCGGGCAGTCTAGGCAGCAAAAAAAAACTTCTTTAAAAATCATTTTTTTGAAAAATAAAAATTTGAAATTGGTTTTTTGGATTTCTATATACATCGAAAACTTTGAATCATTCCTTTTTTTATTAATGAAATGAAAGCTGTAAGGAGTTTTAGTTGTGGGTAGTTTACAAGTAGTTATGAAATCTCTATTCTAAAATAAACTTTGAAGTCCTTTATTTTACTCAATTTTCAATATTTTTGAAAAAGTATAAAAATGGAAGGTTTACATTGTTTATTACAACATTACAATTATTGGGATTGGCATTTTTAATTCCATAAATAAATGGTCAACAATTTAGTATTTTGAATCATTCTCTACTTTTTTCTACTTATTATTTTTTTCATATATGTTGTACAATTCCAAATGATCTAAAAAATTTCAAGCATGTAGCCAACTTAACTTAAAGAATGAAACCAAAGAGTTACAACCGTTTTGGAATTTTCTTCATAATGATCTGACCTTGTGAAGTGCAGCTGCCTGTTTTTTTGCAGGAACAAAAAAATGATTTCTGTAAAGTCAAACGCTAATATCTTGCAATCTACACAGTGGAAATTTCTGAATTTTTTTCCACATGTTTTCAAACCAGCATAATACAAGATCCTACGGTTACATTTGTCCCCAAATTTTATTTTTTCTAAACTTTGGTACTTGTATTAAAAATGGTAGTTTTGGAGCATTTTTGGTGAAAACATAGTCAAAAACCTATAGGGATTAAGTAAGAGCTGATTGCATTTGAAGGGAAGCTAAACCGACTTCTTGAAATGTTTTTTAGTCATTTTTTGTAAGAAGGAAAATGGAATTGGCATCAAACACAAGCCAGTTCATGTTTTTTGGACCTTTCTGAAATTAGTTACAAATTTTTTAAGTTTGAAACACAATGGTCACCAAAAGCTCCCCCCTCCACTGAAATGAGTACATTGAAGTAAGCAAAATGTACCTCTGTGATATAAGTCGCTTTTACAGCATCATGTCCCTGATATCCTCAGGTGGGCTAAAAGTAAAGTTAGAGCTTTAAAAGTAAAGTCAGACCCATAGGTTATTATAGGATAATAGACGTATGGGTCTGACTTGGGTAGTGGCTAATAATAAGCATTACACCATGGGGGGGAAGTTTTTCATGTAATTGCCAAAAATATCTCACCGCTCTAATAAGCTTTACCATTGGTTGGGTGAAGTTTATTACGGAGTAAATTACAAAAAACAAGAATCAAAATATCATTCCAAAATGTCTTTTCAAGTTTCAACCCATGCCGGACATTTTGTCAAACTAATAAGCTCCTTCCACATTTATTACGAGACTGCTGGATCAGCCTGACGTGATCAAATTGGGAACATAAACTTCATCCCCTGTTTTCTGAAGTGCAGTTTGTTGACAATTAAGGTAACATGCTCTTAAAGCGACCTTTTAAGATCGGGGTGGATTGACCCCCTTGCTCGGCCTTACCAAGGGTGCATGTAAAAAAAAGTCCCCTATTTTGGGCCGTTCCAGGGTATATTCTTGACTTCAGTTACAAATTTGGGGTCTCTGATCGCAACTATGAATTCAAAATTTGCAAAAAAAATCATGTACAAAAAACAGGGTTTGTCCGCAGGGCCGAGCGAGGGGTCAATCCACCCCGGCCCCATTTAAGGGCTGGTCTGCCTTTTTCATAGACTTCCGTGCACATAAATATTTTTAGATCATTTTTCAGAGAAAGAAAAATAGATGTGGAACCTAACACAAGTGTTTTTGTATTTTTTCAAGCATTTTTGAATTACTTATAAATTTTCAAATACTTGGGACATAGTCACCTATTTGTGACCATAGGCCTTCCAAAATTCGTCCACTTGCAACTTGTAAAGAGATGAATAGAAATCAAAGACAATGATTGGCTCTTGCATTAGAAAAATAATTTTTTCTCCATGCATTCAATTGCTAAACTGGTCCATTTAAGGATCACCCCATCTCCATTCTCCACCTAAAAATAGGGGCGGTTTGAAGAAGATGGGCGCTTTTAGAGCACACTACCTTAAGTCCATCTTTATCAACACGAAGGGGGCAAGGGTTTTGGTATAATCCTAATATCCTATGTGTGTAATTAATTAAGGTAACAGGTTCGAGAATAGTTCGGGCATTAAGAACCACCCACTTGTAAAATGTACACAATTTGTACATGCTGTTTTTTCATAGCTTTCACCGATGTACAAACTGTGTACATTTCAGGGGTGGACGATTTTGGAGCCCTATGTCAGTTCAACTTCAAAATTTCATAACTAATTTAAAAAAGCTCCAGAAAGATATGAAACGACTTAGGTTAGATGCCAAATCCACTTCTCTTTCAAGGAAAATTTACCGAAAAATATTTCAAGAAGTTTCGCCTTCCCAAAATTCAGTTTCAGCTCTTAGGTGGGCGATTTCTGGACCTGTTACCTTATGCAATTTCTGAATTTTGCATTGAAGAAGAAGTTACAGGAGGTGTTGAAAGAGGAGTACAAAAGATGCACATAGTCAATTTATTTATTTTTAATCACAAATCCGTGTCCCAAAATCACAAGGAATTTTGATACTACTAAAAAATAAAACTCCTAGTTTTGAATTTGAAGAGGATTCTTTGCTTTTTTATTGCTAAACACTACACAAACAAAATAGTGAATTTAGTTTGTCCCACACTAATTTCTCAACGTTTGACACTATATAAATATTTTCAATTATTGTACAAGAATGCACTACTTTTGATTTGGGTCCCGTTGTAATTAGGACCCATGAAACTCCATATGTACAAATGAAAATATTCTTAGAAGTATTTGTTGACTTAATGGCTTCTAATGTAACTTTCTTGATGTAAAGCAACCTAATTGTTAAGGCAAACTAATTTTACTAATTTGAATAGCTATAAATAATAATTTTATTCATATATATATAATTTTATTTATTAAAAAATTATTGTAATTCGGTTCATTCAATACAAAAAACTTCGTAACAAATCTAAAAAGCTATCAATATTGGTAGTAATAAAAAAAAGATTTGCCTTATCTATTAAAACTCAAAAAAAGTCAAGGGATTATAAATGTAGTCTTGATTAAAAAAAAACATAAAGTGCTATGATAGAAGTACCTATTTCAAACAATCTCCCTTGTGATGACTTTAGAAGATGACCTATTGTGAACAATAATTGGATTCAATATTAATTGAAAAAAGATTCTTTGCTTGTACCTTCTCATCCACTCATCTCTCTTCCCTCCTTGCTTAAGAAGAAGTGCCAAAACTAACCACAATAGGTGAATATATAAGACCATAATGGGCTTGAATGAAAAAGTCGCAATTCATATTGAATAAAATATTCATTCTTGGAAAGAAAAAAAAATTGCATTCTTCCTCATCCTTATGTTTGCACACATTGAGCTCAATTTCTCAATGAATTTCCCATATTCTACAGGTTGAAATGCTAAAATGATCACAAACACGTACTTGTACCTTAAGCTTTGCGCATGTCAAAAACTGGAGACTGGGGTGCAGTCCTTTGGTTCTCTGTACTCTTTCCCCTTTCCATAAAAATTGTCAGTGTGTTTAAAAAAAAAACACCAAAAAACCACCCTGAAACTGTTCCAATACAATGAAATAATAGGTCCCAACAAATTTAAAAAAATGTCCATATATCTAAGGGAACAATTATAGCAATTATCACCTGTGGAAACATGACGCGTGCAGACTACAAATATTGACCCCACAAGGAGACTCACATGAAAAAAATAAAACCAGCATCAAATCTTTTCCTGGTCCATTTTCCAGTCTCACTACTACCCAAATCAAATACCCGGCACCCTTTCTTTTTTCCTTAAAAATCATGTCCCCCAAAGCATATGCTTCCCCATTGAACAAATCATTATTACTTTCTACTGCAAAGATTGACTTGCACACGTACACATGATTATTATTCTACGCGGTCAACTTCGTAGGTCTATTTGGTGGAATGTTGACATCCCCAAGTCCCGGCTGCAACAAGTATTGGTAGTATGACAACTCGGTTACGTACAATACTTGGAGCTGTTTTTATTTATTAAAGCAGCACATTGTTTGCATCCTTCTTTATTTATGAAGTCAACCTGCAAAGCAGCGTTCGCATCATCAAATCTAGACTGACTTTGCTCCGGTTTTTTCTCGTGCCAATGATATCGGAGAACACGCACTTCAATAGGATGGGATGACTGGTAAGGTAGGGGGCTGTAAAAGCGACCTCTAACACAGAGGTACATTTTACTTTCTTCAATGTACCAACATTGGACATTTCAGGAGGGGGGCGCTTTTAGAAACCACTGCGTTTCAACTTCAAAAATTTGTAAAAAATTCCACGAAGGTCCAAAAAATATGAAACGACTTGGGTAGATGCCAATTCCATTTTTCTTCCTAGTAAAATTTTCTGAAAATTGTTTAAAGGAGTTTAGCTTCCCTGAAAATGCAATCCGCTCTTAAAGGGTTGCTTTAATAGCCCCCTACCTTAGAGCCACCCATTACCAACCAAGCATCAATACCCAACCATTTTCAACCAAGGCTAGAACAGGTTCCAACCAAAGTTTGGATTGTGATTTTTCCTCCTTTGCAAGGTTGGAGCTATAAGCTCATGACACATGTCCTGATGTGGGGGGGAAGAAAGTAAGAAGCAGTGAACAGGAAAGTAGTTATAGAATGATCGGATTGTCTATCATTTCCATCTTTCTACAAGGAAGTAAATTAACATTGCCTTCTATTGCTCCAAAACATGCATGGAATTACTTAAGTGGTCGACTATAGGTGGTCCTACGTAATAAGTAACACTTGGTCATTGAATTGGGGTGCCAACTTTTGTGTATTAGCACTTGAATGTCACATCAAATACGTATGGTAGAACCACCCGTAGCTGATCACTTAGGCAATTCCACCCATGTTCAAGAGCAGTATTGAAGGCAATGTAAATTTTATGCTACCATGTAGAAAGATAGCAATAACGGGGATTACAAAGTTTTTGATAATTTTATGCCTTGAACTGAAATTACTAAGAATTTTGGAAGCCAAAAGTTGGTTTGAACCATACCCAGTGTATAGAGTTTTTTAATTCCAATCATTCAAGAATTTATTTCCTGCTCACTACTTCCTACTTTCTTGCTCACTACCTCAGGACATGTATTTATGACCTTATTATTCCCAACCTTGAAAAGGAGTAAAAAACACATTCCAAGCTTTGGTTGGAAATCTATTCTATCTTGGATTGAAAATGGTTGCATCCTATAGGTTGGGTATGGGTCCATTTGGGAATGGGTGATTCTACCATATTGTATATGTACATCACTAGTAGAAATTTGCATTGGAAAAAACCATTTGAGATGATGGTTTCGTGATAAATTTGCATTGTTTTAAATACAATTTTGTTGCTTTCAACCCAGATTTTTACATAAAACCATCATCTAGAATGTTTGAATTAATTGGGCAATACTATAGTGGGTACCTCCTGAAACGGCCACTTTTGTGCTTTTGTGCTTAGTTATGATTATTAGATTGGTCAAATTTACTTATTTTTCTTTATCGGCAAGTAAAACAAGGTTCCAACACATCCAAGAATGCAACATTTGGATCCCATATGCAAAAGTTATGAAGGATCAAAGTTTGGATTTAACCCCTAAAGGACCATTGTCCCTTATTTGGACATAGCTTTTGTATATATATATATATATATATATATATATATATATATATATATATATATATATATATATATATATAATTTAATTTTTTATTTTTTATTTTTTCAATTGGTACCTGAGAACAAAAGCTATGCCCAAATAAGCTCAAAACAAGAAAGACCAAGCAACAAAAAAAGTTTCAAAATTTTGAATTAAATTTCTTTTCTCTCATTGATTATATTTTTGTCTACATAGAAAGTTTTGGTTTTTTTTCTGTTCGATAAGTATTGTGAAAGTTATGGACAATCTTATTTTTTGGGCAATCTAAGCATCTTATTGAAAAAATAACTCATAGGATTCATTTCTAAATGCAAGTTTTATAATTTAAAAAAAAATGGTCCACATGATTTGATTTGATTGCTAGAACAATCTCACCATTAGGATTATTCTGTTTCAATTCCATCTTAAAGATACTAATAATTAAGATTTTCCTTCCATCTCATACCTACTTCTACTTAATAATTTTCTTAATAACCAAATTTTTTTCTTCTTCTTAAATTTGTTTTTTTCCTAGACTCTCAACTCAATTCCCCACCATAAAGATTTGAACTTCAAAATTTTGTAGTGCAACAACTTTAACTTGAGAAGGTTCAAAGTCAAATAATCTAGTCCCGTCATGTACAAAAAACTTGTTTTTTTCCACTTTAAATACAAATATCTTACAATCTATGTGGTCAAAAAATTTGAAATTTATTTCACACATTTTCATACTAGTTAGGTGTAAGATCCTACGGTTAGATGTGCTAAATTCATTAAAAAAAAAAAATTCTTAATTCTTTGCGAAAGAAATGTCAGTTTTAAGTGTTTTGGATGAAAAAATGCCTTGGTCCTATACAAGTTAAAACAATTTCTTCAATCCACATACACATGTAATTGATTTTGGAGATGTACATAGGATGGAGATGGAGATTTTAGGGTCAGTAACACATTTGGGGATGCCCACCTTTAATTAGTAGAAATCCACAATAAAAATACCCATTTCTGATGATGGTTTGGTGTTAAATCTACAATATTTTAAATATAGTTGTGCTAATTTCTATCCAGATTTCATACAAAACCATGATATTGAATGTGTGAATTTCTACTAGAGCTCTAGGCTCTCACCTTGTAAGGTGTACTCATGCATGGGTGGATATACCTTATGTATGAACTTGTCAGATTTCAAAGACATGCCTCTCATATAAACCATATGTAATAGTAGAGCATGTTTGAAGATAATTTTTTTGGAAAAACATATGGTGGGAAGAATTTATTTATTTAAACTCTTGTATAAAAATACCAAATATTTATGAATTATGGCAATCATATGGTAGTTATTATTGTAGTATATTTTTTAGTTGAGGACACCTAGTCTACTAAATTTTACTAAAAAATGACCCGTCAAAGTGATGCAAATAAACAAGTGAAGCAAAATTCTTGAAAATCACTGTAATTAAAAAAATTAGAGCTTACAAAACAATTTTAAAGAATTTTACAAATATTCAATCTATTAATCAATTTTAGAAGTGACTTTTCATTTTTCATTTCAAATGTTATTGAAAATATAAAGTAGTGCAATTATAGATGATTTAACTGTATGGATATGAACTACGGATCATATTTTAAAACTTTTGTATGAAATTCATCATTACATTATTGTTCTACATTCAGTTTTATGATAAATATTCATAATTTTGGAAATTTGGACCTACCTTGGTCTATAATACAACAAAGGTTTAGCAATAATATTATACAATAGTTTCTAAAGTACTTGAACTAAAGATAGTGATGTTGATTTAAAAAAATTATAAGCAGTAACTTTAAATCCTTCAATATGTTTATATCATTGATTCACTTGGAAGATTTTTTTTTCACTGATACATTACACAATTATTTTTTTAAATTCAATAAATATTAACACTTAACTCCTAAATGCCTAAGACCTTTTTCGAGCTTGTTGGAATTTGCTCTAAACCGAACAAAAATTCAACATTTTGATAGGTTTTATAAAAAAGAATTGAATTGTAACCTTACACATTCAAACTAGACATGTTAGAGATTCTATAGAAAAAAATTACAACAATATCACTTATGGATTGAAAGATCATAATGTTTGATCATAAGGGATTTAAAAGTGTGAAAATGATTTGAAGTCTTTCAATCCTTTTTCCAAATGTCAAATCTATAATTGAGGTCCTAAAAGAAAATGAGGTTAAAGAGCATAATATGCATAACTCCAATTAATTTATAACTTCTTAAAATCTACTCTACAATTTTTTTAATTGAATTTTTATTGTGTTTTTTTCTCCAAGATCTAGTGTATTTGAGGCTCATTTCCAAGAACTCCAAACACAAGAAAATCAAATTTTGCAGAATTTGATTACACTAAGATCTTTGGGCTACTTTTGCTATATATTGAAAACCCAGTTATGTCCTTTAGTCCCTAAACACTTTGGCATTTGCATTACTTATGATGAATTGAGAGGTTCACATAAGTGTTTTGTCCACATACCTTCTCACTTTAATCCCAAGTTATTCTTGAATTTTAAAAATTGACAATCTTTTTTTATGATCAATTTGATAAAATTCAAGTAAATAATGTATTTGAACAAAGATACAAAAAACATGCAAATATCCCCAAAAAGATTGAATGTGAAAAAATTAACCTTGAAGTAAAGACATTGAGGCCAAAAAATGGCCAATAGATGACTTCCTAGATCATTGCAAGAATGAATAATGCACCTATTGGTCCAAAAATAATCTCATTTTTGAATAGCTACCTTGATCATAGACTTGCGCCCTCTAAGGTTAAGGACAAAACCTGTCACCAAGATACTTTGTCAAAAATGAATTGATTTATGAACTACTAGGTTGATTTTTCATTTCTATAGTAATCTTGAAATTCATCCATTGAACCTTTTTTTATTGCTCTTACGGCGTGTTACAAAGTCAACTTTGAATGACGCGACCGACCACAATCAAGGTAGTTACCAAATAAAATACTTTGATTATTAGACCAACGGGTGCATTCTTTGTCTCTACAATTAACAATGAAGTCATCTATTGGATCATTTAGTCCCACAATGTCATTCAAGGGTTAAAGGTTAAATGAATGAAGTGCACTTTTCAAAACATCTTTTGTCCATTCCGTACATTACTGTTCATTTATCATGGCATAACATTGATTTACCAATGAAGCAAGGGGCTTTTTAGCACCTTTGAATTTTTTTTGTTTTACATGGCTCTTCAGCCAACCCCAACCTTTGAATTAACTCAAAATCTCTTTGAGACATCTAGGGTGGCATAATATCTTCCAAGCTAAAGAAGGACCATTGCTTGATTAATACAATGTTATGAGTAGCTTAAGAAGAAAAAAAAATTAACCCTTAAAACAAAGTGGCTAATGGATGACTTGACTGTAGAAACAAAGAATGCACATGTTCAATAATCCAATAATCCAAACATTTTGGTAACTACCTTGATCATGGGGGCCGCGTCCTTCCAAGCATTAATATAAAATAAGATTTCTTTCGTACACGGTAACTCCCACCGAGTACGAAAGACGAGGATCGCCCACGACAGACTCCACAGCGTGTGATTGACTTCCGTCACTTCCATTTCTGTGTGAGACCCACCCGCTAATACAATATTCCTTAGGAATTCGATTTCCAACACGGAAATGACTTTTTCGAAACCTTAAACGCCTTTCACAGCCTGCGCACACACTCACGCTGCCATGCTCCATTGACTCACAGGCAGCCTTTTTGAGTTCTCGCCGTCCTAAACCTCTCCGTCGCTTTACACCGATCTCCTTCACCAAAAACCCCCGGCAACAACAGCACGCGCCTTTCGTCTGCATCTGCGAGCGGGCGGGCGGGCGCACTACGGGAATTCTTCGTTGGCAAATCTCTCCTCTGGTACTCCCTCACTTGTGAGCTTAATTTCTGTGATGAAATATTGCTACTAGTTACATTTAGTCTTCGCGCAGGGAATGAGCCAGAAAAACTAGTACTGCGTATTAGTTTTGATAGAGGAGTCGTTTCTCGGATTTGAGTGTCAATTTGCAGAGGGAAGTAGCGTGGTTCGTCTGTGTCTTGAAAACAACGTTGGCGCAAACAAAGAAGTAATTTAACTTTTGATAGAGGAGTCGATCCTCGGGTGTGATTGCCAAATCTGTGCAGAGGGAAGGAGCATTGGTCCGTCTTACTTTGTCTTGGCGCAAACAATGGACCAGAAGAATTGGTTTAACGTTTGATAGAGGAGTCGTTTCTGGGATTCATCAGTCAAATTGTAAAGAGGGAAGTAGCAGTGATTCGCCTGTGTCTTGCAAACAACATTGCCACAAACAATGAGCCAGCAGAGTTAGTTGAATTTGTGATAAAGGAGTCGTTCCTCGGATTTGAATGTCGAAAGGTAAGGAGAGCGAAGCAGCAGTGATTCGCCTGTGTCTTGTCACAGACAATGAGCCAGCAGAATTAGAATAGCTTTTGATAGAGTAGCTTCTTGAATTTGATTGGTGAAATGTGGAGGAAAGGTTTCTTCGATCGCAGCAATGAGTCGGGAGAATGAGAGTAGCTGTGACAGAGGAGAATTTTTTGGATTCGATTGCCGATATGTGAAGGTTTGCGTTTCCTCGGTCGCAGCAGTGCTTCCTAGAAAACAAAGATCAGCAGGATTAGTAGTGCTTTTGATAGAGGAGTTGTTTCTTGGAATTGATTGTTAAAAATGTGAAGAGAGATGAGCAGCAGTGCTTCGTCTTTGTCTTGGTGCAAACAGCGAGTCAGCTAAATTGGTGTAACTTCTGATAGAGTATCTTCTTGGATTTTATTGGTATACTGTAAAAAGAGAGAAGCAGCGGCGCTTCGTTTTTGTCTTGATATAGAGCACGAGCCGGTAGAATTAGTTTAATTTTTGATAGAGGATAGATTCTTGGGATTGTTTGGTAAACTATGCAGAGACGAAATGTTTCTTCGGTCGCAGCTTCATCTTAGAACTTCATTCTCTATGTGTCGGTGTGAACAACGAGTACAGGAGTAGTTTCTTTGATTGTTATAGAGTGAAGAGGATGGCGGAGTGCAATGGTGTTTGCTTGCTTGGAGAAGAGATGAAGTTGTTTGCTGCTTCAGTTATTTTAGCATTGCCGACCTTGTGAAGAGTGTCAGAGAGGACGAGTTGAGCTATGATATTGTACTGTTAGCGTCGCTGTCACAGTTTTCCTCTTCAACTGCTCTTTATGACGCTAGTTAAGAGGTGCAATAAATCACAATGGAACCGCTCTCTTCTTGCAGGTAACTTTGGGCGCGTTGAAATCGACATCACCAGCTGACAACTAGCTTGAACTCGTGTATCTTTTACAGTTGAAGAGACTTGAAGAGCAATTCCCTGTCGAACGGGCCTCCCGATTGTCTCATCCCAAAATTTCCACTCCCTGTTCTCACTAAGACATGGATGCTTTGATGCTCTGTCACCAGGACTATCCGTAGCTTTTGCATCATCCCAGTCGACTAAACAATCCTTACAGGAAAAAGAAACTCTCTAAGATGGAAGCTCTGGCGGCGTTGCGCTTAAATCTGTCACCAAGGAGGTACAGGCCAAGTTCCAATAAGTTTGACGAAGATGAAAGCGCGCCATCGAGTCCTTACTACATGAGTGCCCCCACCAGCCCGCGAGGATCGTTTCTGAGGGAAGTGGAGGAAACACCATTGGGAGAGGTCCATGCCGCCGTACCCTTCGACTGGGAATTGAAGCCTGGTACACCAAAGAGAGGAAACAGGGGAAACAGGGAGGATGGCGAGATAACTGATGGCGAGGATCCTGAGCTTTGCAGGTCACCGAGTCCCGAGAGATTATCCCGTCAATCTTCTACCGGTGACTTCGATTTCAGTAGCGCGAGATTCATTGTGGAGGAGGACGCTACTCATGCATTGAGCAACGATGTTCCCATTGCCTCAGCTGATGAGCTTTTCTTCCATGGCCAGCTGTTGCCCTTGCGCTTGCCTCCTCGCCTCCAGGCAGTGAAACACCTCGGTGAGTCTGACGGGACGAGAATTCTCGGCTCCTTCAGGAAGCCCGTATCACCGCGATCGGGAAACTCCCCAATGAAGTTCATGTCAATCCGTGGAAGGTCCAAGAGTCCTCAGAGAAGAGCTCGAAATGAGGAGGTCGAGCTTAGGCCCAAAAGCGCGAAGCTGCAGTCATTCAGGTCTTTGTCGCCATTGCGGATATTCAGGCGGGAAAACTCAGAAGTGAGCATCCTGTTTTCAGATAAATCGATCTCGGGTTGCGATTCAGCTTCTTCTTCGTCATCTGCGTTTTCCTCCTCCTCGTCTGGGGACGAGAATAGTAATGTTGGAATATCGAAAGAGTTCTGGCCCTCCCTTGTAGAGAATGATCACTACGGCAGGAGCGCACTGAACGATTTTCTTTATTCGGACAAGCCTTGTGCGTCGCCGAAGATTGACGTGTCCAAATTGTCGAGCAAGGAGGTGCTGAGCAAGGTGGAGAGATTGAAAGAGGCGATAGAGGGGTTGAAATCAGTGCCGTCCAAGAAGGAGCTGGAGACCGCGAAGGCGGAGAACCCCCCGGTGAGAATGGGCCTCACTCCGCAACTCTCCCGCTCCAATGCGAGATCCTTTTCAAGGTACGGTCTGCATGTATCAACGGCTTCGTATTCGAGTTTTTCTGCTCCGCTTGAAAGCTAGACAAACTCGATTTACATTAACTGAAACTTCCTTGATCCATAGCATCAATGATAGGAATGATAGATATCCTTTGAAATCGATTGTTCACTTTTGTCCTAGTAACAGTACCAGACGAACGTTTGGATTTAGACTGCAAAGCTGCGAATTGTTGTTCATATTTGGTTTCCTGAGTCTTTCTTCCAGGTTCAAATTTGAAGAAAGTAATTAGGACACGTTTTCGGAAGAGTCAAATTCATAGTCGGATACCAAATATATGACCATTCTTGTTTGTTGGAATTCTCTCAGAACACCTGTCATGGCATCGCCGGAGCCGACGAAAAGGAAGCAGCAGAGGGTTTTATCATCAAACCCAGTGAGATTTGGAATCCTGAGGCAATGTCTCGGAATTGCACCACCGAGTCCGCGAGCTGGTCTTTCAACTCAGTGAACAATCGATCCAGCTCGATACTGTGTTACTAACGAAGAATCCAGAGTCATTCGTGATGACCACTCTGTTGCGGACAGAAGCGAACATGCATCTCGGGTTCTAGGGTGATGCTGCGTCCCAATATGCTAATCACTTGAATTACCATAGTCTTTTTCATGTACTACGCGGCGAGTGAATAGACAGATACAAGGCAGCTGTGAGAACAGATAGTTCCACTCTCTCAGATTTACAAATCGTGGACAGAGCTTGTACATGTGGTTTTTAACGTAGTTACTCTATTTCTACATTAAGTTCTAATATATTGGTAAAGAATCTTAATGAAACTTCTCATCATATTTACTATGGACCACCACAGTAGGGGTAGTCACACCTTCTTCACTTCACACTTGGAGAATGGAGAATGGAGATGTGGCGGCTTAAGGTTGGCTTCATGTTGGCCCTCCACGTTAGAATATTCTTAACTAGTTATATCTTCCACACTCCTAGTCTTCACCTCTGGAGGTGAATAATGGGAGTGGTGAAGACTTGTTCATTTAAGTATATTCTCCATCTTGCATTGTACACCGTCTTCATGTTCATCCTACGCTCCACGTCAAATGTTGGTCTCCGATTCTCCACTCTTGTTTAACAACTTTTGGGGGTGTCACACCTTCTTCATCCACCGCGGCTCTCCATTGGCTCCTCCAAATTCTCATGAATTTGTCATTCTCCATTCTCCACCTGCCTGGGGAAGAAGGTGTGACTACCGCGAGTATTTCAGCTGCTGCATTGCAGTAACAGACTAGCAATTGTTGCGATCCTTCCAGAAGGAGTAGATCCCCAAAATTTTGTGGCTTCAATATACGAGCAATTTAACAGGCCCCGTTAAATAGAATGAAGAGTGTAGTTCGCTGCTCTCTAATCTTTGAAGCTACACACTGAACTCAGACCAAAGTTGGGGTGTAACAAAATTCGAATTGTTGCTTGCATTGGAGTTCTATCTTCTGTACATAATTCTATCTAAAAAGATTCTACAACCAAATCCAGGTCGGTCATAACGCCAGGGGTACACCAGCCATATTAGTACATCGGGTGAGGGTACCAGGATCCTCTTGATCTCCAAAAAAATCAGTTTCTGCATGTACAGTACAGTACATCTAATGATAAAGAAGGAAAAGGAACTAGCGCCTAAATGTTCTACATCTCCACCAGCACCTACACCCGCTTCTATATCTTCGCTGGTAGAGCCCTCATAAATGAGTTCAGTGTCGTTTGTTTGCCAGCGTTCATGATGGGACTCTTCGAAAGGGATAGCTTTCGCTTCTTGGGCTCCTTGTTTTCCTGAGGAACCTGAAAAAATAGTCGACAGTACCAATGAGAAGTAGTCAGACTTCACTAATCTAGCCTGGACTCACTGAAGCACAAGCCTGGACTCGGTGGAACCCAGGTATCCCTAAATTTCATGGTTTTATAATACCAATTTACTTCATCACATTTAGAAAATTATAAGTTGGCAAATTTTGCATCACCAGAAAAGAACATTGCATGCGTTGGACAGAAACAAATGAAAAATGACCTCTCGACCTCGCAGCAACAAGACAGGTCTCGTAAAGAATCTGGACAGACGGGGAAGCTCCATGACCGGCAGAGCTTGCAACCCCAACAAAACGTAGATGTCAAAGTACCTTTGGTCTCTTTTCGTTGGCATTGAGCTCCAAAATCTCAGACTCCCTATGAAAGTTCTGTGACAGAGGTTTCCTTGGGGACATTCTGAAGTCGTTGGGCTTAATCGTGGACTGGTCATTATCGATCGTAGGCGCTATGACCTGGAACGAATTGGGAGTAGGCATTACAGTCGACTGCTCCAAGGCTACCGGAAAAGCTATTACCGGTGGCTTTTGAGGTTGTCGAGCATGAGCCTTCAGTTTAGCTTTCCCGCTGATCGGTCTGTCCCCGATAATTTCCGCATTCGAAGTACTGATGAGGGACGAAGATGTAACCCATTCAGCTAAGTTTTTATCATTCGTAACAGGCTGTGGTTTCTTCGTGTCAACAAATCTTCTGCAAATATGGAAGTTACCGATGTGAGTGTTGGAAGTGTCGAGCGGACTACTAAACACGTCAAATTCAAAAACAGATGAACAGGGAATATTGAGGCTGCAAATGAGAAGCTACGCATTACTAGTGGTTGAGTACAGTACTCTTGGTCAATCTTCGCTCGGCTCCTTCGAGAAGACTCATTCCTGGCAGCCCGCCGCCTCATTACAAAAGTAGTAATCCCGTTGGGAAGTGCCTCGATCAAATTCCTTAGTCTCGACCCCAAAACTTGATCAGTAGGCATGCCTTCCTCAGTCTGATTTCCATTGTCACACTCCTGTAGGATTCGTAAGCAAAACTCAGCGAAAGAACTTAGAACGGCAACCAATCATATCAGTCTTAAAAAACTCAAATGAAATGGTTCAACGTTGATGAAAGAACAGAATTGTGCCTTGTTCAGAAACAGAACATGGAAGAACAAGGAATAAACTGCATGTATAAGTAAAGCAGCAGCACTCTGACAGATCTGACCAACGAACTACTCTAGTAAGGGAATGTATCATACCTCAGGTCCCAAGCTTAGGCCACAACGATTGGCAAAAGACAGATCTCTGTCAGATCTGAAAATCGATAAAAAAATTCGTTAGGACCATTGACGCTTGTAAGCTCGTGATACTGCCCGACGCGATGAGAAGCAGATGGGTAGCACACTGAAACCTATGTTGAACACGTCAAAGGAATTTTTTGTTTAGTCCTGACCTAATTTTTCTAAAGTCTTTGTGGCCGTGGATGTGCGCACCCCTCAATAGGTCTGCGTCTTCTTTAGGACCCCACCAACTTGGCAGTTTCTTCTTCCTGCAAAGCCATCATAGCACTTCACATTTTGTATGATCGTAATAAAATGCATCCAAGACAAGAAGACACGGGAGAGAGCGCGGAGACTCCAGACAAGAAGAGAGGGGAGAGATAGTGAGGACCAGTACAAACCTGGCTGGCATGTCTATGAAATCAAAAGACCGAATTTGGATGGCTTCAGCCAATATTTTGCGTTCATGCAATTGCTGCAGATAGCTGCATTACATTCAAGTATTTTAATTTTAGTACTTGAAAGATGCAGAAGATGTAAGGTCATTGGAGACGAAGATCAATCGGATGGCATACGTAACTAAATAAAAGCACATACCGTTGAGCATTCCTTTCGATTCGGTCTTTGAATAATGTAGACTCGAAAAGTTTCTCAACAGAAGCAGGGAAGACCACTGATTTGAGATTTAACTGTTTCCCATTTTCAGTAGGCTCTGTAGAATTTGCGGCACAAGTCTCAACTGGAGTAAGTGCAACTTGAGCATCAACATGTCTCTGACATAATTCTATCAAGGCGTTCGAAACCTCATCAATATCCTCAGGGCTGCGATGCCCCAATCGGGCTTCATCACGAATTTGCTCTGCACATTCCACAACATTGTAAATATTGGTGCGTGCAGAAAAGTGCATAGGAATATCAGAATCTCAAGTTCTGCATGCAAATGCTCGAAGATCATGTTGAGGATATTTTACCAGTTCGGTCCCTTCCCAGGGCAAACAATCTATCTTCAAGCCGCTTAAGTTCCTTGTCTGACCAGTAATTAACCTGGTTCCCAGATTCTTCCGAATCATCCAGATCTGATGAAAAAGCAGCATCCTGTTCACTCCCACCCTTCTTACTCTTCCTGGGGTCTTCCAATTCAGAGCTACTTTCCTCTAGAGACTTCGCGTTTTCACTATAATTCACACGACCACGAGTTCTCTTTCGAGGGTGAAGATCTGTAGGTGCTTGAGCAACCAAAGCTTCTGCTAATGTTCTATCACAAGCTTCAGGCATCAGTTCCTGCCAAAATTCTTTAGAGTCTTGCTTACAATCTTCTTGAGCCAACTCAGCATCAGGATTTGTCCTGAATGTCGCAACGGAGAAGGTATTGTTGCCACGTCTGCCGCAATGTAAATTACATAGTTAATAATGCATTATGTTTGATCGTCCCAGCATCTATGACTTGGTGTGGTCAATTCTATGTAAAAGAATAATTTAGGACTGGGCCTACAATATATAAGATCCAAAGCATAAGCATCAAAGAATTCAAACATGAAAGCAAGATTAAGCACTAGACAAAGTAAGGGAAAGAAAGGAAGTACCGGAATGAACGTAAATTGTGGTTCATTTCCGGTACTTACAATGCAAGAAAGTCACAAGCTACTGAAGACACAGACTTTACAAAACGAATCACAGCAACCGAATCCACGGCTGTAAATTTCCACGGAATTTACCCCCCAATCTGCCGTTGCTGTGTTCTTTGCTCCAGTATTTGATCAATGTCTTGTGCGGTGAACGCTGCAGAAGCTTCCTCATTTTCATCCTGATGAGATCAAAAATATTATGTTTCAAAATTATCAGGCACATTTATTAAGATTGCAAGTGATCTGAACAAAGAAAGTATTCACCCGTCACACTTCTGATGATTGAGCTCAGTACCTTCATTATGTCGTATGCTCCATGCTTGAGTAGGCTTTCAATGTTCTTATCATGGTCCAGGTTAACTTCTGCCCCTACCCGATTTCCAAGAATAGCTTCATCTAGACCATACTTACGGGACGAGCATTCAAAAAGACGCTCCTCATAAGTGTTTCTTGTGATAAGACGATATATTTTGACGTCCTTCGTTTGCCCAATCCTGAAATATTGCAATCGCACAGCAAATCTCAGATTCTCTCAAAAAGAGTATACTCGAAGAAGTCAGTTCCCTGTTAATCTTTGCCAATAAAACTAACACAGAAGGTATACTGGCCGAAGAACAAACCTGTGGCATCTAGCCATAGCCTGCAAATCGTTTTGCGGATTCCAATCAGAGTCATAAATGATGCATGTGTCTGCCTGCAAATGTAGGAATATATGCCATTAGAATTTCTCCACAATCCACTTATTCAATTTAATTCCTCACATAACCCAAGAAAAACACAACCATATTTATGCATCAACTCTGGAGTAATAACCCTAAAACAAGACACGAGACATGTCAAAGATGTTGCCAAGCCCAAGACCAGAAACTTACAGCAGTAAGAGTGATGCCCAGCCCTCCAGCACGAGTGGAAAGCAAGAAGACGAAGATTTCGCTATCTTTAGCTGAATATCGATCAATTGCAGCCTGTGGGAGGTGCAAGAGAAGTATATCTTCTAAATTAGTTGAATCACTTACATATACTCTGTTTCTCGAAATCATGACCAGTTTCATGCATGAGATGAAAGAAAGAACCTCAAGAATTGTACTATACCTGTCTTTCGGAACCACGAATTTTGCCATCTATCCTCTCGTAAGAGTACCCCTTCACAGCCATGTAGTCCTCTAGCAAATCCAGCATGATTGTGAACTGATGAACTCATTCACGTCAGTGACTCGGTAAAAGAAGTACAAATCGATCTAGTCTAACTGAAACACTCTAGATTGCCTACAGATTACCAAGTCTAATATGATACTAACTTCTACGCAGATGTTTTTCCAGCACAAATATACCTGAGAGAAAATCAGAACACGCCGGCCCGCATCTTTCAACTTCGGCAAAAGTTTGTCGACTAAGACCATTTTCCCCGAACTGCTTTGAAGAATGTTCGCAGGTACGTGTGACTGTCCCTGGTATCAATAGAAGATGAGTAGATTCAAGTGTTAGGTACGCAGTGTAACATTACACAAGACATAATTCCACGAGATAAATAATGAAAAATACTTTCAAGTCCGATCTTTGAAGCCTGGATGCATTTCCATAGCAGAAAGAGGATATCAGACTTACATGCTTGAGTCCATACTTAGCCAGTAAACTATCTTCAAGACCATCACAGAGGAATGGATGATTGCAAACCTTCCGAAGCTCCATAGCCTGCATCATCAAAAAGAATATATAATCCTCTCAATTTTGTGAAACAGTAAAATGTCAACATCACTGTACGAAGAAGTTGTAGAAGTATAAAGCTCGTCACTGCGATACTAAAAACCGTATCTGTACGGCCCAGCTAAAGTTCTTTAATCTGTGCCAATAACATAGTCAGGAGTCACAGTAGCTTACCACGTTTCTTAAATTGGGCATGTTGCTACTTGAAGATCCCTTCAGCAAGCTCGCAACATTGTTCTCAAATATCGCCTTGTAGAAAGCTCTTTGATCTTTCGTGAGCTCCACCCAAACAATAGTCTACATTAACAGAAGAGAGGACTGGTCAGTACACAGCATTAATACTCGAAGGTTTTGTACTGATCTATGTATCTCAATCTAGAAGTGTCAGTAATGAATGTGATAATGATAGTGAAAAGCACTACTTCATATACGAGAAAAGCATCATGTACTGGAAAAGTGAAGCACAATCTTGAGAGGATTTATGAGCCGACACCTCCTTGATGTAGTAGAGAGGCATAACTCATAAAAAATAAAGAATCTGCTTGACTCCAAATAGGAACGAAGTATTCAAAGATACAATGCAGGTGTAAGGCAAACGAGTACCTCTTCTTTTTGAGGTATGCTTTTCTCGACGTCCTCTTTCATACGCCTCAGTAGACGGGGCCTAAGTATGTTATCCTGTAAATCTTTGATCTGCCAACCGCAACAATCGATCACCCTAAGTATCAGCAGAGGAGTCCCCACATCTAAGCACTCAATTAGTTGCTACCTAATTGATCAGTACAAGCAGCCCCATAATTAGTGAGAGGAGTCAATGCAATCACATGGAGATAATCAACGCTCTACCTGCTCGGCTTCCTTAATTTCACCGAATTTCTCCAAAAAGTCGTTCTCTGAGTTGAACGTTTCTGGGTCCAGCAGGTTCAATAGGCTACTGCAGATCCAGAAGGGCCAGCACACTCAAGATGAGGACTCGGACAACTTAACAGGTCAAAAGAACAATTAAATATGGGTGCCAACATCAGCAAAATGAACTCGTTTACTTGACTCCAAAAACTCACAATATTTCTTTGGTGTTGTTCTGAACAGGTGTGCCTGTAAGAAGTAGGAGACCACCCTTCCTGACTTTCAACTGCCGAAGAGACTGCGTGGTTTTCGAATCTTTAGATTTTAGCCTGTAACAGAGACATCATCGCCAGAGCTCGATTATGTAATGATATAAGTATGGTAAGAGAATTCGTAGCTGATTTGAAACAGAGGATTTGAGAGTATTAAAATTAAATATCAGCCCCAGGACCAATCTCAGAGCAATTATAGGGTGCAGCAGTTAACGAGTGGAGCCTCGTTAAGACTAGTTAATCAACCCAAGTAATACCTGTGCGCTTCATCAACGACAATGTACTGCCATGCCTCTCTAGCAAGTTTGTTCTGATCCCGCATCACCATCTCAAAGCTAGTCAGAAGGACCTGCAAAAAACCCACATTGAAAGCTTCATCAGTCCGGGTTCCCCATTGATTGGAACGAATGGTATGAATACGATTACATTGGTTAAACGAGCAAAGCAGAAAATATTCTTTTGCGAGCATGTCTACTTGCACTTAGCTAGAGGATACACACATTGAATTTCAGGGCCTTCGAGTTGTCTGCGTAGTGAAACTCATACTGCCGAATAGTGTCTCGATCTTCTTGGGTTCCAGAGTACACAACACAATTCATGTCTGTCAACGATTCGATTTCCCGCTGCCAATGCCCAAGGGTTGAGACAGGCGCGATCACTAAGAATGGACCCCGCAAATTTCGCTTGCAGCGCAGAGTCTCTAACATCGCAACAGACTGCACAATTCGATAAAACCTCAGTCAGAACCGAGCGAACACATACTTGCGAAAGTCAGCTGATGTATTTCAGTCTGCAAGCTGATCGAGAAAATGGTACGAACTAGCATGAAGTCTTGTCACTTTCTACATATGCAAGATAGAATCTGCTTAATGTGTTTGTTGTTCAGGTGGACTGACCTGAATAGTCTTTCCTAAACCCATCTCGTCAGCAAGAACACAATTTGTGCGGTTCTCAAAGTTGTGGTCAAGCCACGTAACTCCAGCCTCCTGATAGTCCCTTAGTGCTCTACCATCCCTGAAGTGCTTCTGAATAGACCTTCCGAATGAAACTGAGTGAGATGCTTTCTTGTTGATTTGATGATAACGAGATATGGCCGATCGATCTCCAGTTAAATTCTCTTCCTTCTCCCAGGTTGCCTCCGTATATGGAAGCCGACACCATTTCACAAGAAAATGTCTGCTCTTCTTCACGTTCTCGTGAGCGATAATCCTATCAATTCTGGTGAAAAGAGGATCAAAAGCTGGACTGTCTGAGCGATCAAGTCCATGTCCTTCCTCACGACCCAGTTGAGATAATCGTTTCCAGAAATTTCGGATAAGCTGAGGGCAATGCTTCAACAGAGTACTCTCATGCACGTTTGCCACATCTCTGTAGCTTTTCCCATACTCCTTCACGCAGAAAATTGCGGGAACATCACCAGACTTCTTCCTCATAGACAGAATCTTTTCCACCCGTCCGATTCGCTTTGTGATACGCATTGGATCGTTTCCATCCTCTCTCTCTATGCCGAAGACTCCGACAGTCAACATTCTAGGTATTTCGTTCTCTTTTGCCACAGGTACTGCTAATTCCGAGATATATTCTGCCTCGTTGCAATGGCGAGTCTCACACTCGCGGTCGTCATCTACATGGTGAGCGCTCCTCACTAAGACACCATCCGATTCTTTCCCTACAGGTGGACCTTCAGAAAATGAAAGATATCAGTATACACTGCCGCAAGGACTAATTAATAGTGATTTGTAAATAAATCAACAAATATAACCACGTTGAACCACAACATTGAACGAACCTCACAGGTGAAAATTGAAAGTCTTCACAGAAAATACAAATAAAAACATACCATCCTCTTCACCGTCTTCATCTGCAGAGGAGGCATCTTTCAAGTTTTTGACATTTTTCTCTCGCTGTGAACGTCTCTGTCCGGGAAGCGTCTCTTCACCTGCACAGGCACTCGTAATTATATTCCTAACTACAACAAGAGGGGGTCCACAGTTCGCAACTTCTACTATCATTCAATGAATCATGAGATAGTTCACGAAACACGAATGGAGGAGACGGAAAGCATGGAGCATCCACAAGTAATGGATTTGACATCAATTACTTCAACAACAATAAACCCTGGACATTTACATTATATTAAAAATACAAATTAAGATTGAACACTTCACTGCATCCGAAAGGAAGAATGCGAAATCCCTGGCACTTACTAGCTTCCAGTCCATCAGAACCTGAACAATCGTCTTTCGACTTCTCAGCCCTGCTAAGCTTCCGTAAACGTCGACCAGCGCGAGGTATTGCGATTACCTCCGTCTTGGTTTGAACTTTTTTCAACCTCGTGTAGCACTTGATGCCACTGGGAGGGGCATCTTCTTTTACAACTGCACGTTTACTTACATCTTTACTCTGTGTGAATGCAAAGACGTCAAAATCTGTAAAATCCTTATCATCGTTGTCACCGTAATCATCATCCCTCATATCTTTGGCTTGAGACTCTGGCTGACCACGACCTGCGGAGAGTACAAAGCGAGGCTCATCTTGCTCATCATCGCTGGAAGAAGGATCCTTGTAGCTTACTGTGCTCTGTCGTGCTGGACGAGTGGAAGCTCTAACAATCAAGGAGCCGTTACTGCAAAAACATATTACAGATCCGAAATGTCAGGTACAAGTGTCCATTGATCTCGCTGGTTCCTAACTCCCCCAAGAATTTAAACCGTCTAAAACTGAAACATCTAGAAAGGAAACTCTGATGAAATGAACCACAAGCAAAAACAGGGAAGGCAGAAGTCTCGACCGAGTTCTCGAAGGGCCTTTCTTGAACGGCCGGACATCATCATCGTCACCATCATCGTCACTAGACACAGGCACGCTATTCCCTCTCGGCTGTGCCACCACTTTCCGCTTCCTGCGTCCAGCTTGTAGCAACGGAGGGGCTCCGTCAATTACATCATCAGAGTCACTCCTGTAAAATCACAGGTCAGATAATAGCAACAATAACTGAGCAATAAATTCGACACAAGAACTGTAAGCTAATCAGATGTACCAAGCACATTGACAGTCAATCGTCCGTTACGGGTGGTCGGCGATTAGGTTTAGTCATACCCCGCATTGTCATGACGAGGCCGATCCGCCACATTGCTCACATTCGGTTGAAGATACTTCAACAGCAAGTCCTTCGGGGCAGCTTTCTTGGCTCTTGCCTTCCCGCCATCGTCATCCACCGTTGTCCGCTTCGATTTCGCCTTCTTGTGTCGTAGTCGCCCAGAGTAGACCTTCACAGCGACAGGGATTTCATTGTCCAATTTTGACGAATCGTCAGAAATCATTTCAAGCTTCTCGCTTCCATCGCTCTCCTCGCTGTCTGAGTGTTCAATCTCGTCAGAGTGCGCAGAAGAGACAGTTGTTTCCTTCGGCTGCACCGTTGCCCTAGTTCTTAAAACCCTTCGACTACCAGAATCCGGATCCATGTCCACAACGGCACCCTCGGTGAAGTCCACCTGCGCTCTCTCCCGGAACAGCATTGGAACTGCTGAAATCAATTCCGTCAAACAAACGCACCCAAATCAGCTCACCGCAGCCGAATTTGTAGAGCGACTCATCCAGTTATGAGCGAAGCCGGAACTCTAACCGCTGCTGCTTCTGAATTTGCTTCCTCCGCCTCAAAATGATCTACAATTTTTCTACCGCACATGAAGAGCTCGGCTACAAAGTGCAAAATTCTGCTGCTCGGATCTGCAGCTGGAGGCTGAGCATCCAGGGAAGCAATGGAATGCAAACAGCGGTGGAGGGGCTGAAGTGGGGTGGAGGGAAAGAGACGCATGGAGGGAAAATTCATAGTTAGGGTGACATGGAATGGCGCGAAGGGTTTGAATTGGAGGGACACGGAGAGAGAGACGGCGCGGGGGTTCCTGGGTGAGCCCGTTCCCGCGCCCTCAACGGCTTCTCGATCAAGCTACGGTACTCCTTACCAGTCCCTACGCCTCTCAACGTTTACCCTTTAAAAACGCCCTAATCCTTTTTTGAAATATTGCTCGTTTTGAATATTTATGCTATTCACGTTGTTTTTGAAAGATGGTGTGTAATCTAGGGTTAAGTTGTTAAGAACCTCTAAGGGTTTGCAACTACAATTCAAATCTTCATATTGCATTTTGTTTCAATAAAGAATATAGAAGAATGCTCAATTCAATTGAACAAAAAGGATTTCACATGGAGCTCAAACCACTCAAGTCATGAAAGATATGTAACTTGAAAAAGTTCTCTCTTCACATCCAAGCTTTGTCTTAAGTAATAGATGACTATTAGTTCTTAAGATAGACTAGGATCTCCCTTTTAATTTGCTTTTGTCTAGAACCATTCGTTCAAGTGAAATTGGTAGTTCCTTCCACTTTTCAATTTTTACTTTTAGTTCTATCTGAAATCATCCATTGAAGAAAGTCCTTGTCAAGACCCTCCATTTATAGTTGTATAACTCACTTGTCTTCATCTTGAAGTTGTCTAACTCCGATGCATTGACAAAGTGCACTTGTTGTCAAGATCCTGCACTTCATCCAGAAATTGTTGTTCAAACTTCAGTGCATTGTCCATTGCATGCACTATGATGAGTGTTTAACCTCTAAAGTTCCAAGGCCTTTTTTCCATCAAAAAACACTCAAAATCACCATTTCTATGGCAAAGAGGAATAAACTTTTTTTTTATAAATTTTGCATACCTAACTATAGAATCTTGTATTAGACTAGTATAAAAATGTGTGGTAGAAATTTCAGAAACTTTTACCACAGAGATTACAAGATATTTGCATTTAAAGTGAAGAAAACAAATTTTTTTACACCTTGCTCGATTGGATTTTTTGACTTCAAATCTTCTTAACTTACAATTTTTGCACCAATAATTTTTATTTTTTTATTTTTTATAATGAATAACTGAGTTGCAAATCAAAGAAAAAAATTCAACATAAAATACTTAATTTTCACTCATTAAAAATTATTAAGTAGAAGTACATTCAAGATTGAAGGAAAAACTAAATTTTTAATAGCTCTAAGATGGAATTGAAACAAAATAATTTCAACAATAAGATTGTTCTACCAAGCAAACATAACAATGTTTAACAAGAATTGTAAAATTTGCATTCAAAATGAATTCTATAGGTTATTTTTTCAAGGAGACGCTTAAATTGCCCAAAAAATACATGATAAATTGTCCATAATTTTCTCATCAGTACTCCAAATAGAATAAATCAAAGCTTTAGATGTAGACAAAAATATATTTTTTGAAAAAAAAATTAATTAAAAAAACAACTATTTGTGATTTTTAGGAGGTTGGCCCT
Source organism: Antitrichia curtipendula (assembly GCA_951230915.1). Classification (NCBI taxonomy): domain Eukaryota; kingdom Viridiplantae; phylum Streptophyta; class Bryopsida; order Hypnales; family Leucodontaceae; genus Antitrichia; species Antitrichia curtipendula. Next base: position 15,035,108 of record OX579633.1, read on the forward strand.
TGAACTGCTTTTTGGACTTGGGGTGGCATAACTTTTGCTCCCAAGCACCAATTGAAAAAAAAATTATATTCTCCAAAAGTCAATCTAATTTCTTATCTTCAAAGAAAAAATTCAAAAAAATCATGTCAAAAATTCAAATTACACAAGCCTATCCAAAATCCTAAATGTCCTCCACAAAGACTTTGGGACTTTAGGGTTTACCTCTGAACGAAGGCATTTGGATTTTCTATCCGTAGTGCAATGGATTTTAATTGAAGGTTACAAAATAAAATATATATTCTAAGAATAGAAAACACTATGAGAATATTCATAACATATATTCTAAGCCAAAATGTTAAAGGCTATGTTAAAACTACCTCACTTTATAAATAATCCACTTTTTATAATTTTTAAGTATTTTTGAATGAATAGACCTTATAATTGCTCTCATCTAGTTCAAAAGGTTTTTACATAGTGCCTTGCATTTGTCATCCAAATAGAGTTGTTTGACTAAAGATGTTGACAAAGAAGTCCATTCTCACTTAGACTTTTATCCCCTATATCGATTGTACGACAAATTTAAAACTGACTACATATTCTGAAAGCTAAGAAATAAGGAAAAAATAAACTAAATTTTGAAGTGTGGGCAATTGTCCTACCATCACTTTTACCACCACCAAGCATAATTTTGTATCTATAATTTCTAACGAATGTGCCAAGCTCATCAACATCCACCAACATTATTTTGACTCTATATCACTTTTTAGAACTTCAAAGTGCCTCAATTCAAGCAAGCATCTTGTAGATTGAGAATGGATTAATATTAAACTAGTGGTAGATTGGTGGTTGATATAAAAATAACTTCTAAAGTTTTCTAATTAAGATTTTAATTCATTATTATTTATAAATATTTTTACTACAACATCTTTTTGTTTGATATGCAAGCCTCAAAATTTAACACATTGTGTCTCTTTTTTCATAGCTTTTTGAGAATATGTAGTTAGTTGCAAAACTTGGCAACGTATTGATTATGTGGGGAAGTGTCTCAGTGAAAAATGAATTTTTGTGAATTGTTCATGGCTCTATAGTATACAAATAATTCATCTAAAGATTTCTATCCTCCAATAATTTATATGTACATTAACCATAACCAAGTTTAACCCCTAAACCCTCAAAATAGTTAACAAAGTTTTGAGGTTGACAATGCAAATTTTAATAATTTTTGTAAATTATTATTTTTAGAAGGAAAAAAAAAATTATTTTTGTAAAAGATGTTTAGGAATGTGCCAAGTAAATTTTTTTGGATGGACGATGAATGGATGCAATGGATGAAGTTCATTTGTATATCAAATCTATGATTGTGAAATCATCTTGTTGTGGAAAATGCTAGTCCTTCATTGATGCCCATTCATGCAACATTTGATAGCAAAATTCATTATTTTGAATTAAAAAATTGCAATTTTTTGTAAATTTTTGTAAAAATTGCTATTGCAATTTAAATTTTTTTGTAAAATTGCAATTTTTAAAATTTTTGACATAAATATATTTAGTTTTGACATCCTATTTATTATTCTAATATGTCTATTTTTAGTAAAAATCCTTGCAATGAGCACTCAAATCTAATCGCTCATTGCATAACACTCAACAGTTGTTGCTCCCTGCTCACATTCTAGCGCCGTTGCATTGTAATTGAATTTTGTTGTTGTCACAAGATCTAGTGCCTAGGAAGAAGGCCTCACACACAAGAAATGAGGTAAACTGCTATCTACTCTCATTTTACTTTTGACTGAAAATTGCTATTTTTCTTCAAATCTAGAGGGAATCTTGGGACTTTAGAGATTAATAAAACCTATAGAGTTCACAGAGAGTAACATGTTGTGTAGCAATTGTGAGCCCCTCCCTTTTGCACTACAAATGGCAATAAACAAAACTTCTCAAAATTCTAATATTTTCACTATAGAAAACATATATTGTCCTTATTGAAAACCAATCCTTGCATGCAATCTGTAGCTTTTCCAATTTTTTTCCTATTACAAGCTCAAAAAAGATTTGAGACCTTTTTCTCAAAAATGGTTAGGCAACTCCTTAGGTAAGGTAGTTTGCTTCAATAGCAACCACTAACAGAGAGGTACATTTTGATTTCTTCAATACACCAATAGTGTACATTTCAGGAGGTGGCTGCTTTTAGTGACCATTGCATTTCAACTTCAAAAATTTGTAACTAATTCCACAAAGGTTTGAAAAAATGTGAAAACAACTTGCGTCAGATGCCAATTTTATTTTTCCATCAAAATTTACTAAAAATTGTTTGTAGAAGTTTAACTTTTCTGAAAAAGCAAGTAGCTCTTAAAAGGTCGCTTTAAGAACAGACTACCTTATGGTGTGGTTGTTACACCTCCATGTATAAACAATGTGATAACAAAATGAGTCTGCACCTTCAACTAGGGATGAGTTCTAAGCTTCATATTATTATTTTGCTATATTGTCATAAGATGACATAAAAAAGCGTTTAGGCCATGTTTGCACTTCAAATTTCTAATTGTTGTAATTCTCTAACTTGCACTAAATCTCATTGCTCATATTTATGATAAATAATAAGTAGCTGAAGGCAAGGTTCATCTGAAATGCTGCAAATATAAAGTTTTACTATATTTGTGACACAATGAAAATTTTAAGAAACCAGAATTGTTTATTAGATGCCGATATGATATTCAAGTCTATTCCAATTCTAGGTTTCCAAGATTTGTACTTTGGATGTCACGTTTTGGTAGTATAAAACACATTAGTTTAGAAGAGTTCCCATGAGTAGCTACAATCTCACTTGGAGTCAAGATTATTGAAACCTTTTTTTCAAGATAGGAAAGCTAATTAGCTTTTGGGGAATATAATTTTTATTTCAATCTGTACTCAAGAACACAAGATATGTCACTGTAAGTGACAAACAAGAGATGGTGAGTAGCAAAGAAAAAATTTGAAAAAAGTTTGAATTTAAAAAATTTGATTTCTTATTTATTATAGTTCTATCTGTGTGGAAAGATTTGATTCATTCCATTTGGATAAGTGATGTGAAAGTTATGAAGCTTCTTGTTTTGCATGCAATCTTAGCAAATTCTTTAAAAAATAATGTATTGGAGTTGTTTTTTAATTCAATTTCAATAATTTATAAAAAAAAAGTTGCACATTGTTTAGTTCGCTTTTTAGAGCAATCTTACCTTTGAAATTAGTGTATTTCAGTTCAATTTGCACTAGATTTTAGAATAGCAACTCAAAGGGTTGAGAGTAATTACTATTATTAGAATGTCAAAACTTTTGTATATCCTTGTAGACAAACAAAGATGATTTCCATGAACCCTACATTAAGAATTATTCTAAAAGGTATTGTGTCTATCAGTTCCTTTGATCAAATGACTATTAATAAAATCCATTCAAATTTTAAATCAAGAATTATACAACCTATAAGAAGCAAACCTAAAAAAAACTGATTCTCTAAATCAATTTCATTCTATACAATCATTGAATCTTCTACTGGATGCATTACATAATTGATCGCATTATCTTAACAATCCGTAAGCGAAAACTCTGAAACCATGATGTTATCACTTCAAGGATTGTTTATTTGACTTAGATTATCTCTCTTTGCAAAGGTAGAACTTAACCCTTAAAGTTCCAAAAAACAACAAATTGGTTTATAGAGTTAAAAGAATATAAATAATTCATAACGTGAGACGAATTGGAAGTAGGTTAGAAAATGAAGATTACTCATTTATTAGATAGAAAATGAACTGGAGCAATTAGATTTAGAAAATATAATTATAAGCAACATTTATATGCATTTATACTTGGGTATGTTTTCTATTCTCTATATAATATATAAAATTAAATACAAAAAAAGAATTGCAAAAGATGAATCCTTTTTGTATCTTGAGCAACATTGGGGATATTTTGTAGGAATAATGAACACAAAGTTGGTACAATTGGATAAGCACTTTCAAGAAAGGAGGCCATTTTAAAGAAATATGGCATATGATAATTGTGTATAGCAATGTTTTCAATACTTTTAGGTATAATCGTCAACAAATGAATGTGCTTTTTTTAATTCAGTCTTCCACCTTATGTTGTAAAAGTTGGCTTGAACTACCCCTTTGTAAGTGTTGATCAATCACAAAAAAAACTAACTAAACTTGTGTCAATTTTGAATAGAAGATTCTACATATGCCTATGCTGAGTGTTTTTTATATTTAACATGTATTTTTATATATTGAAGGTGTATTTTTCAATACTAATTGCTCTATATGAATCATAAAACAATGTTTACCAAATTTGAAGGTCCCTAAAGCGAATCTTTTATGAAGTTGTTATTTAAGTAAACTTGTATTTGTACATTTTCTATAGATTGATGTCAACAACGTTGTATCCATTGTCAAGAAACTCTAAATTATTGCAATACCAATGGTGGATTGTCCTAATTTTTTACTCACCCATTGTCTATTACTCATTCTTCAATTTAATACAATTACTTTTTTCACTTTGGCTCCTCTATCTCCCATAATCCTACATGTGCTAAATGTTTTGTTCATATTCTTGGTCTAATCAAAACAAGTCTAGAATTTACAGCCTTCTATTATTTGAGCAAGGTGGATCAAGTTCACAGGGGAGCTATAAGGACCAAGTTTGAAATTGTCTTGCCATGGGGTGGGGGAGAGATGGAATAAGAATCCTCCATGTATTGATTCCCTCAAGATTTTCCAATCTCAACCAATGGGGGTTGTCCACTGATTTTGATGAAACTTGAAATCCTCCATCTCTATTATCGAGGTCGGCAAGACAATCAATGTTCACTTCTTGTCTTCTAGTACTTATTTAGTCAGTCTAGCTCACATGGCAAAAGGCCCTTAGAGGGTTAAACTTCCATTTAGGAAGAAGACAACTTGATGTGCTTACATTACATGCAACCATGCCTTGTTGTCATTTATTGCAAAAGCAAATAAAATAACGATTCAAATGTGTTGTAGAACCACAAAAACAAGCTTTTACATGTTTTAACAATTACTTCTACTTCATCTCTCACATTACATGCAAATTGTGTAACAATTTCATCTATCACGTTCTCAACTGCAAATTTCTTTATTCATTTGTTCTTGCCAAACCCTAATGAAGTTCAAACATCTTTTCAATAATGAAAACTTGAAGCTTGATGAAACCTTTTCGGTGCTGCTACAGAGCAACAACTTTCGTTCAACCTTAGTGTAACATAAAATGGGTTTTTAGGGGTTTAAGGATTAGGGGGTTTAAGGATTAGGAAGGGCTGAAGCTTTCTCAATGACGATCTGACGGGAATCCATTTACCATCAGCACTTCGCTTACCTGCTGCAAATTTTGTGTTCTAGCTTCAGTTCTCTCGGAATTATCTGAATGGCGCCCCTTAGACTCACACTCCTCGCAGCACTTCGCTCGATTTCGATAGAATTGAGAATGTAAGAGTGCCTCCAGAAGTTCAGGACAATTGATCGCTTTGAATTGGTCTCATTACATTGCGTTCTTGTTCTTTGAATTGAGAGTGAGATTTTGGGGTTTCCCCTTGTGGTGGTGACTTTCTTTCTTTTGAATTTTGTTGCAGACAGTCGTTGTGAAGGATGATGGCGGTGTAATTGTTGGAGTGCATTCGCTTCCCACTGCCGGTGAGTCCATTGCGCTTGTATGGGATCCACTTTGTATGAGAAGGGAGCTTCTACCACGGGCTACCCTACGAATGCAGAGTATTGAAGGGTTTTGTGGTTGTCTAGAAGATTTGCTGAGTTAATTTTTCGGTAAAGCTGGTGCGGATGTCCAGCCATGTTGCTTCTTAGAACGGGCTCAGGGCTCCCTGTCAATGCTGATTAGGAGTTTCAGGAGGATATTGTAATGTTGAGTGTTTTCCTCGCTTTAGTTTTCAGCAGGTTATTTTAAGACACATAGCGACGGATTTTTCACACAGAAAGGAATGATATAAATGCATTAAGCTGGAGACAAGATTTGCCTCACTTCAATGATTTTTTACCAATGTACGAGTGCAATTCCTGGGAGATGTATTGAGCTGTGGTGAGATCACTTTGGACCCAAGATCCAAACTCCCTTGAGATCACATTTTTCTCACTCAATGTATGAATTTCTTATGCAATTTCGAAGTCGAGATTGTAGACTTACCAAAATGACAGTAGACTACCGGATTTCCTTTCAAGAATTAATGGCCATAGACATTTAGCCAACGTTTGCACGCGTTAACTAGAAACGCTTGCATACGTTTCATGTAAGAAGTCCAACCAAGTGAATGAATAAATGAGTTGGTGTTGGTAACAGGGTAATCATACGAGATTGGATCAAGTTTTTTAACGATTCTAGTATCCTCTGCCTTAGTTTGGACTTCTGCAGCCTCAGAAATGCTCCCTTCTTACTCAAATTCGATTGTGACCATTGCATAATCATCCACAGCGAGGCTCTTCGAGAAGACACGTGGTTAATTCTTGATGAATCCCAACTGTAGGAAAGAGAGTTTGTTATGTCCAGTTCCATAGCGATTTGATGGTATAAAACAGTTGTGTTATATACGCCAAATTCAATGTCAATTCGATGTCTCTGTTTTTTTACATTTCAATTCGATGGTGTATCTCTTTGAAACTAATTTCACGAACCCTAACGGCTATAGGATCATACCTTACGTATCACATCTTTTGCTGATGCGCATTTGTTACCGTCCATATTCTGCGTTTGCTTTGTGATTTTGATGCCTTATACTGATGTTGGTGATTTGACAATTTGAATATTGAGTTGTAGCCAATATGATTAAGACATTTATACTGATGTTGGTGATTTGACAATTTGAATATTGAGTTGTACCAAATATGATTAAGACATTTATACTGATGTTGGTGATTTGACAATTCGAAAATTGAGTTGTAGCAAATATGATTAAGACATTGAATCAGGGTTTTTTTGACGGTTGGTCCTCATGTCACATGTGCATGCGTCCAGAACCTGAGTTTTACCTGGGCAGCTTCTAATGTGCACATTTTTGATGTTTGTCTTCTTGCAGGGATGATGAGGTGAGAAGTAAGTTAACCAATTGGCTGAACAAGAAGCCTGGAAGAAACATCACATACGTGCAGACCTGCTCTTTATGTTTGTGCTTTATGCTCACACAGGTATAGTTTGAATATTGATCGGGACTATCATGAGTGTTGATGCTGCAGCAGATAATGACGGTTCCTGGCACATTGAAGTTTGGAGCAGCTGAATTGAGAAATGATGATTAAAGATAGAGGATAATACTGTTTTGTCACTTTAAACAGCTTAACATATGGAAGAGTATGAGTTTGGGGAGTTTTATTGAGCTGTGGAGAGATCTTTGCGTACATGAACCAAGTCTATTGAGGGCAAACTTTTATCACTATGAATGAGTTTCTTATGCAAAGTGGGAGGTTCTAGACCACCACTAGTAACTGTAGACAACGCCATTTCCATTCAGAGATCAGTGCCTAGAGCATTTAGTCAAGTCATACTTACACCTCTTGCTAATAAGTCCAGTCAATTATGCGAATTGAGGAATTGCTGATAATTCAGGAGACGGGATGAAGCCATTTCGAATTAATGACCGATGGGAAAGTTGCTGTTAATAAGTTCAGAGAGATCTTTCGGCTGCAAAGCCAGCTATAACATTTTCTATGTTGAATTGTTCCTGTTGCTATGGGCAGGAACAAATATTTGATTCAGGGTTCATCATTCTTGATCTTGTAGTTGGATTTTTGCTTTGGCATGTAGTCTACTCCAAGTGTGTTTGTTGCAAGGATGCATGCACAGCGAATGCTGGAAGATGCAGCCAGACTCCAGAAACATGCATGCTTGCATTCAGATTTACATTGGCATTTTCAGTTGGAAGTGTGATGTCCCAGTGTTAAACCCACTTCCACTTCTAGAAAACAGTGAAAGGGGCTTAGTTGACACGTCCCAGATGACAAGCAGCAATTTGAGTCCTGTTGCTATTATCCATTTTTTGTGTCATGATTCTTGTGATTTGAGATGTCACCGTGTCAACTATTCCTTTTTTCTGGGAGTGTTCTGTCTCTAGTATACTTTGGGAGGTGTCAACTGACATCCCTTTTTTCTAAGTAGTATTCTGTACTCGTGTAGGTGAGTTTCTAGTATGACCAAGTCTCTCTGAATCTTCAAGGGAGAGCTAGGATCTTGAGGCCCACTGAATCTTTATGTTATGTTACAGGCCAGTTTCAATGAAATAACTTGTGCATATTTGCTTTTGCCCCTGGACTACAACTAAAATATACAAATACAAAAACAATATAGAATACAATTCACAAATGAGTACAATACACAATGCAGCACTACACTAATGATGGCATTTAGTGTTATGTTGTAAATAGCGTTACATGCACTTTTATCCCGCCCACTCTAAACTTCAATTAGTTGACATTTAGAGTTAACATTATCTATTTAATAAAATATTCATTTGGATAGGCATTTATATGTTTAGGTTTATATTTTTTTTCATTGCAATTTGATGAAATAATAGGTAACACCAAATATAAACTTGTAAAAAATTGATATCTGGTAGTTGACAAATAGTGTCTATGTTGACATTTAGTGTTGGTAACATTAACATGATTATTGACATTTAGTGTTGTGCTTCATATTTAGTGTTGCCAACACTATTTACCATCATTAGTATATTGATATACACAACTTGTTTGCTTCTCTATATTATCACATTACTATTGTGGTCACATTATCATACTTGTAGGATAAGGTATTTGGAAAATAACTATTTAAGAGAAAGTTGGAAAAAAATGAATAACAGAAATTGTTGAATTCAACAACAATTAAATGACCAAATTGTTGTAAAAAAAAATGTCTAATGTTAGTCAGAAAGTCCAAAATAAAATCCAAAAACCATCTACCATCAATAATTTTTTTGATGCTAAAGTAAAAGAATTACTTCATTGACGTTTAATGAGAATGAAGGGATGAAAAGTTTTTGTTTTTATGAAATCCATTGTCCGCCATGAATCCTCAAAGGCTGTGGGACAATTTGAAGATATGAGCTTCACAACTCATTGTCAAAATGTAGGAATTGTGTTCAAAGTGTAATTTCAGATCTCATTTTGGTATAGTAAAATAATTTTTTTCAAAAACTTTTGAACTAATAAAATTTGGTAAAACAAGCAAACTTTCATCTACATGAGTTGTTTTGGATTTTGAGTTCCTTCAAAAAGAATTTAGGTACAAAATTCATAGAGGATATTTGAAAATGTCAAAAAAATTGTCCCTCCACCCTTCTCTAAACTTTGTACATAACTTTTGATTGGAAGCTTGAAATCTCAAGCGGGTTTTTGAGATGAAAGATAGCTTGATTTTCCATAAGAACTTATTGCAAAGATTATTGAAAAAAATAATTTTACATTGCGTTAATGAGGTCTGAAATTACACTTTGAACACAATTCTTGTTTTTGAGTTAATTATGTGCCGTGGAGCTCCTACTAATCCTAATTTAAATATCTCACATAGGTTGTTTTACCTCCCATCACCCCACTTACACAAAGATCTTGTCTTCTCATCTCCATGCATATCAAAATTAAGTGAATTTTGAAGGTAGTTGTTGAATATTTTAATTTAAAAAAATATTATGCCAAATTTATTAAAATTAAACTTTAAAATGCCAGATCTACTTAGGTGGGAACTTTAGTTAATTATTCATCATCAATGTGCCAACCTTGCCTACAAGTACAATAGTGAATGTGATAGAGCAATTCAATTCTTGCCCAAGTACATCAAGAATCTTGTCACAACATAGGATTTGTCATACTACAGATTGTCATATATTGAAGGGTGTGTCATGTAAAGGGTTAAATGTGTTTAATTTGTTCAACATTGAGGAATAAGCGACCTTCTTTTCCAACCCATGTAAAAAAACTTCCATTCCAATTCAATACAAAGAACTGAACCATTCCCATTCTTGAGAAAATCGTGAAAGTCCATTGCACGTCAAGCACAAATTCACATCAAATGTCAAACATCACAAGGCACTCCCAGGCAAACAAAAACCAGGACTTGCACACGAGAATTCTATTAAAACTGTCAACTCAAATTTTCCTCTGGGACAAACTGGAATGACTAATTGACCATTACTTGTACGTACATAAGGTAGTATGCTCTTAAAGCGACCATTTAAGGTCTGGTATGCGTTTTTCACAGGCTTACATAGACAAAAATATTTATAGATCATTTTTCAGAGAAAGAAAAATAGATGTGGAACCTAACACAAGTGTTTTTGTATTTTTCCAAGCATTTTTGAATTACTTAAAAAATTTCAAAGATTTGGGGCATAAGCACCTATTTGTGAACATAGGTCTTCCAAAATCTGTCCACTTGCAACTTGTAAAGAGATGTGCATAAATCAAAGACAATGATTGGCTCTTGCAATAGAAAAACAATTTTTCCTCAATGCATTCAATTGCTAAATAGGTCCATTTCAGGATCACCCCATCTCCATTCTCCACCTAAAAATAGGGGCGGTTTGAAGAAGATGGGCACTTTTACAGCACACTACCTTTGACCAATTTCTTCAGGAACATGAACCTGCAATAACTAAAGAAGAAGGTGGTTAGGGTGAACCGCCTCCCTTGATTTTCACCAAAAGAAAAAACTGAATTTTTTTATTTGCCATGCATGATAAATTAATCAAGTACAAAATAGGGGGGCTTTTATTTTGCATGCATTACTGGAATGACTTTGGAGGGACAAGCGAGGGTGGTGGTTCACCCTAACCCTAAAGGCATGTACTCCCTAGACTGCCACTTTTGCACCAAGTTAGTATAATTATTAGACTGGGCAAATTTTCATATTTTCTTGTTGTTGGCAAGTGTAAGGAAGTTCCAACACACTAGAGACATCTATTTGGATACCATATACAAAAATTAAGAAGGGTCAATGTTCTTTTTTTGTAGAGATTTGAAACTCATTTCTTCAACATACGTACATATTGATTCTGGAAATGTACATAGAGTGATGATGGTAGATTTGTATAGGGTGGTACAATTTTGGGTGGATTCACCTTATAGCTTCGATCTAAGGGGGATGTTTTTGTTCCTCTGTTTTCTTGATGGTGAAACAAATCATATATGATATGTATATTTGAAAGAATCCAAATAAGTGTTTGTGCATAGTTTTAAAATTTAAATATTTATAAATAATATTTTGGTTTAATTTAATTGCCTACATATAAAAGGATTCTAACAACACCTTTTGGGGGATATCTTTGAGACATTTGAAACTTTTATTACATTTTTTGTACACTATTTCTAAACTACAAAACATTGACATAATGTGAAACGCTCATGATACAAAATCAAGGGCAACTTATCTCATATGTGAGAACTCTTTACTCGCTTTATGGCTTTATGTGTATTTTTGTAGATGAAGTAAGTCTTTGAAGTTGTCTAAACTTTGCTTTTCACTTCAAACATGTTTATATTTGATTCAAAAGTTGTAAGAAGTTAATCTCCTTTAATATCTAAACCATTTTCCAAATTACATGTGATTTGTCAACTTCTATACACAACTAACTAGGACATACATAGAAACCATGCTCAAATGCTTATTCACATGACTACAACCAAAAATATCTTATTGATGAATGAAAAAAGGCATGGACTAAAGAGAATCATTTTTTTTCATTTATTTATTTTTATTTGATATATTTCATTATTTTTCATAATTGATTTTGGATCTATAATTTAGAATGATATAGATATTTGATTTACACTATAATATTCTAACATATCCATGGGATAAAATTTCTAATATTTCTTAATTTTATTTCATATTTGATAAGATTTTATCCATTTTTTCTCCAAAAGTTCAAAGTTATATCAACTTCCACCAAAAAAATGAGGAATTTTAAAATTTTAAAAGATAGTTGATTTCATCTCTAAAAAATAAAAGCTATTTTTTTCATTTATATGTAGTGGATGAATAAATGATATAGATTAAAAGATTTTGAAGTTTTAACAATGTGATCTTTGGCCCATCCTTAAATTTCCCTAAGTGCTAGGAAACTTATGTTCTTGATTCTAGACTAATTGCCGGCTCAGGGTAATGTTTCGTCTAAATGACCTTTGATCCCCTACACATAAAATGATATCGTTGAATCTTTGACATATAATTTTAATACTTGAATCTCTATCAAATAACCTTAATACTTAAATCTTTAAAAGACAACCTTCTTTTTATGATCAAACTGATGAAATTGAGATAAATATTATAATTGTACTATAACATTAAAAAATCATACATAAATTCAAGATTTAGATGTTATGTTGATACGGATGCCAAAGACTTAAAATATGTGATGAATGACTTTCATGTAAACACCTCATATTCTATCCAACTATTGTATGATCAAATGACCATGTCATCAAATGGAGACCTCATAATTTCTTGGGGAAGGAATATGTTGGATCTTTACATGGTCCACTTCCTAATAGAGGCATCAAATATGAGATTTTTCATCTAGGTTCATAAGGCTTAGATAGTTGAGCCATTCCCAACATACACTTTATTTACAACAATCTTTTAAACCATATGTTAGCCCTTTTTTTAAGAAATTTTGGTCTTGAATCACAATGCCAACACTTGCTATGGAGGAGATAAAGAACAAGCAAGAGCTTTGTCTTGTTGAATGTTTGTCAAGGAGCTTGAATCCATGCCAACATAGGTTTCTCTTACATACGGTATTGATTATGACGATGGTCACCTCTTCAACATCCAAGCAAGTGTTGGATTTAGATTTTAGTAATCACTTTCCCTTTCCATGCCAACTTTTCCATTAAACATTAACTAATTGGATCTTTCCATCCCATACAAATATGAACTATTAATCATGTAGAAAGTCTTAATTATGAGTTTGTTGTAATTGTGTTAAGCATTGTTATAGAGTAAAAAAAATCTTCACAAATTACAAATGATCCATGAGTTTAATGTAGGATTGGGCGACAACTTTCGAGCACATTGTCAAATTACACTCTTGTGTATGTTGGGCTCTTGTCCTTTGCTCTTAAGTTTGATGACCAATCCATACATTTCAATGAAACTAGGGCTTAGGATTTGTGCACTTGGCATCATGGTGTTACTTCCGATTATAATAAGAAAATTGTCTATGATAGTGATGGACACTTAATTCTTCTAAATCTTGTACAAATTTCAAACATTGATCATGTGTTTAGGATGTACTCTCCTTCACTTGATTGGATAATAAGGTAAACTACCCCATTCCGGACCAAATGGAAGCAAATCCATTGTGGCATTAGAAAAGTTTCAAGCCTCAAAAGAGACTGCGAGTTTTGGATGGTAGCAATGCAATTAGAGAAAAAATGATGATTAAATTTTTATTTTTTTTCTGGAAATTGATGTGGCACTAGTGATGCTACGTCAGCACTACGTCAAATAAACTATTTATTTTTATTTTTATTTTTTCTTAAGAATAAATTTTTTCTTAAGAAATAATTTTTTATTAAAAAATTATTTTCATTTTTTTTTCTGGATTTGCAAAGACACGAGTATTGTGCCAGCAATTGCGACCCCCAATTGAATCTCAACGTAACCTACTTCTAAAAAGTAATTTAAAAAAATCCTACATGCGTGCTTTCAAAAGCTCCCCAAACAAGCAACTGCAACTCGCTAGCTTCTTCTCATGACCACTCAATTAAGAAATTCCAGTTCAAAATTCCGGCAAATTAGAAAGCAGAGAATCAAGTAGAGGGACACGTCGACCGACAAAAGTGGGATCCACGACCGTGACCCACCAACGGAGAGCCCGGGAAAAGGGAGCCATGGCGTCGACATGGGCTGGTAACGCATGGCCCACCTAGCTCTTACCCGCGTGTGTGGGGTGGACGGACTTGACTGCTTGAGCAACGAATAAATTAAATTTTAGGGTGGGTTGTACGACACGCTTTTTCACGGTAGAGTGAGGCGCCTTGCTGGCGCTCATGACGAATTTTTTACTCGGGGGAGTGATTGCCTGGGACGTTTTTCGAGTTTTTCGAGTTTGCATGTGGCAACTGCCCCTTTTCACCGTCGCGTAACAATTGGTGACACTTCTCCTGCTTCAGAGGCTACATTGGCGAATCTGCAGAGAACTTGAATTGCTTTCGTGACAAAAAAGTATTATCCAGGGGAGTTGAACCCTAGCCGTGAAGGCCTTGCCCAAGGCAACAGGTAATCCCCCCCCCAAAACCCAGTTAGTAAAACTGATAGAAAAATTTTGAAGCCCAAACTTGCCAGATTAATGGAAACAGAGCTTACAAGTCTATTCCCCGCCATAGTCTCTCCTTCCACCATGAGTTGATGGCCTTGTGCACAAGGAACGTGCTCAAAGTAAAGAACTCCTGTGAGAAGAGTTTAACACAAGTATCCACATGGCCACCCAAGCGGTTTCTCAATTTTGACTTCATGAAACTGAGAGTTGAAAAGGTGCGCTCACTGGCAACACTTCCCAAGACCGCACATATGGCAATTTTAGCCAACTTGATGAACTCAGACAAGCGGTTCAACATGAGTGCGTTTTGCCCAATGCGAACCTATACTTTTGTCAGTGGATTTTGCTCCATGGGTTCTTCCATAGCTGCTTTCACATGGGATTTCATAGTGAGTTTAAATAACGACATTTGCAATGTCAAGAGCCTCTTGTCAATGAGGGGATCCACCTGCTGTTGTTTGGACTCCTTATCGTTTCCAAAATCAACCTGCCGCACAACAACAAAGTGGGACTTCACGGTTGCAATATGCAAAGGAAACAAGTTGTCAACGTTGGGCTACAACGAGTATTGAGGGAATACTTTGCCCAACATAGACATCCGCTCAACCTCAAGGAAGTGCAAATCTAACTCCAAAGTCAGCATTTCAACAGCATCTCTGCATTGTGACTTCACCGAGAAAATCACAGCAGCCAAATCTTACTTGCTCACCACCAGTTTCTTGCCATTGACATGGCAAATGGAGTGTGCTAGATATGTATGACCTGCAATCCCAAAAGCAAGAATCTGCCCTCCCGTGTTCAAGTTAGTGACCCATTCCTGCGAAATGCAATAAGATTGATCGCGGATGACATCATAAAACATTTGGAAATGTTGTTGTTGCTATGCGGAGTCTTTGTCACTGTACATGGCGTACAACTCACTTTGGCAAATCTTCACTGCCGCCATATAATCACTCACAAAAACATGGTCAGATTGAGCAAATTTCATCAATGAATTCACGGACTCTAGCAAAGGCATCAAGTAGGGGAGACCAAACAATGTACCAATGTCACACAAAAGATCATAATTCAGCTTGGCCAATTCCTTAGCAGTTGCCTGCTTCGCGATCAAATTGGGCTCTTTTATTGTTGCATCTTCACACATCTTCACAACAAGTGTCTTGTACTCGCCCATGATCCTCTTGAGTGGCTCTAGCAAGAAATCCACCGCGTCTTCATATTGTGGAGCACATGTTGGCCCTTTATTTCTATTAATTCGGCAAGTTTTTGGAATTCTAAATTACGCTTTGGACTGTAACTAAAGTAGGCGTACATCGCCTGGCACAATGCTTCTAATTTAGAGACAACCGGCAAATTCAAAAGAGGCTCCACGACTAGATTAGTTTGATGTGCCATGCAATGTACACCAAACAAAAACGGGGCCATGTGCTCCTTCATCTGTACAATCACCCCGTTTCGAGACCCTTGGAACATCGAGGCACCATCTGCACCAAACCAAACTAGTCTATTAGCAACCTGAAATTTTGAAAGACCTATGTGGTGAGAAACCATACCCTCAATGCACCCACAAATGTATTTAGCTCCATTGCCATCTACCAGCCGACTCAAAGACAACAAGATAGGGATTCGCTTGAAGCCAACGTAGATGTATAGGTGAATGGACAGCCATGATTGAGAGTAAACAGTACTTACTTCATCAGCACTCAAAGAGAAGAAGCGGGCCTTTATGATGACCTGCTTTGTATGATCCGCCAACGCCTTCGCCAAATGATCATCCATCTCCCAAGCTATAGGAATATTCCAATGCTTCATAGGAAAATCCGGCACGAAAAGAGGCTGCAGCAGCTCTCGTAGGTTTTTGAATTGGTTCAATGGACGACCCTACATGAGCAACCACAAAATGGAACGGAATTGCACCACCTTCCGCTTCCGCTCCGCAATCATATCATGAGGCACCTGCTGAAGCATAGTATCCCCAACCTTCCTAAGACGTGCAAAGTAGATTTTTTTGTTTTTCATATGCGCATTACTGGAAAAAAAGTAATGTTCCCCTGCCTTCACCTTCCCAAGAGAAGTTGATGCCTTCCTCCGACCACAGTGTTTCTAAAGAGAATCAAGCTTTGAACAATTAACTTCTCCCTCTCCTCAACCTCTATACAAATTTTGCATTGTACCCGCTTGATCTTGCCGTCTGCTCTAACGACGCTCTCTGCCTATGGCATACGTGCAGCCCAAGTGTCTTGCCACTGCCAATTCGCCTTGTACCATGCACGCTTTGTCCGAGCAGTAGAAAAAACCCGTGTTTTTTCTAGTGGAGCCAAGTCATGGGCTAGTGACGCCTCTTCTGCGACGAGAATGACCACGTCCGGAGCTACAATCAACGGGATTGGCGATGCATCCAGGTCCACCACTGAATCCAGTCCAGTAGCAGTGTTTGGAGGGGTGCCAAGAAGCATTGGGGACTCACAATGTGCCTGTGTCAAAGCAGGTTGGGGAGTTGATTCAGAAACTGCAAAATCCACTCTCCCCTCATACAGAAACTTCTTCATCATGGATTGATGGGGAGGCATGATCGTAAACCAAGTGCATAGAAGAATTTGTCACAACAAAGCAACAGCACAAGTAGAAAACAAATGTGTGAAAAAAGTATGAGGGATGAGAACTTATTTTTTCAAAATTGGCTGAGAATTTCACATTTTATGCCCAAACCTAGTCTACTTCTACCGCAAACCTGCCAACCACAACAACACACGGAAAACAACCTACATTATTAAAATTTGAAGCCCCCATCAATGCACAACAAAATTTGGCAATCCAAAAGTCCACTCACCCATGCTCAACCTTCTGGCCACCTTCTCCCTCAACATTCTCAAGTACCCTAAACAAAAGAAAGATACAAAATTCTTCTTGAAATTCCGCTCAAGAAACTCAGCCGCACTCTACAGTTTTCTAAACCAAACTGCAATTAGGAACCTCATAAAGCCTAGCTTTTCTCCCTAAACCCTTAATCAGAAATTTAGAATCCTCCACAATTCAACCAAAACTCACAAATTGCTAAAAACAAAATTGGCTAGCAACTTACATAAGACTTCAAACATCAAGCAAATGAGAGCCAGACAGCAGCAGCAGGCATTCAAAGAATCTGGTAGAGCTCCAACAAAAACAGGAGTTAATAACGATAACCTCGCCCAAACTTGCAGTTAGTGGCGACAAACCAACTCTAATGGGGAGATTAAGGAGGAGACAATTCCAGGCCCAGGGCGGCTGATGGGGCACTCCAGTTGTCCTTGTCAGGTGACCTCATGCGACAAAAAAAATTTCAAACCGCTTTTTTTCACATTTTTCGCTAGGTTAAAAATGAGGGACATTACATGTTTTTTAGTCCCTATGGAGGGCTGCAAGTTCCCTAGGGTTTCTAGTCTCTGGAAGTGTTTGGAACAGCGCCGCAGCAGCTGCATGACGTGGCAGAGGGACTGCCACGTTATATTTTTATTTTTTTTCGAAAAATTTTTATTATTTTTATTCATCTTTTTTTTTCATTTTAATAATAATAATTTTTTTTTTAATTTTTTTTTTCAACAAAAATAATTCTGACAACGGATGTTCTTTTATTGCCGGGGGGAACAACGTTGGGAACATGCCCGAAACGGCCCTCTAGACCCCCCAAAAAACATCTAATGGGTGAATTGGTGAAAATTCACCAATAATATATTTATTGGACTTGAGGGCTTAGCAGTCAATTAGATTGTCAGTCCTTTAGCTTGTCTTCACAGCCTTGTAGGAATTTTTTGTAGAGGTTGACGGAGCTCATTAGGTTGTAATGTAGCGGCACCTTTGATTGCATCAATAATATCTTCCGTGTATTAGCACTACCACGCTAAGACGAGAATAATTAATTCGGACACCTAATTTGGCAATATTCTCTCTCATGTTGCACTTCTATATCCTGACTTGCATCCCGACTTATATTTATTAATACACTACAACAAAATGGATGTTTTATGATTGCAAAATATAACTACAGTGAGTTGTAAAATCTCAAAATATGACTTCCGCATAAATAACTGTAGATGATGCGCGATATGACTGGATCTAGTCATTATCGACTAGTCATATTTTCAATGAGTCATATTTCTAGTCATTTAGATTGAGAGTATAATATGCCATATTTTGCCAACATGGCATATATGTTGACTACCCTTGACGTTTTGACTTTCTCTTGAGTTGCCCAAGCAAAGAAAAAAAATCCTACATGGTATATGACTCTATATAGTCATATTTTTGATTGACGTGGAATATAACTACAGTGAGTCATATTTGGGTTGACATGGCATATGACTTTGTACAGTCATATTTTTGATTGATGTAGAATATGACTTTTGTGAGTCATATTTTCTATTGATGTGATAAATGACTCTCGTGAGTCATATTTATTTGTTGATTTAATAAATGACTTTTATGAATCATATTCTCTATTGATGTAGAAAATGACTCTTATAAGTCATATTTTCTATTGATGTGGAATATAACTCTTGTCATTCATATTCTCTAATGATGTGAATTATGACTCTCATGAATCATATTTTTTGTTGATATGGAATATGACCTTCATGAGTCATTTAAAAAAATGTAAAATATGACTATTATGAGTCATATTTTTAGCTAATGTTGCAATTTCTATAGAGTGTTACTAATAATTTTAATAATTGAATATAGTCATATTTAAAGAAATATAGAGTCACATTTTGATATGATCATGAATATTATGTGATTACAATCAATCATATTTTGGCCAAGATATATTGTGAAATATGGCTCAAGCAAATGAAATTCCATATTAATGAGAGTCGCATTTCTTAGATTTATATGTAATTTATAATTGGAGGAACTAAGGTTTACAACAGCTTCTGTCATGAACTACAATCATATTTTTCATACATTCAAAATGAACATGACGCATTGCAGTCATGAACCAATGTGGTTTAGAAACTAAATAAAACTCCATCAAATTAAAAACAAGTATATATGATTTTTGAGATGCACAAGAGACACTTACATTGAAAAGAAAAATGAAAGAAAGAATGTGATTCTTTTCAATGACATTTATTAGTCACTAGTACAAAGCATATTACAATGATATTCTGTAAATGTATATTTTCACACACTTACAGGGCCTATATTCCTTACAAAGATGTGAAGATGTTGCTTTTCTAATATTGTAAGTAGCCTCCAATAACTTTATTCCAGCTTCTAGTACCTACATATACAATCAACAAGGTTAATTTTCAGTGAATGAACAATATAGATCAACCTTCAAAGATTTAAGGCAACACAAAATATGTAGTATAAATTTAAGATTAAAAAAAAAGTCATAACCAATTAACCACTAATCCACTATATCTTTAGAAATTACAAATAAATAAGAAGAAATAATGACACCATATCCATTATATCTCTAGAAATTACAAATAACAAGAAAAAAGAATAATAATAGTGATAGAAGCAATAAGAAGCAAAAGAATAATAATAGTGATAGAAGCAATAAGAAGCAAAAGATAACAAGTGCTAAGAGGTAAGATGCAACAAGAAGTAATAAGAAGCAAGAATTAAGATGTAACAAGAAGCAACAAGAAACACAAAATAAGATGCAACAATATGCAATACATAACAAGAAAAAGCAAGAAATAAAATACAACAAGAAGCAAAAAGCAACAAGAGCAAACAAAGAGCATGAAGTAAGAAGCAACAAGAAACAAACAAAGATCATGAACTAAGAGGCAACAAGAAGCATGAATTAAGAGGCAACAAGAAGTATGAACTAAGAGGCAACAAGAAGTATGAACTAAGAGGCAACAAGAAGCATGAACTAAGAGGCAACAAAAAGCATGAACTAAGAGGCAACAAGAAACAAGAATTAAGAAGCAAAAAAAAAAGCAAGAGCTAAAAGGTAGTAAGAAACAAGAACTAAGAGGCAACAAAACTTAGAAGACAACAAGAAGCAAGAGTTAAAAGGTAGCAAGAAAAAAGAACTAAGAGATAACAAACCCTAGGAGACAACAAGAAGTAAAGGAAAAAAAATAGCCAAATGTTGTACTTTGAAGGGGAGGTACAAGAAATGACGGCTAGGGTTTCAAAACCCTAAATCAATGGCAGCTACATAGAAGTGGCGGCTAGGGTTTCAAAACCCTAATCATGTGACTTGCCTTATGTAATCAAATTTTTCTACATTTTTTATCAATTTGAGTTTTAACGTAAATAGTTGTAGGAAAGTTATCCCAATTTAATTTTGATAGGTCAACCAAACTTTATTTTTATTTTAATGTAAAAAGGACTAATAGTCAAATAAGAAAAGTAGAAGAATGGATAATTGGACATGAGATTGGGAAAGCCAACTTGATCAAGATTTGTAGAGTCACCGTGAAGTTGGAGTATAAGTCCACTTGTCTTTTATTTCTTCAGAGAGCATGTAGTGATTAGGTAACTTCCTCGTGTGTTTTTTTGTACTTGAGTTTTTATTCAATAGAATTTTCTTTGTGACAATTGGTCCACATGTGTATGATTTGATTAAGCCAGTGATTGGCTTTGTAATTTGTGTTTTATTCGTTATATTTCTTGTTCCACTACAACATTTTTTGTGAACAAATTTTTGCCACTATACTATAATAAAAATTAACAATCTCGTTCAGGGTGTTATTTTTTGGTTCGACACCTTACTCAAAGTGATTTATCATTACTAAAGTGGTTCACATCTTAATTAATTTAAACTGACAAAAAATATAAAAATTAGAAGTTTGAGGTGGTTATGGATGGTTTTGGCCAATCCAAGCCAAAGCTCTAGACTTCCAAATCCAAGTTGAAAATTTTAAAATTTTGATAGCTTAAATTGTAGAGTGTTGCATGCCTATTTAAAAATAATAAAATCTTTATAATGAAATAGTTTTAGCAAAAATTATGGATGGATGAAGTTCTATTTCTTATTCTTTTTTCAAGACTTTACCTAACATTTTTTTCTAGCCTATAAGTCTAAATTAACTTTTACTTTCAAGATTGCATTGTCAAGGTCATCTAAATATAAGGTCCCTTTCTAGCTTGAATTAGATGAATTTTGATGTTTTTAATCCAAAATTAATGCTCTTGATTATCCAATTTCATTATAATTTACTTTCCTTATTTTTTATCCATTTTTTAAAGTGTGATATATTCTTGAAAACCTTTAAGAATTACTTAAATGATTTTGAATTCAAAATTGGATTTTAATAAATTCTTAAGTTTGAATTAAACTTCTAATTTCTAATGTAATTATGGTTTCTACCCAAAAAAATAACAAAGTGCCAAATTCAAGGACATGCCTCATAATCCATTTCCACCTCATCCCCATTTTTCAACATGCATATTATGGTTGTATCATAAAGCCTGCCTTGATTCATTTTTGTTGCGTTTTTTGTATTTTTGTATACAACTTAAATAACGACTTTTACAATAAGGTGTATAAATTCTATCTATGATCAATTTTTTTTTCTTTCAACATATTTTTTTTTACTTCTCTCTCTTGACTTTTTCCAAAAAAAACTACATATATATATATATATATATATATATATATATATATATATATATATATATATATAATTAATTTTTTTTAGACTATTTTAGAACTGCAATCTTTGGTTTCAATTACTACTAATTAATTTTTAATAATTCTAGAAGTCAAACAATTATAATGACATAATCCTCATAAGTGTTAAATAAGTGTCTATTGAAGACCTTAAAAAGAAATATGGTCAACTATGCATATTACAATCAACAATATTTTTTTAATACAAAGTCAAAACTCTATAAGGGGGTCAACTTAGTCTCTTAATTATGCCCAATAGCCCAAAGCTTTAAGTAGCAACTTGGAACCTATACTTCTACTTCAAACTTTTAGACTTCGAATACAAATGGCATCCTCACTTGCTCTTGTTCTATGAATACTCAAGTATGACTTTTTCTTACACTCTTTTTTCTCTCCTTAAATCATATTTTTTTCAAGCTTCAAGTATTTTTTCTAAGCCCCACAATCTTCAATCTACATCACTAATTAACTGCATTAGATTTCACTTTGTAGCAACCAATCTAATTAGCTCTTAATTTGTATTAGCCACTACAATCAACCAACATAATTATTTAATTTGCTAGTGCAACCAATTTGTTAGTGTATAAATTAGATGTGGATTCAGGTCCTCATGACTTAAGGTATTTGTTAAACAATATTTTTTTTCTCATTAAAGAAATCGACAATCTCCATATTTGAACCAATACTTTATAAGACTATCTTTGTCACCAAATATATATTTCAACTTGAAAAAAATACGCCATAAAGAACCAAAATATATTTAACCCCTAAAACCTCGCTTGTCCCCTCAAGGGACAATTTGGGTCCGGGTAGGTTCCTATTGTCTCAATTTGAAGTGAATTTTTTTGATATTTTTTGAAGCTGTGTAGCTTTGCAAGAGCCTTGTAAATATATAATTTTTTTTTCAATTAGATGCCGGATGAAAAAGCTATGGCACAATAAGCAAGAAATGGAGATTGGCGAGCAGCCAAAAAAAAATTACAAAAAGTCAAAATAATTTTTTTTAATCTTTTTCCTAAAAGATTATGTTCTTACCTATATGTGAAGATTTGATTCATTCTATTTGGACTAGGGATGAGAAAGTTATGGACAATTTTAGTTTTTCGAGCAATTTAAGCATCTTCTTGAAAAAAAACTTTTTGTTCAACTTTGAATGCTAATATCTTCCAATCCGTACGGTCAAATTTGTTGAAATTTTTACTACATGATCTCAGACAAGTTAAGGACAAGATCCTATGGTTAAATTCCCCTCAAAACAGAAAAAATTGGTTTCCTTAAGTGAATACAACAGAAGTGGTAGTTTTGAGTGTTTTTTGGCAAAAAACACCCTCGGGGTTTTAGGGGTTAATATGCATTTGGAGACCCTTTTCCTATCCTTTCCAACAAGATGGGCCAAGAATGAATCCATCTATTGTCTCATGTTGTTAATTATTTCACTTTTCTCTACTTCTTTTGTAATCCCTATGAAAAATTTAAATTTATTAATTAAAATATAAACATATGCCACTCCAAATATTTGAACACAAATTCTATAATAGGCACAACATACAACAACAATAAATTTGTGATAGGCATGAAATAAAGTTATGCCTACACCCTAAAGAATGAGATCTACAACCAAAATATTAGAAGGTCATCTTAGATTGCCCCCCTTTTCTTTGGACTATCTAAATAGTAAAAAAATGATTCCCCCCCCCCAATATGACTAAAGCAAAAATATGACTAGGTGCTCTCCAAATATGTCCCAGTCCAAATTTTCCATCGGCT
This sequence comes from Antitrichia curtipendula, assembly GCA_951230915.1. NCBI lineage: Eukaryota > Viridiplantae > Streptophyta > Bryopsida > Hypnales > Leucodontaceae > Antitrichia > Antitrichia curtipendula. The sequence goes on from OX579633.1 coordinate 15,058,771, forward strand.
GCCCTCCAAAAGAGATAAAATGACTATTAAAAAAATGTGACTACAAAATATGATTCCCCAAAAAATATGACTACAAAATATGACTCAAGCATAAATATGACTGGATGCTCTTCAAACATGTTCCCCGACCAAATTTTCCTTGGGCTACCCAAAAACAAAAAAATGTCACTACTAAAAAGATATGACTACAAAATATGATTGACACAAAAATATGACTACATAATATGACTAGACGTTCCCTGAATATGTTTCCTATTGTTCCCTATAAAGTACTTAGCCATTTCCAATGGGCGTATATTATACGCCTATAAAGTACAAAGCCAAAATATGACTGGTAGTTATTTTTGCAGTCATATTTTTTCCCAAGATGTTGACCTCCCAAAATATGACTGCGAGCAGTCGCCAGTCATCCCTAACTATATTCTTATAGTCATAAAATGCAGGTTTTGTTGTAGTGATTGTAAAACTTTTACATTCAATCCTAAACCCTAATCTCTTCAACATTTTTTTCTTCAATCTCATATCTCCTTTTCTTTCTTTGTCACCTTCTGGCTCTTGAAATTGTCTACAATGAAGAAGAAAAAGTATTCATAAATACATAAACAAAGGTGAATTAGAAAGCAATAATTAACAATAAAAGTAACAAAGACCACCAAATAATAATTATACAACTATCATAAAATCTAAGTATTCAAAATCTAAAATACACTCCAATACCAAACTCCTTATTCAAAATTCACGAGCATTCACAAGCATCCCATTCCATTGCAATCCAAAGCATCAACACCTTCACAAATCAAGATACAAAAATGGCCAAATCCTAACTCTCCCAAGTCACCTCCAAATACTATATGCAATAGTGCGAATTGACTAACTAGACATTGCATTGCTAAATCCTCCTCTACATGCATCAAGCCGGTTGACTACTTTTGAAAATAATATCAAATGATTGAATTTCAAGCAAGATATAAAACAATGTAGAAGTAAATAATAGTTGAAGACTTACAAGAAGCTTTGAGGTGCTTTGCTTCATCTTTGGCTCACTTTTTGTAATTTTCTTCATCTTCTTCCATAGATAGCGTAGTTGTGTTGTACAATAAATAAATAAAAATCATAGGATTGAACATGTTGCATTAAAATTGGCATCCCAAAATAGGAAACTTCAAATATTGCTTGTGTAAAGAGAGATAAAGTATCCAAGAATGCTTACTTGGGAAAGATCACGCAAAGAAGCACTAGAAGAAACCCGTGTTTTTTTTTACGTCCACTTTTTTGGACATCAAACATAACATTAGGATGCTAGTTTTGATGTCAAAACTAGAACCCTAATGTTTTTTTTGATGTCCCAAAAAGTGGACGTCAAAAAAAACACGGGTTTCTTCTAGTGAAGTCAAAAGATTGGAAAAGAAGCCTCCTCTCAAAATAGTTATTTTGTCACTAGGCTCATAGGTGTCATTGCACAAAGAGCCAATCTACCACCAACATTTCACATTCACCCAGGCATAAGCTGCCACCTTCTCTCTTTTGTTTGGCGTCCTTTAAAACTCACATCCCATTTTGTTTTTCTTTTTTTGTGCAATTCAGATCAATGGCTTGGAAAAGGAGACTTCATTTTTTTTAAACACATCAATGGCTCCAAATTTTTCCAAAAAGAGGGGTGGGGAGAAATTATAAGAACAAGTCATGCTTGTCTCTTTTCAAGAGATAGGGGGGGTAGGTAGTGACTGCCTCTTTTGGGTGCATTGTGCATTGTGACAAAAGTGTCACAATGCACCCACAATCCAATTTTTATTTATTAATTCTCTTATAACCCCAAAGGGGTTTTTTAAATTAGCTTTAAAATTTTAAAATTTTTATACCCTCCCCCTTCCCCTTGCCTTCTTATAATTTTCAGAAAGGAATGCAAGTGACAAACAATATGGAGTAAACAACATCCCATATCTTGCACCCGTATCCGTATCCATATGTGTATTCGCATTCGTATTCATATCCAATATTGGATTGTATCTGTATCCGTATTTACATTCAGTATTTATTGTGTGTTTGTATACAATATTGTATCTGTATCCAACATTCATTTTGGTATCCGTATCAGTATTGATGTTTGGACGGCTCAAGTTAAATCTCACAAAATCAACAAATTGTGATTTTTTGAGAAATCAACGGCGATTTCAAAGGTAAACATTTTAAAATAACAAACAATCAACAGTCTTTAAATTTTTTCAAAAAGGTGGGGGGGAACTAATACAAACCAAGGGTGACAGACTCTTTTCACTGGATTGTGTCATTAATTTTGTTTCTTTGAAAATATTAATAAAATATTTTAGTATTTCAAATTATAATATATCACAAATATTATGAGTTTGATAGGATATATAACTACGTTTGAGTAAGGTCAACTCCCTAAAACTATTAATATCATTGATAGGTTGGCAAAAAAGTAAAATTTAATTTATCTTTCAAATGCACCTTGACAATAGAAAAAGTTGGTATGGACATTGGACGGGACAACATCCTCATGAACTCCATTGGCAAAATTGATTTGGTAATGAATGGCGAGAACTGTGGCAAGGTCAATATCATAAAGATCCAAGATTCTTTCAATTCAGTGAAGTGACATCAGATGAATGAGATGTTGTTTTCAACTCCACAATTTCTACTAGTGAGTTTCAAATGAATGTTTTTGTCTATTCAAGTTGTACTTCAGAAATTGAACCATTTAAACGATAATTGTGGTTTGATATTTAGCTATTTGTTAGGCACAACAATTAATGTATATTATAATATGGGGCGATTGGATAAGGAGGAAATATTTGACATTTCTTCAAATCCATGATGAAGACTATATTGGCCATTGTGACATTGGAAGTGCGAGGAGCCGTTGTGGCTATGTAAGATCTAAATGCCATGACTATTGTTCCTCGAAAGTTTTGCACACAAATCTAAATTTAATAAGTATGTCCTAATTTTGAATTCCTTAGTATACTTGCAAATTGTTATATCGCTTGGATCTAACTTTTTTTTATTGTATTGTACAATTGTCACAGATTGATGTCACCATTGTGACATTAAGTCAAAAAGAATCAAGGTCTTTCAATTAGTCTGCAGAATTTTTTTGAACTTTTGTTGTATGCAAAGCAGATGACATTGGCATTTGTCAATTTTGGTTGTTTAACCCCTAAAGTTCCATGACTCTATTTTCACTAAAAATGCTCAAAAACTGCCATTTTTGGTACACGTACCAAATTTTTGAATTCTTTTTGATACATGTAACCATAGGATCTTGTAGTATGCTGACTTGAGAACATGTGGTAAAAATTTCAGAAATTTCCACCGCGTGGATTGAAAGATATAAGCATTCAAAATCACTAAAATCATTTTTATGACCCTGCAAAAAATTGGGCAGCTGCACGTCAAAAGCTCACTTTTCTATGAAAAAGTGTCCAAAATGGTGGTGCTTTTTTGGATTCTTTTTCCTAGACAAGTTGGCTACATGCTTAAAAAATTTCACATCATTTGAAATTGTACAGTATATAGGAAAAAAAATAGAAAGTAGAACAAAGTAGAGAATGATTCAAAATACAAAATTGTTTAGACTTTAGATATAAAATTGGAATATTCCAATCCCAGTGGTCAAAATGTTGTAATAAACAATCTACATCCTATTATTTTATTTTTTTCAAAAAATATTGAAAATTGAGTAAGATAAAGGACTTCAAAGTTTATTTTAGAAAAGAGAATCTATAACTACCCGCAACCTAAAATTCCTCATAAGTTTTGACTCATTGGTCCAAATAGAATGATTAAAAGCTTTCCACATATATATAACTCTAGGAAACTAGTTTCAAATTTTTGTTTCTAAAAAAACTGATTTTTCATGATTTGCTTGGACTGCCCGGCCGAGAAAAAAAGTAACATATTAGGCCATAATTTTTTACTTGTATTTCCAAATGTCATGAAATTTAGTGCATATGAAAGATATTCCTCGCACACAACTTCTATTCAAATTTCAGCCAAAAATGTAAAAATCTACAGTCACAGGTATCTGTCCAAAATTTCTATATTGCCAAAAAAGACATGCTAGTCCTATAGGGGTCAAACCAAAATCCCTTAGAGATACTTATGCAATATGCATTAAATGTTTTATAGTTTATAGATTGATCGACATCACATTTGCCTACTAGTGAAGATTTATCCACCAAGTCTATTAGGACTTAAACTTGTAAGATTGGCATATCTTATTAATATAGTTATTATGTGTTGATTTTATTATGGTTGAATTTGTGTGTTTTACAGTTATTTTTTGACCATGTGCAATTTTCCTTTAAGTTGTCCGTTCATTGATTTTTTGGAAATGAAGTGTATTTTGCAGTTGCACAAAATCACAAATGACTTCTTGTTACGAACAAGTCATAACAATGGGACTTAATGGCGGTTACGACGGTTAGGGTTTGTGAGCCTTCTCCTTCCTTTAAGAACCACGGAGGGCCGAGGTTTTGTCCCTCATGTGTTATTTTGTTAATATAAGACAAAGTGGTTTCGATGCAATGTGTGTGCATTCATGATGATTCTTTGTAAGCGAGTAATTGAGAGATATCTCATGTTTGTATTTAGAATCCATGCATGAATTCGTATTATAGGTTGTCCAATGGTTTGGTCCAAATGGAGCAGTCACCATGAATTAGCAGTTCTTAACATAATAACACATCTCGATTGGTTTCCGCTCCGTTTATGATTCTTGAGAGAGGTTTGGTAATTGGAGTCAGGTTGGAAATGTTTGGGGTGCTCAGTCACTGATCTCAAGCCCTGCAACCAAATGAATATTTAATGATTTCCTCATCGGATTGATTACTGCTCAGTCACCGATCTCGAGTCTTGCAATCAAATCATGATTAAATAATTTTCGGGTTGATTACTGCTCAGTCACTCTAGATCCCCGCCTTGTTTTTCGCAAGTATTGGGGTTATGGATCAGTGGTGTCTCCATCGTTCACGGGGTCTGTTGCTCGGGGTTAGTTGGATGAATTTACAGGGTATCCTTGGTGTCTGAGCGTATTTGGAGTTGGTGGATGTCTCGGGGTTGAGGTGCTACGATGGAGCAAGAACAGCTGGAGGTGGAGCCAGGAAGTATAGCGGCACCAGAAGGGGTCGGGTCAGAATGGGCGGCCTTTGTTCAGCAACAAGTTCAAACAGTAATGCAAGCTGCGATTCCTCACCTCGTACAACAAATTACAGAGCAAGTACGAGTGGGACCACAAAAAAATTTCCCTCCAATCTCCGGTATGAAAATTGATTGGATGCACCGAGAGGTGGAGCTTGGCAATGAGACGGGGTACTAGAGTAAAGAATCAAAAATAGCAAATCCGGAAAGATTTTCGGGGAAAAAGGGCAACGAGGTGTACCGTTGGCTTGCACAATTGCGTTTGGTGTTCCACAGTAAGCCACGAACTTATAGCTCAGATGCAGACAAGGTAGCCTATGCATTATCCTATATGATTGGGGTTGCGCAGAATTGGGCAATGCTTCTCTTCCAAGCCCTTGATGAAGGACGTGAGCATGAATTATTAGGGGATTATGATGCTTTCCGAGAGACCGTTATCGGCGTGTATGGCGATCTTGACCGTAGAGGTAACACCGAGGATCGCTTGGGAAGGCTTCGACAAATGGGTTCAGTGGCGGCATATATTTCCACGTTTAATGAGTATGCCGCACAAATTGATTGGAATGAGTTTAGTCTCATGGTGCGATTTTGTGGTGGCCTCAAGGATGACATTTTAGACTCAGTGGCCACTGCGGAGACTCAACCAAGTCGACTTCAAGATTGGATGGCGATGGCTTCACGAATAGATGAAAGTTTGTGGGGTAGGCGTCAAAATCGTTGATTGCAATCGGATTTGTCCAATGTCAAGGTCTCGACTAATCCGCCTCGTGATGTAGCTGGGAGGTTTCAAGTTAATCCAGGAACCTCTAGGCCTGTCCCCGTAGAGCTTGGAGAGGTCGTACCACCACGGCATTAGCTAAAACGGCTGGAGAAAGACTTGAATATCAACAACAAGGCCGGTGCTGGGGTTGTGGGGAATTGGGTTATGTGAGGGCAAAATGTCCCACAAATCCCTCCAAGTCTCTCTCAATTGCAGCTGTGGAGTTTACACCCTCGGGAAAAGGCGAGGCCTAGGACTGAATGTAGGAGTTCAATACTCGGGCGTGGGCATGATTCAGAGTGACGCTGCTTCAATAACGAGAGGTGGGATGATTGAAGCAGGGGAATATGAGCACTCTATGGCGTCCTATCAATTGGGGGGTTGGCCCAGTCAGCCAACGAAGTCTTTGTTTATGACATCTATTCCAGACTATTTAGGAGATCAGAAAGAAGAGTCTGGACCACTCTACTTGCATGCCATGCTTGATCCAGGAGCTCATCTTACTTTGGAGGCCAAAGTCAATTCTTTTACGGCCTATGCTTTGGTGGATTCGGGTGCAACAGGGGTGTTTATGGTTCATGGAAGAGTGATCAACTCTGGCCTCATCACCCATAAGACTACAGTGGAGTTGGTCATTGGAGACCACCGTGAGATATTGCTAGAAGATATCACAAATACAGGGCGATACCCATGCATCTTGGGCATTCCATGGCTAATCTGCCATGACCCTACAATCCGTTGGTCAAAAAGGAGTGTCATCTTTGATTCTCTCCATTGCCGTGAGACTTGCAGGGACAGTCCAAGGATCCTTCCAGTAGGGAGGATCGAGAATAGGCCTAACGATTGGAAAGAAGCCCAAGGAGGAAATGGCGGTTATCAAGGAGAACGTTGGAGGGGGGTCAATGCACATGGCCCTACGTCCTGAGAATACGAACACTTTTGGGAGGACCAGTGTCCTTATGGAGAATTCCAACTCGCAGTTTGTGCAAGAAGTGCATGCTCCGTTTTCGAAGGCATTGGAATACTCTGGCATGGGGTCGGGGACCACTACTAGCATTGACATTGAGGCTCCTATGGGGGGTCAGCAGGACCAGGGATCGACAACATGGCCAAGGATGATAGAGACTGGGAAAGTGGGGCCATAGAGGCGGACTAGCGCCAATATCCTAGACGGGGGTAATTCAACCACAATAAAGAATTTCTCAGAGCTTACAGCACCCAAACATCATTTTGTTTCAGCTTCGGGGTTCCGACTGTCTGCGCTCGAAGCTGAAGTCTATGCTTTGAATATCTCAAAGTGCACCGAGGTGGGAGATGCCACCATGTCAATCAACACCTCCATTCCGATGGAATATCATGATTTACGGTGTGCGTTTAGCGAGCATGCATCAAACGAGTTACCAAATCACAACACATCGGATATGAAAATCAAATTTAAAGAAGGACAAGAACCACACAATACTGGCTTGAGACCAATGTCACTGAGGGAATTAGAAGAGCTCCGTAAATACTTGGAAGAAAATTTGAAGAAGGGATGGATTCGAAGATTGAAATCATCAGTTTCAGCACCCATTGTATTCGCCAAAAAAGGGATGGATTGATTAGGGTGTGTGTGGATTACAGGAATTTAAACAAAATCACTATAAAAAACCCGTTATCCATTACCTCTTATTCCAGAGCTCACTAACCGATTGGTGGGAGCTACCATGTTCACCAAACTCAATGTATGGCAAGCATATCACCGTCTGCATATGGCATTGGGCCATAAATTTAAGACGGCCTTCAAGACTCGGTATGGGCTATTTGAGTACTTGGTGATGCCTTTCGGATTAACTAATGCGCTGGCTCAATTTCAATCTCATATGCAAGATATTTTTAGCGACCTTCTAGATATATCGGTGGTAATATTCTTGGATGACATCCTCATTTTTTCTAAGAATTTAGAAGAGCATCGACAAGTGGTACGGGAGGTACTACGATGACTACATGAGCATGGACTTTATGCCAAGGAGTCTAAATGTGAATTCCACCGTCAATCTGTGGAATTTTTAGGCATGATCGTTTTATCAAAGGGGTTTGAGATGTGTCAGGATAAAAGTCCGCACTATTCAAGAATGGCCAGTTTCGAAAACGGTGAAGGAGGTTCAAGCGTTCCTTGGATTCGCAAATTTTTACCGCCGCTTTATATGTGGTGCCATGCCACTTACAAATTTAACACGAAAAGATCAATCTTTTCTATGGACATCACAAACTGACCTTGCATTCAAGGAGATAATATCTAAATTTCTTAAAGCACCGGTATTAATTCACCCTAACTTTGATCGATCTTTTGTGGTCAAGACTGATGCTTCTGATGTAGCAACAGGGGGAATTCTTTCACAATATGGAATAGACGAGCATTTGCACCCTTGTGCATTTTGTAGCTCCAAAATGTCACCAGCGGAACAAAACTACGACATTTATGACAAAGAGCTTTTGAGCGTGGTTTTAGCATTTCAAGATTGGCGGATTTATTTAGAAGGTTCTCCTCATCAAATTTGCGTAATCTCTGACCATAAGAATTTGGAGTATTTCCTAACTTCCAAACAACTTAATCGACAACAAGCTAGATGGTTAGAATTTTTATCATCGTTTAATTTTGATATTCAACATCGGCCAAGGTCATTGAACGGGGGGGGGAGGGGGCGGATGCACTTTCAAGACAAGTGGATTTTATGGATGGACAGAATAAAGGAGAACGACTTCTTTTACGATTGGCAGCGCTCGAGTCTTGCGAGCCAGTTTGGTTCAACGCTCGTATTCTTCAATGCTTGAAAATGGCCATTTCAGAAGATGTTACATTGGAACCGGTACTTGCATTTTGTAGGGGGAATACAGTCCAACCTCCAGCAAACATTCGCCATAGACTGCAAGGATACACTTTTATTGATGGAATACTTCGTTTTCAAGATAGGATTTATGTCCCTGATGATGAAGAATTCCAGCAACAAATTCTCTGCTCTAGACATAATGCTCCTGCTACCGGTCATCAAGGACGGGCGAAAACATTGGAGTTGGTGTCAAGAATGTTTTATTGGCCTACTCTTCGCCAGTATGTCAACCGTTATGTGGATGGATGTGATATTTGTCAAAGATCAAAACCTACACATCATGCTAGGTATGGGTTGATGCAACCAATCCCGGCAGCGCATGCACCATGGAAATGAATTTCTAGTGATTTCATCGTCAAGTTACCAAGTAGTAAGGGTTATGACTCTATCATGGTAGTGGTAGACAGAAATACAAAGTTGGGTCACTTTATCCCTACAAATGAAACAACTTCATTGTATTTGAACCATGTATGGAAGCACCATGGAACACCAACCGAGGTCATATCGGATTGGGGCTTAGTATTTGTATCAAAATTTATGAAGAGGTTATATGAATTGCTCCGGATTCAACCATCCCCAACAACGGCATTCTACCCCCAAAGTGATGGCCAAACCGAGAGGGTAAATCAAGTCTTTGAACAATATTTACGAATGTTCACTACAAAACGCCAAGACGATTGGGTGGACCTTCTTCCCCTAGCGGAATTTGCCTATAATAATGCATCATGCTCAGCAACGGGATTTTCTCCATTTTATGCAACGTACGGGTATAATCCAACATTTTCTTTCATGACCCCGACCACATCTATTGTCCTAACAACGGAGGATAGGGTGCGGCATTTACAACAAATCCGTGAAGAATTAAAAATAATGATTACAATTGCGGGACAACAAGCCAAGTGCAGCTACGATAGGGGGATAAAATTGCAACCAAGTTTCCTAATAGGTGACAAGGTACTTCTTCGGCATTCACGGAAGTTAGCTCCAAAATTTTTGGATCCGGTCTCAGTGGTTTCAAAAATCTCCGATTTGATTTATCGTCTACGGCTTCCAAAAACACTCCGCATCTATGACGTGTTTCATGTATCTCTTCTCGAAAAGTACCACCAAGATACCATTATCGGGCAACGCAAGACCCGACTTCCACCAATTGTCACTCCTGATGGAGACATTGAATGGGAGGTTCGCAAGGTTCTTAATTCAAGATTCCTTGGGCACTGGAAAAAACTTCAATATCTAGTTGCGTGGGAGGGCTATGGGCCGGAGGAGCACTCTTGGGAGCCGGCATCGAATTTAGAGAACGCACCGGATGCAATGGCGGAATTTCACAAACTCCATCCTCAAGCACCAAGAGGAAGAAACTCTAAAGGGGGGCTAATGTTACGAACAAGTCGTAACAACGAGACTTAATGGCGGTTACGACAGTTAGGGTTTGTGAGCCTTCTCATTCCTGTAAGAACCACAGAGGGCCGGGTTTTTGTCCCTCATGTGTTATTTTGTTAATATAAGACAAAGTGGTTTCGATGCAATGTGTGTGCATTTATGATGATTATTTGTGAGCAAGTAATTGAGAGATATCTCATGTTTGTATTTAGAATCCATGCATGAATTCGTATTATAGGTTGTCCAATGGTTTGGTCCAAATGGAGCAGTCACCAATAATTAGCAGTTCCTGACACTTCTCTAAAATAAAATACATTGCCCTAAATCCACAAAAATCGTCTCTCATTTTCTAAACTTCTAAATTTCTAAATCCATGGTCATCAATCCTTCACCCCTAAAGTTCACAATTTTTTTCCCAATTTACGGGCTCACATTTACAAACTTGTTTGCTAACAACCACATTGTCTTAAGATTTCTCAAAGTACATGTTTCTTGAAGTTTCATCCCTAGACATCCATCTACATGCATTCATCCATCCTCAAATATTAATCGATTTACATTAATCCCTAGACATCCATCTACATGCATTTATCCATCCTCAAATATTAATCGATTTACATTAATCCCTAGACATCCATCTACATGCATTTATCCATCCTCAAATATTAATTGATTTAATTAATATTTCACTATATTAATATTACATTAATCCCTAGTCATTTATACCCATACACTCATCCATCCTCAAATATTAATCCATTTACATTAATCCTTAGTCATTCATATCCATACATTCATCCATCTACATTCATCTACAAATATTGATCCTCAAATATTCATATATTTACATTAATTCCTAATCATTCATACCCATACACTCATCTTCTTTCTTCACTTTCATTTACTTCCAACTTCATCAATCTTTCACTTACAGTCATCACCCCAAACCCAAAATTCATTCCCCCAAAAAATTTATGTCATATTTCTGTTCACAACTCATTGCTTATGGATTTTACAATCTTGTCATTTTTAGGATAAAACTAATAATGATATAATTTTTCCTTCCATTTTGTATCTAGTTCTATTTAATAAATTTTTAAAGAGTGAAAGTCAATTTGTTTTTTTTTAACCTTTCAACTTAATTTTCTACCACAAAGATCTAATGACCTCAAAATTTTGTAGTACAAAAATTTAAGTTGAGAAGATTCAAAGTATGAAAACCTAGTTTGATAAGCTACAAGAAAAAACTTCACATTTCACTTTAAATGCTAATTTCTTACAATCTACTCAGATAGAGTTTCTAAATTCTTTTAAAGTTCCACACATTTTCTCCATCATAATTCTTTGCACTAACAATGATAGTTTTGGAATTGTTGTTGTTGTCATAGCAAACAAAGTCATAAATCTTTATGATTGTGGCACTTTAAATTTTCAATTTAATGTTCAACAATTATATCAAAATTTTGAAGGCCCCAAATGAGAGTTCTATTGAATTATCAAGAATTCTTGATATATCATGATTTTGGTCAATCACATGAAAATTCATTTTAAAATAATTTATTTTTTGGAATTTTTCAAAAATTAATTGCTTTAAAATAATGATGTTTTAATTTAATAAATGGATCACAAATTAAACTTATAGATTAAATTGTGGATTCAATTTTTATTTTTTTTTTAATTTTAAATTTAAAAGCTCATTTTTTTTCAATTTAAAACACGCAATAAAATTAAGAAATCTAAGTCTATTTCTAACTAATGAATTCCTGATTTTCCATCACATTTATATTGATATCTAATTATTAAACTGTAATTCTTCATTGATGAGTTGAAAGTGAAAGTAAACTTGAATTCACTGTTAAAATTTTATTTCTAGTTTTCATTTGTTGCAACCATAATATATCAATTACATAAGCATTAGTTTTTTTTGAGTGTAGGTTTAATGATTCATGCCATGTTTGGATGGGCGAGATATGCGTAAGATGGGAGGGCTTGCTTCCTTGTTACCTTTCACTTATGCCATGATGCTTATAGGCAGTTTATTTTTAATAGATTTTCTTTTTTTGTACTGGATTTTATTCTAAAGGTGTTATTTTAGAGTTTGCTTATATTAAATATATAATTAGTGATAACTTTGGTTTTTGGATAGGAAATATTTATGTCTTCTTTGCTTCTTGTTTGTCTATTTTTGTCTATTATTTCATCTATTTTTTAAAAACTTTTTTAGCATCAACAAATTCATTCAAGCGACATATCTTACTATGTCATGATGCGCCCATTCTTATGGCAATCCCTTTAATCTTTTTGAATTTTGGAAGTATTTTTGTAGGATACATAGTCAAAGAGTGACATGTTAGCCCATAAGTCACTGTTGTGACAAAGCAGTTGTTGCTCACTTAAAAAATAGATTATTTTTTGAAGTGGACAATAATTGAGAATTGGATGAGAGAATTTTTTTGGCTAAATAAAGATAATAAAAATACTCAAGTCAAAAGACATGATGTATTTCAACAAAATGCTACAAATTTTGAAAATATTGTAAGAAAAATCAGAGATATTTGAAGGCTTTAGCTCTTTGAAGATATTAAAAAAAAAAAAAAAAAAAAAAAAAATATATATATATATATATATATATATGTATGTATGTATGCTTCTCTATCATGCCTTTCCAATCTCCTGCACGAAGCAAAGGAGCAATGCACGAAGCAAAGGAAGCGGATAAACACCTAAAAAACTAAGGATTTTGGAGACTAAAGTCTTTCATAAAGCCAATATTAAATGTAGAGCAAAAAGAAGAAAAGATAAATACAAAAATATATGTTTTTTGACATATGTCGAAGCGGACAATTTAAGTCCTACTATACATTTTAGTGGTTGAAGAAGCAAAAAGCAAAAAGAAATTTTATAAAAGAAATTGTTGTGTATTGCACTTGCCCAAAAGCATAGGGTGGAACAACAAATAGAAATAGAGGTGGTGGCATGACGACTCATTGTCTTTTCTAAGTTACTACCATTACATGTTTTTTAGCCCCTATGGAGGGTTGTGAGTTCCCCAGGGTTCCCAGACTTTGAAATTGTCTGGAACTACTCCGTAGCAGCTGCGTGACGTGACCGGGCAATTGCCACATCATACCAAAAAAAATATTTTAAGAAAATAAAAAATAAAAAAATTTGTTCATCTTGTTTTTCCATTTTAAGTTTGTTTTTTTGTTTTTTTTCTTCCATTTTTTTCTTCTGACAGCAGCCGTTCTTTTGCTGTTGAGGGAACAGCGCCGGGACAGGCCCGAAATGGCCCTCCAAACCCCCCAAAATCATCTAATGATTGCTCTTGATGCATATATCTTTTCTATTCAATCCAAATCCCTTTACTACAACTTTTGCCTTTATGGCCAAAGGAGCAAAGCGCAACCAAATGTATGATTGGTTTGAATAGTCATTTTTTGTTAGTTGTTTTTTATTTAAATAAAAGGTACTTGAATTGTTGTCATCAAAAAAATAACTAAACAGACCTAATATCAACCCAGCTCAATTGTGATCCCTTGTATTGTATCCAATTTCACGTTGTTACTTTCTGATGTAGTAAATACTCTACTCTACATAGAACATGTGGTATTGAGTTGGAAAGTTATGTTTTTATGCATTCAATGAATACCACCCTAAGGCATCTACATGTGGCAAAAGATTCATTATTGTTCCACAATCTCTAAGGATCCTTTGTAAATGTATAATGCATCAAGAGAGTCATGTTAGCATCAAAATAGACAAGAATAGATAATTATATATTTTGACTTTGACCACCTATAACTTATTCTTTTTTCAAAATATGAGATAACCAAAATACAAATAAAATACTCCTTGATTTGCCATCATCTTCCTAAAAATATGTGAATGTAATATTTTTAAATATGCACAACGACCAAAGGATCATACAATGTTCATGCAACTTTAGGGCCTATTATAAGTAAAGGGAATGCAAACAAATGTTAGTTGCATAGACATTACCTATCTTGTACACTTGTAGATTTTATTTTTGAATATTAAAAAGTCCCAATTGAATATTATGATGCATTCTCAATCTTTTTATCTTCACTATTGCGCCCTCTTTCTATATTTATCCAACATTTTTGCCTAAAAAAAATAGACATTTGAAAAAAAGGGCAATAATGAATATGGGATATGTTTTGAGAGAGTGAGAGTTTTTGTTCTTCATAATGAAAGAATATAGCATAAATATTAAAATAAAAATAAAAATATTATTGAAAAAATAAAAATAAATAAATAAAACTATTTATACTTTCAAAATTACACAATATTTAGAGTATAAATATTATATATATAACTCATTCTAACTAGAAAAGAGATGCTATAAGATAAATAGATGTTGAATATTTGGTGCTTATTTCTAATAAAAATATTGCAAAAATTTATAAAAACAAGTAGCAACAAGATAATTTTTATTTTCTACCCACCAAACCAATGAGAGAGGATTATTTTTTTGAATGTAAAAAAAATGTTGTTTAATATTGTTTGGTGTTGCCTATGACCTTTAGTGACATTTTTAAATTTGTAAAGTATTTCTTTATCACCACTAGATCATATATACATCATAATATCAAATTATCATTATTGAGATACTACATAACCCTTTATGAAAAAGAGTATGTTGTCATAGTGCATTATATTGCTAAATTTAAATTTTCATTAATAAAAATGGAAGTGACATTTAAATTTTTTTTTAAATTCATTAGAATTGCAAAAAAAATTATATTTTTTACACTTTTTATATTTCATATTTTACATGGATGTTCAAATTTTTTAATTATTTATTTAATAAATTTAAGAGAACATTTTTATTTCTGTAATTTTAAATGTATATTTCTTACAAGGTATGAGACTAGATTTGTCACAATTTTTTAATGAAGGTCTTGAATTATTAATGGCAAGACGGGGTGCATTCTCTAGTGCAAATTTTGGTACAAAACTATTGCAAATAATATCATTTACCATGGTGATGATGGAAATTTGTGTAGAATAAAATTATAAAATACTTGTATTATTTTGGCATCATCCTTTATGCTTCTAACATGTCATAATTTTGAAGTAATGAGTCCATGGAGTAAAAGTTAATAGTAAAAATGTATGTTATACTTCTAGTCATAGTTTTTAAAATCATATTCTATTTAAAATATGATTTTGCAATAGTTTGTCAGCCTCGAAGCTTTCGTGTTTAAAAAAACATGAATATCTAAAATTATAAGTATAGAGGTCATCTTTTGAAATCTTTTTTTATTTTTATTTTTATTTCTAAAAGAACCTACATTGTTTGTACATAGAGCAAATCAATTTTACAAAGTTTTCTACTTGGTCATTTTAGACTTTTAAAAACAAACTTCTATCATTTTTATTGTGGCATCTCATTTTTATCAAGCTCTCAAAGAAAATATTTTTTTGCTTAATTTTAAAACATGTTTTCATTATTTTCTATCAATTTAAATATTAAGGTATCTAATATCTTAAAAATATTTCATCCTTATTTTCGACTTAACTTTTGAATGAAATTTAATTTTAGACCTAAATTTTTGGTAATATAGTATTTTTAGTATTTTGTTAGTTTTATATATTTTATTATATATTTATTATATTTGTTTTACCAAAATATTGGATCCCCTATTTTATCCCAAGTGCAACAAATTATATAGTACAAGTATTTCATGCATTCATCATGTAATTGCCCTTGTTTAGTTTTGAATTATTTCCATATGAAAAAAGACCCAATTGCACACAATCTTATCATACCTATGTGGCTCTTCCCTAAATTAAGGTTAAAATCCCATCTTTGCAACTCCAAGATTCAAAAAAGAAACTATAAAGAATTTTGCACCTCAAATGGCACAAAGAAACTTTTGATCCCTTCTTTGTACTATATAAGGATGGGATCTAAACCTCATTCTAAAAAAAAGACAAGCCAATTTTATTAGATTTTATGCAATCATTTTTTGTTGTCTTTCCAAAAAATGGTAGTTGAATCTGTAGTTGAAATTGTATTATTCAAATGCAATCTTGAATAAAAAATGAATTAGTGAATAAATGGATCCAATGGTAGGAAACTAGAGTTGCTAGCATGTGAGCCTAGGATCTTTAGCCTATTAGCCCAAGAGCCCAAGCTCCTATGTTATAGGCACCTACTATGGTTATAGTGTATTTATGCTATAGGTGTCTATGTTATAAATACCTTTTATGGTTACAAGATATTTATTTTATAGGCACCTGTGCTATATATACTTAAGTAATAAGCACCTTTCATGGTTATAAAATATTTATATTATGTGTATATTATAGATACCTATATTATAAGCACCTTCCATGGTTATAAGATATTCATATTGTAGGTATATATGTTATAGGCACCTTTAATAGTTATAGAGTATCTACTTACACCTAGGCTCAAGGCTTGTAGGCTCGCATTTCTAGGCTCACATGCTAGCATCATTGGGTAGTAAACATGTTGTATCAAATGAATTTTGGACATTTTACAACATAATTATATTGATTTGGATATACATTGTGTTCCAACAGACACATTTTGTTGTTTTTGACATTTGATTTAGGCATTTGTTTTGGCTTATACATAGAAGAATGACATTTCATGGCTTATAGGATTTTATTTTTATTTTTAAAGAATCAAAGTGTTAATTTCAAGTGAACATTGTAAAAAAAGCTGAATAATGATATTTTCATTTTAACTTTAAATTTGCAAAAGCAGTCAATTTATTCATTGTAGCTATAAAATTACAAAAGCAATCAACTTGTACAATTGGATATAACAATAATTCAAATTTTTGTTTATGAACACTATTGTTGTTGAAAAAATATTGTTCCTCACTTAAATGCAGTGATCATGTTGCAGGTCATATTGTAAGGAGTTTATCCATGACATTTGGCATTCTATTTTTGGATTAAATGTAGTGTGTGCATGCACATAACCAACCTTGTATCCCTTATTCATAGGTTGCAAATGTGATGGTTTCTATAGAAGTGGTTTGGTGAGCTCAAAAATCATAGATGCAACTCAAGCAAACATGGAGACAGGAAGGAGTGATAGCATAAAATTCTTTGATGGAGTGAATTACATAAGCCATCTAAAGTTGTATAACACATTGCATTGTAACAAATTGAGCATTTCTAGCACATAAAGATTTTAGAATTGTTGGTTTATTGATTTTGGCACTATTAGCTTGAGCGGCTTCTTTTAACATTTTAGAAGTTGGTTGTGTATTGCTTGAGGGATTACAACAAGTACCATGAAATAAAGAACATTGTCTTCTGAGCAAAAGAATCAAAATGTGGAGATGAAGATGGTAAGGATGAAGTGTAAAGACATTGCAAGATGTCTTCAATGCTCTATATTCAATCAATTCAACTATGTGAAGTCTTTGAAATCACAATGATTGGGATGTAAGGGTGTTTTGTCATGCTATCAATATTAAAAAAAGGCACTTTACAACTGAATTTGCAAGCTTGGTGAGTGTCTATTGAACTTCTATTTAATTGTACCTTTGTAAGCTTGGATTTATAAATTGTGTAGCACCTACAAAGACATAATTTATTTGAGTGTCAAATGTAAAGCAATTAGGCTTTCATTTGCATGTGCCCATGAGAATTGGATGCATGAAAATTAATGTAATGTTATATGGATGAACAAGTCATCATTTGAAATTGGCAAAGATCCACAACAAATTAGAGTATGGCATAAGTTGTTTGAAAAATATGATTTGGAGTGTATAGCACTAAGCTTCAAGTATGGGCTCAGTTTAGTGATGGATTGAGGTGCCTAAAGTTAGTAGCTTTGATAAGTCTCTATTGGTAATCATTCTTTCAAATAAAAAATCAACAATTGATTTTGTCACTATTATTTATAAAGGAGCATTAAATAGCGTCTATTTCTTACATGATGACCCTAAGCAATTGATTTTGATGGAGGATGGCACTTTAGTCCAACGTTGCTCATTGCCATTGTAATGGGGATGTATAAAGGTATGAAAATTCATTAATGTGTTTGCCAATTCATTAGACTTAAATCCAATAGAAAACATTTGGATGGTTATAAAAGATTTGCTTGGACATCATAGTAGACCTAAGAATAAGGTAGAAATGACACAAAAAAATTCAATCTATGTAGAATGCAATTTCTTTAGAGTGACTTTATACATTAATCTCTACTATGCCTTAAAGAATACATGTAGTGATTGCAACTAGGATTGTTAGCATGAGATGATAGATAGTGTGTAACAAAAAAAATTTGATGGGTAGTTTCAAAATTTTATCATGAAATTTTATTAAAACATGAAACTAGATTCTATTATCTTTTTAATACACTTTACAGATTAGAAATACATTCATTTTTGAAACTACTATAAATTTTCAAAGTTTATAGATTTCAACATGGATTCACCTTGAAAAAAACCCAGTTTATTTTTGTATCCCACTGTATATTAGATATTCTACCTTAAGTTCTTCAAGAATAAAGACTAGTGCACTTTAATCCTTAAGCTTGAGGATTCCTAGACAAAAATGAGTTCTATGAAGAAAAAATAGAATTTCAATCAATGAAATTTATATAATATTTCATAAACAGAAATTATTTATATAGTTGTAAAAAAAATTTAATCAACTTGAAGCTTTTTGCTTTGACAAAGTTTATCTAAAATATAATTTTTATGCGTAGAATGTAATTTTTTTAAAGATTGTCTAAATTTCCATCTTATATTAATTGGTATAAAATGGTCAAGATTTTGATCAATCATTCTTAATTTTTCTAAATAGTAAAAATATTAACACTTTAGTAGTATTGTGTACATCTTGTACATTTTTTCATAAAAAAGCTAGGCAATAGAAATTTCAATTTGTAAAATGCCTATTTAAGAACTTCTATTTTACAATGCATTTGAAAATTAAAATATAAAAAAAATATTTTTATAGGGTTTTTTGTCCACAAATGGTGCTTAAATTAGTTAGCAATCACAAAATGGTTGCATGGATCATTATAGTTAAGCAAAGATTGAATGATTGTATATTACATTGAATCATTGAATCTCTGGCATTTTGAGCTATGGCGCAAGTGGTTAAAAAAGAATAATAAACAAAAATTTAAAATTCAATGACAAATAAAGGCACTTTGGAATTTTAGCTGTAGGAGCTACTCTCTTCATAACTTTCACTTTCATCAGGTTCTTTTTGAGATTTCTTTCCCTTCGTCTTTCTATCTTTTTCTTCTTCTTTTTGATTCAATGACTCACTTGCCTCTGAACTACATTTTGAAGTAGGAGTGGCTTCTTTATTTTTATGTCCTTGCTCCCTACTTTGAGGTTGACCCTCTCCACCAGAACTTCCTCGTTTTTGTTTACTAGAATTGCCCTTGTCTTTCTCATTGCTATTAGCTCCTTTTTTGCCACTACTACTTTGATATGATTCTTGTGTCATAGACTCTTCTTCTTCACTTTCATTAGTATGACGCTTCTTCTTTGACCCTCGTTCTTCATTCTCACCATGATTTCCTCTTTTAGATTCACTATCTTGATTTTCTCTTTTTCTTTTTTTGGTGGACTCTCCTTGTTCATTTCTTGTTTGTCTCCTCTTTCTGTAATATGTTGCTCTTCTCCTTTTTGTTGCAGCCCTTTTCCTTGTTGCCATACCTCTTCTTGGAGCTCTCTTTGCCATTTATTGCAGCTTATCCTATAGTGCTCTTGGAATAATATTTTTACTAGTATTCACTTTGGTTTAGTAAGTATATCTAAAAAGACAAAGAAAAATTTGAAGAAATGAAAGGTACATTAACCAAAAGGTGCTATCAAAGAGTGTTATCCTTGAATTGCTAAATGGAACGATGTGTCTTTTAAAAGATGGCGTTTCATTTCTAAAAGGCAAAGTCATTAATCTCATAGAATACACTTACAAATTTTTCAAACATTGGCAAGGCTAAAGTGATGTCTCTAGCTTTTTCTTTTTCTTCTTCTTTTTGTTGTTTGAATTATTTATTTATTTACTCACAGATTGCTTTTTCAAAGTTTAATATATAAATTCAAACAATAATAAATATTAGCATGATCAATTTATATTTTTAAATTTAAAGTAATTGATTAGGTGAAATTTTTTAGTGATGGAGAGCTCATATTGAAATAGTCACATTATCAATGGAAAAACGTATAATTCCAAATTTGTTGAGTTATTTGACATTGTGGACTAAGAATTTGTTAGAGTTGTAAGAGTTGAAAACCATTTGTCAAACAAACTATTTTGGAGAAAATCTATATAACTCAATTCATTGCAATGGCAAGGCAAGTAGGTAAGAGAGGAAAATCAAAGATGAAAATGTCAAAGGCAATGAAAAAAAGAGCTTATTGTCGCAAGAAAAAACCAACAAAAAACCAACAACATAAGAAAAAGAGGGACTATGATAGTGAAATTGAAGTGGCTATTGCACGAGTGAGAGATTACAAAGGAAAGAACATTAAACCAAATATTTCTGATGTTGACACCGATGCTAGAACTTCCCTTGCAACCACCCAAGAACTTCTAGATTTTTCTGATGAAACAAGTGCTGGTCTTGCTTCTTCTCCATCAAATAGCACGCCAGAGAAGAAGGACAAGGAAAAAGGCAAAAATAAGAGAAAGAGAAAAGAAAAGAAGGAATCTAGTGAGATAAGTGGTGATAGTAAAACCACAATTGAAAAGGCTCCAACTGGGAGGTCTTCCAAAAAACAAAGGCCTAACTCTAAAAGACAACGTTCCAACCAAAAGGGAGAAAATCAAGCTCAAATAACTAAGGGAAATGATTCTAGCAAGCCAAGTGAGTCTGCAAGGAGTGGAAACATGAACAAGTGTATACCAGATTCTAACAATATTAAAAAAGAAGAGCAAGTAGAAGCCAAAGAGCCTTGCAAAGATAATGTTGCTTCCAAGGAAATTGGTGTTGAAGAGGAGCAACATGTAGAAGAGAGTTCAAGCTCTATTGGATGACCAATTGAACATGTGATTCACCTCTTGCATCTTTTACTTCCTTGTCACTTTGAAGCTCAAAAAATTATACCATTGTTCACTTACCTCACACTATAGAGGTTCATTTACATACTTCATACATGATTTTAAACTAAGAAAGAATTAACACTTGAATTCAATTAATGCAAATTTTGGTTTGACCTTAAGTTGTTTGAAAAATATTCAAACTTGTTAGACAAGGTATTCAATGCTTTGTATTGACAAGAAAAAATTCATGACTAAGGAACCATTAAGTCTCTATCATACTTGGTGGAATTTTGGACCAACAAATTAACTAGCATATAGGTTTCTATTAAGAATTTTTGACGTTCAGTAGAGTGTCATTTGTTTGAAGTTTGTTAGTCAATAATTATTTAGTAAGAAAAATTGGTCTTTGTTAATTACTTGAAATATGTTAGTCAATAATTGCTTATTACAAACTTGGTCTATCTTCATTATTTGTCACCTCATAATTTTATCAATATATATATAACTTGTAATGATCTTTACAAAAGTTGCCTAAATTTGTCTTTTAAATTGTTTGCCAAACTTTGTATATATCAATTCTTAGTTGATGAGTACAATTCTATGTTAGGTTTGCTAATCATAGGTACTTCAAATCATTGATATAAGATTGACATTCCAATTAAAAAGATTTTATATTAAAGAATAATAAAATTTGCAAATTTTATAGATTTATAAACTACAAACTTTCCAAAGTTCTAAATTTCTAAATTTCTAAATTAAATTTTTATTAATTTATTAATTGAAAAATTTGAAACTACATAATTTTTAAGATTTCAAATTCATTGTCAACATGAACATGAAGAAACAATAGAATCATAGTGTATAAACATCAATAATCCATTTATCCATATACAACATTTAACAATGGATTTTTTGTGTCCTTTAATGGCCAAGATGAGTTACTTTCTCCTTTTCGTCTTCATACTTTTGTGATGTTTATAAATTTTACATTAATGAAGTTGAAATTGCAAGAGTTAAAAGGTGGTTTTAGTCCCTTGCTTCCCTTATTAGACTTATGCTATCATATTTATATGCAACTTCTTGTGACATAAGAAAGTACAACATAACACCTTTAATTGCTTGATTTTAAATTCTTTTTTGGATGCCTACAAAGAGGCCATGATAGTCCTTTTTAGGACACCTAGGAAGGAACTTCAAGATAATTCACAT